>VXBA01002140.1:97225-305463 GCA_013399895.1 Serilophus lunatus | reverse complement strand
TGGGGGTTTTTGTTGATAAGAAGCTCAACCTGACTTGGCGATGCATGCTCACAGCCCAGAAATCCAGCCATATCCTGGACTGCATCAGAAATGTGGCCAGCATGTTGAGGGACGTGATTCTGCCCCTCTACTCTACACTTGCGCAACCCTACCCAGAGTACTACATGTAGGTCTTGGATCCCAAACATAAGGACGTTTACCTGTTGGAGAAAGTCCAGAGGAGGCCACAAAGATGATCAGAGGGCTGGAACATCTCTCCTATGAAGACAGGCTGAGAAAGTTGGGGTTGTTCAGCCTGGAGAAGAAAAGGCTCCAAGGAGGCCTTAAAGCACCTTCCAGTACCTAAACGGTCCTCCAACAAGAAAGTTGGAGAGGGTTTTTTGACAAAGGCATGCAGTGATAGGACAAGGGGCAATGGCTTTAAACTGGAAGAGGGCAGGTTTACATTAGATATTAGGAAATAATATCTTGAGGGTGAGGGTGGTGAGACACTGGAACAGAGAAGCAGTGGATGCCCTATCCCTTGAAGAGTTCAAGGCAAAGAACTCAGTCTAGTGGAAGGTGGTCCTACCCATGGCAGGAGGATTGGAACTAGCTAATCTTCAAGATCCCTTCCAAATCAAACTATTCTATGATTCTGTGATTCTATGAATATAAGTCGAGGAGTATCCAGCAACGTATTCAGATACTTGTACTCCTATCTGTAGTATTAATAAGCCTGGTTTTGGACTATTACATAAAAGTAAGGGGTTACTCTTCAGAAAAGAAGACAAAACATCTTCTAAAATCATTCCAATTCTGGGAAGCTTGTCTTGGACAGAACCATTTGGAACTTAATGCACTATTTAGTTAACCAGAAAAAGGAACAAAAGGTGACTTGGTTAAGAACCTCTGGAATTCCAGCTGGGGAGAATATAATAGTTCCTTTAATCTCTAAAATAAATTCAGTATACATATTAACTTCTGTACTATTCTCAGAACTGGTTCTCACTACAGCAAAATCAAGGAAAGGCCCATAAATTTAGTGGAAGGTGAACTGGACCTAAAAACTTTTAAAAAGTATAAGACATTGTGTGTTAATGATCTGTAGATCTGTGGTTTAATTCTGTAATAAATGTTCAAGAAAATCTTGCAAACAGTTGGAAAAATAAATATAACTGACATTTCTCTCAAATTGTCATGGAATGCACTCCAGCTGTATTTATTATACACATTTTCCCCATGTGCTATGTGCTTGCATTCTTTTGTGATGAACGATATTGCCTTGTGTTGGAGTTTTCATGCTATCTTTCTTGCTTCAATCAGGAATGTGTAGGAGGCTATCTGAGGACAAAATACTGTACGAACTCCTGTTATATTTTTGAACTTGTAGCATGGAGCTGAGAAGTGGCTGAATGGCTGGGTTTAGGAGAGTTCAATGGGAGCACAACACAGCCTGTTAATGCTACCAGTGGACTCATGCCTTGTTGTCCATTTTGCTTGTCTACAAGAATTGAGGATCAGAACTCTATCTGTCATTGTCTGACTTTTCATTTAAAGTCTTTGGACATAAATTTTGCCTTTCTGATAAGGTAAATTGTGGGCCACACCTAATACTCCTAGACCCTATGGCAGCAGTAAATAAAGCATTACCATGAGTCACTGCGGCTTCATCAAAATTAATAAACTTGGCTACTATCCAAATCTGGAGAAGCATTTCACCCTAGGGAGGCCTCCAACTCCATCAGGGTGAATACAAGAAAGCAAGTTGATCTTGTGGTATGCAGCAAATGTACAGATCCAGTTTCAAAAAGAGACAGAAATGTTACAACACGGAATGCCATAAAAGCCATATGCCATGACACAGGATATTACTCACATGGCACAGATCTTCAGAATGACATACACTTTGATTGTCATTTTACCCTTATGTTGTGACTACATGCTGGAGTTGTAGGAAAAATGATAAACAGCATGTAACTTAACTTTAATGAGAAAGTTTCCCAGAAATACAAGTTCATTTTTGGGGAAACCTTTCTCCTGTGATTACAATTTTCTCCTAGAAGTGTTGAATTTTGAAATTTGTTCCATATTTTTTTCTCCAATGGAAAAAACCCCCCAAAACCCCAGCATCCTAAATCTCCTTTTCCTAGATGATCTCCTCTCTTCCTTAGATCTGTGCTGTTACCACTTGGCCAGCATAGCTTTCTGATTTTTTTGACCTCTTTCTCTTGCATTCCTGGCTGCACAGTGGCATACTTGGAGACTATTTCCTTCTTTGACCCCAAAGAAAGGCAGTGGTTAGGAAAATATCCTGGGATGTGGATGCAATGGCTTCAGCTCTTTGAGAAAGGCACAGCTCTTACACTACTAAGCAAGTGCTCTAATCACTCAGCTATTACACAGAATCTGTACTTTTCCTGTTCTCTGTAATGAAATCAGCGCCAACATTTCTTACTCCTCCCATGATCTCAGTGCTAAGGGTAAATACTCTGAGAAGGCATACTGGATCAACCCCCTTAGAGGCTGCATGTAGAATTTAAGGGCCTGTATGCTTACATCTAGATTGCAACGGAGTGCAAGATGAGGTACATGGATAACTCCCAAGACTGGAAGGACACAGTGTTGTGCCCACAACACATGAAGTCACTGCAGGAACTTGTGTGGTGGTCATGATATGCTGACAGAAGAAACCTGTGAGTTTAGGTGATTTAACTCTGGATCACATTCAGGTAGATAGAAGAATTCCAGCATTAGAAAAGTTTAAAGTCATGTCTGTAACGTTAACTACAACACTCAGCAAAGTGTTGGGAGAGTAGATTTGAGTGGATGAGAGTAGATTTGAGGGGATGCTGATGGCAAGTAAACCTGGAAGGTGACTGTGCAATCAGGTTGACTTGGCCGATGCAGTAGAAGTTGGCATTATCACAGAAACTATGTTCAGTCTTTGAGGGTCTGTCTACCTTGAAAGTGCTCTGTCCAGTTGATAGGACAAAGCACAAAGACCATCATAGTCAGAGGATGGATGTTCATGAAGGAGAGAAGAGATAAGCTGGTGCTCAAATGAAGTTTAAGAGTCATAACTTTTCTAATTATTCACATTATAACTAGCATCTATGACCATCTTTGAGTGCTCTTACCAATACGTTTAAGATGCATGCTCATATACATCAGGCATGGCTTAAAACCAGGAATGAAGACAGAACTTCCAGAGATCTCTGGGAAGACAATTTAGGCACTTGCAAACTCAGCCTTTTCTATGGTGGAAGAATGTAGATGCATTAGTATGGCACTGGATTCCTCTTGGGATAATGATTCAAAGCTCTTGGCTGTTTCAAGGGAGAAAGAAAATGAGGATGTTTTCTACATAAACAAATTCTTTGCTCTGTACCTAGATATGATGTAGAATCCATGTCGACTGGAGCATGAGTCATGTACTCCACTTGCCTTTATAGCACTTCATAACTGGGCAGTGAAGTGCTGGCTCATGAGTCATCAGCTTCATGTGAGTGGGCAGTCAAATCCTGCATAAGCTGATTTTTCACAGACATTTCTGATGGGCAAACATAGCACGGGCAAATTATTTTGTTTTTGTTTGTGCTTGCTGTGGCTTCAGCTTTGGCTGAGGCTCATGTTATTAGGCCTGACATATCCAATCAGTTTTATTTTCTGTCATTCCAGCTTTGACATGCTCGTCTAAAGAAGGTTCATTGTCTGCTTCTCTGTAAGCAGTTTCCATTTTCTTTACAACTGAAATGAGGAAGTGAATGGAAATAGCAAGCAAGATGGATAATATACTATTTCTTTTGCTGTTAGGGCTGATTTGGCACAAAACTATGGTTCGGTTGAGCCTTAAATTCAAGTATGTATTTACCCCTTTACTTGTCCTTTTAGTGTTGTTTGATGACACAAAATAGCTGTCATCCTTTGCTCTGCAGTTTCAAAACCTCACCTAGCACTTCATACAGACATACTTTCTTGAGACAGGGGTTCTGCTGCAGCCAAAATACTCTCAACTGAGTTTCACGGGAACTGTGCCGGACTTGTACTCTTTACTGCCAGGGCCTAGCATGGTCCATCTCTGGAGAAAGATAGTACTTCTCTTTTTTCTCTGGATGTTGGGTGTATGTGGCTCATGAGAAGCACAAAAAATGGCATTTCTTTCTGAGAAATAAGAGAAAGACAGCCAGCTCAACCTGGACCGCATGAGACTTCTCAGAACTGCACCTTGGACTTGGCATCTCCAGAAAACCTGCCTTGCTTTGCTGCCAGCTGACACTGCTGTTGCTATCTCAAGGAGCAGCGTGTGCACCACAATGCCTGGTTTAAAGGGGAGTTCCCCCGTGACGCGTCGTGCTGTTGTGTTTGAAAGCTGCCAGCAACAAGTACTTTAATACAAAAATCAGTATCGAGTACAACTTTCCCTCTAAAAAAACCCAAGAACCCCAAAACCCAAAAACCTCAACAAAAACAAATCCCAAAGCAAACACAAAGACCACCATTAAAAGCAGACTGATTGCAACATGTAGCAATCCAAACTCGGGACACTGCGGATGGAAAGGTGTCCATAGCCTTTTCCTGACTGCAGTTCGATTGCGCACCCGCTGTGTCTGCACACTGTGCCTCTTCCTCTAGGGACACCTGATGGAGCAGGATCAGACTCCTAATAAATAACGCTGCCTCTCCGTCCCAACTTTCGAGGGCCTCATGTACTGCCTGAACAGTAGTTTCTTGGACAACCTCTTTGTTTTACCCGAACTGCAGCAGTTGCACGCACGGCTGCTTCCCCCGCTCCCTCCCGCTTTCTGTATCACATTTCAGTGGGGCCGGGGGAGCGGGTTGGAGCGAGGCGGATCCCCACGGACGGGATTCTCCGTGGGGAAACGCGCTTCCCAAGGTGGGGGGATGCGAAGAGCCGGCCACACCGTCCCGCGGCAGGACAGGCTGCCCCTTCGGGGGCGGCCCCTGCCGAACCCTCTCTTGCCCGGCCGGCTGCGCTGCGGGTGCCGGGTGCCGGGGCCGGGGGGCTGGAGGGCGGCGCGGCGGGGCCGGAGCGCAACGCCCCGGCGGCCGGAAGACAGGGCGGGGGGTGAGGGGTGGGGAGCGGGGAGGGCGGCTCGGCCCGGCAGAAAAGGAGGGCTCGTCCGCCCGCCCGGTACCCCCCAGCCTTCCGTCCTGCCCCGGAGGCGTCTCGCACCATGGCGCTGTCCTGGAGGAGCTGGCTGGCCAACGAGGGGAGNGCTCGGCTGGGAGGGCTCCGAGCAGCCCCGCGGGTTCGGGCGGCCGGGACATGTCACCCCGGAGCGGTGCAGGAGGTGCTGCCGTGCCCGGCGTGCGGCGCTGGGACAGGACGGCGTGCGGGATGCGGGTGCTCGGGACGGCGGGTGGGATGCGCTCCGTGCGCTCCCGGTGCGCGGCTGGCGGGGATGCACGCCAGTGCCATGGCCCGGGGCAGTGCCGGTGTTCGTGCCCTGCTCGGATTGGCACACGTTGCGTGTGTATTTGCTCTTTGTTGGACTCTCTGTGGGAAAGTTTGGGGGAGAACATACGGCTTCTTGGAGGTCAAGTTCTGCCTTTCTTCCTTTGTTGCTTTGTTGTTCTTTGGATGTCGTAACTAAAGAGTTGAGGTAGCATCTTGTGTGAGGGGCTTTGCCGGCTCTCTCTTGTCTTCCGACACAAATATAAAGTTTCGAGAAGTTTGATGAAAGTGAAAATGACACACATAGGGGCTATTCATTTTAGTATTTCAAAATATCTTTATACTAAGTGCTTGAATCTTGTTTTCCCATTCCATTTACTTATATTTATGAAACTACAGACCTATGAATTTAATGAATGAAATTAACACTGAGAAGTTTGCACATGTAAATTTACTTACAATCTCTTGTTTCTGTTTCAGTTTTTCTGGCTTTCCCTCAATGTATGGCTCTTCTGGAAAACCTTCCTGCTATATTATCAAGGGCTGCAGTATTATTATTTGCATCAAATGTTAGGGGTGAGTGACCTGGACATGACTTTTTCCTGGGAAATTGGGATGCTGGGAGATGGGAATGGGGCAAAATGCATTTGCAAATCAAGGATTACACAAACTATCTGTTAAATCTTCGAAGTGGGGAAAGATCAAGTAAGAAATTACTGGGATACTTTTTACGGTTGTGTAAGAGTAGAAAGTGAAGAATGAGAAGAACAAGAGTCAATCAAGTGTGGGACAGCTATTCTTTCCCCTCCTCCCCTCCCGGTGTTCCCAGCTGCACACAGACTCACAGGAACACAAACATGTTCAACAGATGACTGGAGCTCCACTTTTCATCATCCAAACATTAGCCAAGCTGTGGGCTTATGATGGCAATTTCTTTCTAATCAAGTTATTGTAATATACATATTTGCTGAAGAACTTCTAATAAGCCTTAGTTCTTTTCAGTCTTTGTTATTCTCATAGATCCTCCATTCTCTGTAAATCACTGTAATTTTATAATTTTAGCTTTGTTTCCTAATGATAAATTCTTGTATTTTCAATGGTGCAATGAAGATTTGAGTATTTTGATTTAGCAAGAGTAATGTCCACCACCAAAAGATGAACCCAAAAGGATAATTTGGAGAAGTAAGATACGGGTCTATCTTGGGAAGTTATCCACAGCTATGCCATTGGAATTGTTTGAAAAACACTTCTATCCACAAAGATAGATTAAGGGTTAACAGCTTTCTGGAAAATACTCAAGGGTTTCTCAGAATCTGAGAGTCCAGGAAAAAGTGGCTGATTAACATGATGCTTTGTAAGTCATACTCAGGAATGGATTTCAATAGAAAGTTGACATGGGATTAAAGCACAGATGATGCACGTGCTAACCTGCTGTAGAGTCTCTGGGTTTTATTTTTGGTAGATCTAGGGTATATATTCTCACATAGTTGATGTCATTGCCCTAGCTAGCCAGTTCCACGAGGTTTTGTGATCTTGCTTGAAAGTAAATTGGCTTGATAAAGATTTCTTTGTTCTTATTGATTCAGTTGTGTTCAAGAATGAATCTTAGCAAAGGTAGTGCAAAAAAGAAGGGAATAGAAATACTGAAATCCTTCATGGTGATGACTTTTTTGCCAGAAAAAGCATGAAAATATGTTTAATTTTACTTTAATCACTAATGGTTTTGCAGCCCAGTGTATTCATTTGACAGCTGTTCCTGAGAGAGCAAGCAGGTTGTTTGTAAAGCAAATCTTATTTAGGTAATGTGTTAGGCCAAATTGTCAGGTGTTATAAAACAACATTTTTTTCCTCAATTCAGAGGACTCATCTGCCTTGTACCAGCTCATCATCTGGTCTTTGTTTGTTTATTTTCTTCAGAACAAAAGACATGTACCATAATGAATCTGAGTTCTAAACCTCTGAGATGATTCAGGCAACAGACTCCTTGTCTTGGTTGGGTGATGAAGACCAAGAGGGCATGCTTTTGAGTTTATCTAACACTCTGCAACTTTTTCCCAATGTACTACCGAAATTTAGAGACTTTCTAAAATGAGGTGGAAAATGAGTTGCTAAGTCCAAAAGATAATTTTGGTCAAAATTCTGAAACTAATTGTAAAATTTTGAAAACGTTAAAAGCTGTAAAATGTTCTTGCAGTTCACTTTTTCCAGTTTGTCAGAATATCATCAGTAGATGCCAAAGTTAGGTTTGTCCCTTCTCTTCATCGTATTTATATGTGTATATTAATCATACAGATTATTTTACAAGGGTTGGTAAAACTAAACCAAATTTATTTTCTTCAGGAAATTGCATATGCATATCTATACTACAGCTGCTATTACCTTCTACAGGGATTTTTGCCCCTCTTTTTTCTCTGTTGGTTTGTGTAGCCACTGGCTCCTGGCCCATCTGCTTAACCAGCCTATTCTCTGTTCTGCACATAAGAGAGTGGTTCCTAGCACCTCTGTGCAATTTCTTGATATTTGACAATTTTGAGATTTAGATTAAGTTCTTAATTTATAATTGAACAGTTGATATTTTTTGTCTTAGCAGAATGAACTCTTATATAGGTTCTTGCATGACAATGAGTCCTTTTTCCAGCCAGTTAACAAAAAATGCCAAAAAGAAATGGTACTTTTTGAATAAAAAAGCTTCTTGTGTTTTTCAGGGTGGTCTGCTCAGGAGCTTTTTGGTTTTGTTTGCGCTTTTTTTTTTCTCTCACTTTGTACGCTACAGTACCTAAAATCTTCTTAAGAACTTTTGCACTCATCACACTGAAAGATTTATCCCAAGTAATTTTGTTGTTTTCCAAGTAACAGAATGGAGAACATGAAGAGTTGCTGTAGGATATCAGGCTGTAATATGGAATAGGATTTTGGACTGAATATCCCAAATATATTCAACTTTTCCATGTTTTCATGCCATGTCTTTTCTTGATGTGAAGAAGGAGAATGAATAAGGTTAGTCTTTTATTCAGTGGTCACTGAAGTGATTTACTTCAGCTGTCTACAGAGGGAGTTTTATTCTTTTCTAATTCTGTTTTCTGTGATGTTGAACAAGATACTTATCACAGGACTTCAAAAAATGATTTAGGTAGCCAACTCTCAGTCTTTCAATGACAGTTTTTCTGATCCTTATTTCTATATGTTTAAAAAGTCACTAAGAGCACGATGATGTCCTGGAAGTGCAAAAAGAACAAATGAGTCAAATGCACTAATGTGTTAAGAGGAAAATAACCAGCCTATTATATGCTACAAAACTGAATGGGTAAATTTATGTTGTGCTTTGCTAAGGTTGAGTCCTGTTGATGAGGTCGCGAACTCTTCACTGTGGAATCCCTGGAGGTTTTCAAAACCTAATTGGGCAAGAAAGCCCTGAGCAAACTTAATCTGAGTTTGGCAATGAACATGCTTAAAGCAGGTTTGAAGAGACACCCCAAAGTCCTTTCCAACCAGAATTATTGCATGATTATATAATACTTCAAGTGAAAGTTCACCAGATCCTTGTGGATGTAAACTGCTTTCTGGGGTTTTGCCCTTTTTGTTTTGATGAACCATCCCTTTGAATACTGAATTGCTTGTAATGCTTCAGGTCATAGTCTTATTGTATGATTGCATCTATTGCCACTGGTTTCAGAAACGTGATTCAGGTAAAGAATCTCAATTTTTTTATAATTTTATACGTGCTAGCTTGTGGCCTTACATTACTTTAAGAAGAGAAGCCTATGAGGAAACACCCAACAGGCATGGAGTTCTTATATATGAGTGTGGAGTGTTCTCATCTTCGTGTTCACAATAGATTCTACAGTGTGTAATAGGCATGAGTTACAGAAAGAAGAGTCATAAATTTTTTGACATGGCTCCAAAATCTTTGTTGTTGGATGTTTTGTCTGCTCAGTCAGAGAAATTGTCCATATGACTAATTTCTTCATGGATTTCAGGATTTCTCCCTTCAGATTCACCTGGCTATTTTTTCCCAACAAGTTTCCTTGCACCTGACCAAAAAATTCCATCCTAAATTTGGTACTGGCCTTATGGAACTCAGGTCTTGCTTTTAATGGCATTGAATGAAAGACCTGCTTCTTGTTGCTTTAGTTCCCTGTGAACAGAAATAGTTTGGGGCTTGTTTTGTCATGGTCTCTCTTTGCATATTTCCTTTCTTGTTCGTGCTCAAATAATTGTAATGTAGTCAAATGTTAATGCAAGAGATAAGTTTCTAGGCTTCAGACTAAAATGAAGAAAATACATTCTCAGAAGAACCTCTCTGAGAAAAGATTAAATAACTGAAAATGAGATTGCAAAGTGCTGCTTCACTTTTTTAATCTATATTGTTGCTGCCTTCTTACTGTGCAGTATTGTACATAACATTTGTCATCTTTATTCACTGTGTGGAATGTTTTCCAGATGTTCCAGTAACTTACATGTCTCTCCTTGCTAGTTTATTGTAACAATAGAGATTTTATTAATTGAGGCCAAATTCTGCTTTCATTGATTGCTATGCAACCACACTGCAGGCCTGCTTACCCCCCACGCTTAAGCATTGAAGGGGGCTGTGTATCTTGATCCTTTATTTTCCCCAATTCATTGTGGTTTTGTGATTTAGCTGTCTTTTAACCAGCTTATTTGGGAGTTGCTCTTCAGAGTGTTTCATGTAGCAAAAATGTCTAATTATAGATTTATGTTGCTATGGAAGCTATATATATAGATATATATACAGAGTTCCCTAGTGAAGTCTGAGGGTGTTACAAGATTTATCTTGATAGTCCCCTTGAATTTGCAAGTAAATCTCTTCTTGCATTCTCTTTGCCTCATTCTACATTTTTTTTGTTTGCCAAAACATTTTTCCGTCAACCCTTTGTCCTCCGCAGTCCGCACTTTAGCATCATTGCTGGAATTTATCTCAGTTATAATCAAGGATGAATCATATAGATTCTGTTTGCTTGCTTAGTTTTTTGTTGTGTGGGATTTTTTTGTTGTTGCTATGATAATTTTTGTTTTGTTTTGGTTTTTATGTTAACATGGCAGTAATCCAGTGAAGGACACCTATATTATGAAGTTTTATGGGAACACTTTCACCTATACAGAACTTCTTGTTAAACTGTCAATAGCGGAGGTTGAATTAGTAGAGGTACATCTCTAATGAGTAACTGAAATTTTTATTACTGTATCATCTAGGTGTATGGTAAAAATAGTCTTGTTGTTGTCATTGCTAGTCATTCTAAGATGACCATGGCGTAATACTCTGTGTTGAACGGAACTGAATTACAGCCAAAATTTATATAATGATTGTCCATTAGCTTATGCACTCTTTCAGATTTTCCATGCTAGTCCAACAGTGGTAGATCTTGACACTACAGAAGACTGGTTTTACAGACCGTATTACCTATTGTATTTTGATAAGGAAAAATAATTCAGTGTAAAGGGAGCCCTTTGTAGAAGATGTAGCTATTAGTGTGACTGAGCCTTAAGATACGACAGTAAGCAATTTCCTGCTCTGGCCATGACTTGCAGTGGGTTATGAATCTCTTGGAGGGACTTGGGTACCTTTAAACCCTTCTTTAATGACCAAATTTGTGGTGTTTTATCCTGCTGGATGCAGCATGTTCTAATGTTTAAGCTCTGGTTGCTAGTTATATATAGAAAACATTGTCACGAAGCGTGGTGTTGCTATAGAAGGATGATCTGGAACACTCAAATCTGGAAGAGAGCTTGAAGCCTTACAGTCTGTGTGCATCATTCTGCCTGGCACAAAAAGAAACCTGTAATTCAGCATCACTGACAGGTATTTTTTTTAATTGTCAGTCCTGAGGTCAGGACTCTAACATTTAAGTTAACTGATTAATATATTAGTAAAGATGAACATTTGGTCTGAAGTCCTATAAATGAATACAGTTTGCTTGGAAATTATCAGAAAAATTGGAAGCTATTACTGAACTCCTGGTTAAGTTTCTTCAATTTGAATGATTGATTTAAGCAGGAGGAGAAGTACATCCTACACAAAGGCACTGTATTTAAAATGGGAACATGACCTCAACATGTAGTCAGAAAGAGAAGGAAGATCTTCAAAGAATGTGTATGTGGTGAGTTAAAAGTGAGCAGTGAGAATGTAGATTCTCAGCAGTGCAAGAAAGATATCCCGTACCTTATGAAGGAGCTAAAAATGTTGCTATTGTCCACTTTTGATACTTAATTCTTTCCTAATAATAGATCTAACTTCTGATCCATGTATGCAAGCAGAAGACTGAAGTTGAAAAGTTGAATTAGCATAGAGAATTGGGCTGCTGTTAAATTCTTTGTGTAGAGAATTGCAGGTGTTTCTTTGCTGTGTTGGTTTGAGTTTTTTTTTAATTCTTTTTTTCAAGTGGGATTAAAAAATATTGCATCATTTAGTCTTAAAATAATTTTTCAAGGGCTGTGGTACATGAGACTGGGTTTACAGAAACCTTCCATCTTCAGGAACAAAAACAAGTCAAACGTCTACAAAGTTTTCACATGTTCTGGTAGGTTTCCACTACCCTTGCATTTTCCTTCCTTTCAGCTGCTTCATGTTTTTGTTGCTAGATCTCTAGCCAGATTTGACAAGCCTAAGGGGAATAATTGCTATGCATAAAATTCAGTTCTGACCTTCATCTTGGATTATCAGTTACTCAAGACAAGCAGTACTCTGTGATGAAGAGGAAGTTATGTCAAAAGTAGGCATGTTATGTAGCACAGTTTGCCCCACTTAAGAAAGTAACTATTTTTTAGTTGATCCAGTACTGGTTTGGTGAGGTGTTCTGTGACCTGTGTCCACAGAGCAGCACATGGCTTTTAAGTCTTCCTAGAACCTTTCAAGTTGCCCTGAACCATGGAAGATTGAAAAATTTCCAAGAAAGGCTTCCAGAGAGAGTATGAACATCTCTGTTGCACTATGTTTAGGGTTGTTGCTTGTAGATAGAGAAGTCTTGAAAAACAGAATCACATCGCTTTTAGGTGTGGAAGGATTTGCAGTATTGTACCATTTTTTTGATACAAGATGGGCTCAAAATGTGAAATGGAACAGTATTGGTTGAAATCTTCCTGTATTCTGCTCCCTTGTGTGATTTGCAACTGCGTATAGAACATTAAGTTTCTGCGCCCAGCAGTTGCAGGTAATGCTCATCTTTGTATTTGTAACAGACAAACTTTGGGATATTCTGTGGTACATGGTAAGTTACATTAGCCCTTAGCCTAATACCGAAATCATTTGCCTAACTTACAGAGGAAGCTCATTTTCCCTACTTTGCTGACAGCAGCACAGAGAACATCCAACGAGGACTGACTCCTTAATTCTCTGTCCTGTTTTGTATGTTTGAGCATAGTCAGGAGTCCATCTGGATTTCTGTGGGACTGTACATCAGACAAGGATAGCTGGAGAATTTATATTCTGGAGCCCTTTTCTGCTGCTTTGGAAAGGGGGGTGACTACTTCATACTTGTCTGGAGGAAAAATCGAGCCTAGTGTTTATGATTTGAATTCGTGGATGGGTCAGTTCCCTACTATCCTTGCCACAGATTTACTCTGAAAATTTGAATAATCCTTTGGTTTTTCTATGCCTCCTTGCCCCTCTGTGAAATGGGATAACAGTATACATGGAACTGTGTAGGCACAGTAGAAGAGCTGATCAAATGCTCGGATTTAGTATCCTACAGAAATTTTACATACTAGTGATGTATAATAATTTTTTTTCTTCTTTTTCTTAAGACAATAATAACTGTAGGAGGAAAATAGGATTATATTTATCTCATTTCTTAGCTACTTAATAAGGAGATACATATTCCCTTCTAGACCCAGTGAGTTGCCTTGGAGGAAAAATCATCCTTTATTCTACTATTGTTTAAGAATCTAATAATGTTAATTTGTTACTATGCCGCCTAGGCAACGCAAAGGAAGTGAAGAAAGAGATCACTTGGAAACCATTTGACAAGAATTAGTTTCATAGTGATATTCTTTTGGATGTATATTAAGAGCAAACTTAGAACTCTGTTTTTCTTCTTGGTCTCACATGAATTTTGATTCTAAGCATTGCTAGATGTATTTACCATTGTTTTCAAATTGCTTGTTGCAGCAAACATTACTCAACTTTCTTTGAAATAAAACCTAGCATGAATCATTGGTAACAATATTTGAGTCACATGTTCCTAAAAGTGCACTGCATATTTAAAGAAGTCGCTTCCTGTTTTCTTGCCTTTTTTTGTCCTTTGTGCAGGTGCTGATAGCATTGAGTTAGGATCAATGTAATGGCATTTTTCCATACTAATTGCATTATGAACATATATTTACTATTTTTAAATAGTGGAAAAAACAAAGGAAGGTTAGTAGAGTAGCTTTGTCTACACATCATTGCTGATTCATATTTTTTGTATCTGTTAAATTGTTCAGTGTTTTACTTAGTCATAGAATATGCAGATTTGGAAAGGACTCATCAGGTTTGAGTCTAACTCCTGCCCTTGTGCAGGACACCCCAAGAATGACACCATGCGCCTGAGAGTTGTCTAAGTGGTTTTTGAACTCGCAGAGAAATTATTTCATTTATTTAACACTATACAGTCTTGATTCTAGACTGTTCCAAACCAGGCTTTTTGTTGAAATTTTGATAGAATTGTGCCTGGTAAGGGCAGTCTTGGATAACTTTCATCATGCCTAGTTTGTTTAAACTCAAAGACAACATAATTTCTTGAGGAACTAACAATGTAGAACATAGGTCATACAAGAGAAGTTATTAACGTTTTCAAACTGCTTTACTTATTGTACTTCAAACTTTTTCACTTTTGGGTGTTAGTCAAGAGGTACGAAAATGATTCCATTTACATCTGGCATGTGCGCATTAGTTCTGCATAATTCTTGCTTTTTTCAAATCATGCTCGTTTAGTCACTGAATTACTGTAGCACATAAGCAAGTTCTAGTAAAAATGCTTATATGCTTTTAATGACTGTTTTTGAAGTTATTGCTTCCATGAAGTATATAGCTCATTTTTAGCTTCCCTTTAGGGGATTTAATGAAAATAGAGACAGTCTTGTGTATTCAAGCAGCACATTATAGAGACAGTTTACTTGCCACTAAGTCCAGTCATTTCAATGGTACTGCCATTTTATCTCATAGTTCAAAAATATCTACAAGTCACTTCAAGCTATTTTAGTGGGCAAGGATAGAAAAATATATTTTTTGTGGTCATTCACATAATTTTTTGTTTTTTGATCATACTTTGAAGTGGGGAGTGGCATCAGCATTTGGTAAAATCTCAGCTCAGTTGCTGAGGTTGTGGCCATTGTAGCTTGTGTAATTTTAGTGAGTACACTTGGTCTCTGGACCAGCTGGGAGAGTCCAGAGTGTGGAGGAGAGTATGATCTAAAGTCAAAGAATGTGGCAATGTGGAGTAAGGGTAGCAAGAGTCATTTCTCATTGTGCATATGAACAAGGGAGGTTTTGTGTAAGGAAAAAGAGGATTAACAGTACATCAGAAGAAGCAGTGGAGGACATCTGGAGAGTGGGAAAGAAGTTTAAGTGACATGGTTCATTTTCGTTTTATTTTCTGTCATTCAGTAGGTTAGACAGAATGTGTTCCTGGGATCTTTTGCTGCGGATCCCACATTTACATGGTAGTGAGGAAGGTAGAGCACATTTTGCGGAGTAATTGCTCCTACTTCTCACAAGCAGCTTTTGAAAGAAGGTGCCCTTATGACTGCTCTGTCCTGTGGAAGCTGGTAGTGTTTGCTGAGGGGATCTTTAGCACTCAGGTGTAACTAAATAATGCAAAGTAGCCAGAAGAGAAACAGAATTTAGGTGGAGGGGTTGATGTTTCAGGTGGATTGAACATCTTTGCCTTCTGTTTGCCTCCTGGTGCTGTGAAAAGAAGGTGGGGTACATGGATGTTACTAGCTGTGAGAGCAGGCTAGTTGATATCTTACGGTACTGAGAAACTTATCATGCAGTCGTGCTTGAGATCTTGCCAGACACTCTGAAGTGCAGTTATTTGGTTTATTTTTACTACATTATATATTGATTCAATTCTGTGACATGTATGTAAGTCTGTAAAAAAAAAATAAAAAATCAACAAATAGTAATTATGAACTTTTAAATTACAAGACTTTTCTAATACTTTTTGTAAAAAAAATGTATTTCCAAATAAAGAAAGCCTCTTTGTTTCTTTCCGGTTTTGTTTCTTCTTGATAACAAAGATTGGAATATAGTAGTTGTATCATGGATTAATTGTTTTTGACTGAAAAAATAAGAAATGCTCATTTTTTAACATAAAGTTTAATTTTGAAAAAGTAATAAATCTTTAGTGGTTAGTAATTTGTACCTGTCCAGTTCATTCACACACTTCTGCAGTATTTGAGTTATCTTTAATATTATAATGCTTTTTTATTAGTTTCTTTAGGGGCTGAATATGTGGGGTTTTGAGAACATGGTAAGAAATGCCCTTTCAGAAGCCTGTTAACAGCCTAAAAGCATCTTTTATATAAGCTAGTAAAATGGTAATTCAACCTAATAACTAGGAGAACAATGGCATTTTGCTAACTTTTAAGAAAATCATAAGTGAATGAGATAATATAATATGATTAAAAATACAGGGTTATGACATGAATGTGTGCTTTTTTCATTTATTTGACAAGTGTTTTTGTTCTAATTATGTAAGTTCCAAATATATCAGTGAAAGCATAAGTGAAATTAGATTTCATTACAGTTCCCAGCTATTGAGTAGTTAAACTGATAAAGCCCTATTTTCTTTGGGTCCAAATATGACTTTGCATAATGTGAACGGCTGAGGAGTTTAGTGACAACTCTGTAACAGTCCTTGAAACAATGTGATTATTTCATTTTGACTGAATTGATAGTTTTTACATCTTTTTTGTGGCTTGTTTACCAGAAAATCATTAAATTTAAGTGACTAACTAGTGTCTTCAAAGTATTTATTGCTCTTTTTTGTTTAATTATGTCTGTTGAAGCTTTTAGGTGATTTCTCAGTGGATACTTATTACACTCATTTTTATCTCAGATGTTTTTGTTCCCTGTGACTTTGAGCACGGATGGGGATATTGGCTCTTCCAGTAGAAAGTTGTCACTTGTTGACATTATTGTTGAAAAAATTAATTTTAATAACTTTTTGATGCAAAGGGGAGAGCTATTTTCTTTCCTCTGAGAATGGGATAGTGTGCTGTGTGTACAATAAAACATAATGAAACTCCACTATTCTTACGAACCAGAGAACATGGGAACTGCCTGGTTTCACACCGAGGGAGGAGATTGAACACTGATACGTGTGCCATTCCTTTCTCCCTGTAATCTAACTCTTGCAATATTTGTTCAGCTAGGATTGTGTGTTAGCCGAGCTTCAGCGTCTGTCCTTAATCTCAACTGCTGCCTGGTCCTTCTACCAATGTGCCGCGTTGTCTTGGCCTTCCTGCGAGGATCTCAGAAGGTAAGCGCTGTCCTCAGAATGCAGTAGTTAAGGAGGTGGTCCTAGTCACTGTTTAGACAAAACAGATTTTTTTTTTTCTATTACTTTATAGCTCTGGTTATTATCCAGTATATGCTTGTGTGGTGCAAATGTGAGACATTCAGTCTAGATTCCTGACTCCTTTGAAGACAATGCTATGACTGACAGCGGGGAGATTTTGACCTGTTGTAAGGATGTTTTTTTCAGTGCATTTTTGAAGGATTGGGAGTTGCTGTGGAACTGTAACCAGATGAAGTCTCCTCCACCTTTCCAAACTTATATTAGAGACATCTATGTCCTCTCTACTGCTTCCTGGTAGAATTCAACAGAGCAAAACCAACTTTGTCTCTGCATGACCATAAGTGCCATACAGAATATGATAGAGCTTTAAATAAAAAATATCCAACCTGATATATTTGTTATCATGGGAGAATAAAAAAAAGAGTTCTGGCAAATCTAAGAGTGTTTTTTTCTATATCAGTATTTGGTAAACAATAGTTAAGCTTTTTTGGCATTTGCAGGTTGCTTTACATAAATATAAGTAATGCCTTTGAGGAGCATTTTGCTAGATGGTTGCAATTTGAATCTGTGACCTTGGTTCATCATTTGATAATACCTATAAAATTTGATGCTTACAGATGCATATGGGTATGCAAATATACCATTCCTTTTGATCTTACAAAAGAGTCAGTGATGCCTACACAACTAGGGTTGGAATTCCAGAATTTTAAGGCCGGAAGGCACATTATGTGCTTTTGACATTTATGTAATACAGATCTTGCTGTAATTTTTTCATTAAGTCCTCAAAATTGTCTCCTTGCCATAATCTACTTGTTTTTAAATTTAGGTACTATACTCACAAGGGTGTTAAACCTTGTAAAAGCTGAAATTGCTATTTTATTGCTACAGTTGCTGTTAGTATTTTTTTCTTTATTTTAAAAGAGATTGTTGAATTCTTCTCTTACTAGGTTGCCAGCAAGAAAACCAGAAGGCTGCTAGACAAAAGTAAAACTTTCCATGTGACATGTGGTGTTACAATATGCATCTTTTCAGGTGAGATCCTACTGTGCTGAGCAACAGCATGATTGGGAAACATATTGAAGCAGTACTTTGTGGTTTTTCTTCTACAATACATTTGGCGGTAGTCTTGGTCTGTGCTTGCCTGTCTCAAATTGTAAATGCTTTTTCTGGTGTGCGTGGGTTTTAGTTCATTTTTGCATTAAACACAAAGGCTCAGCATTAGAATGTATGTCCTTCTTTAAAATTCTGAAAGGACAGATATATGAGATCAGATCAAAATCTGCCATTACAAGTGACTGTCATTGCACTAAGGAATTTGAGTGAAGAAACAGGGTACTACAAGCTTAACTGCAAAGGAGGGAGCAGTGGAGACAACTGTTCAATTAGATGAAGAAGAAATATTCTTGGCTGGACACCATTGAATGTTGTCTCTCAGCTAAACCGTTGCAGCGTGGAAATCATTGATGTAGAATTAAAAAAAAATAAATCTTAAAATACATACGATTTTTTTGCCATGAATATTTATAAGCTGATTTACTTCAGAAAAATGGGCCCTTATTCCCTGATGTATCTCATGTAGGTGATGTTAATGTATTTTGGCATCTGGGTGGCCACTTTTCATCAGGGGAACATCTACCTCTTCTTTGCAGACCTCAGCTTTACTCAGATTTAGTTTTGTTTTTAGTCTTACATGTTGCTGCTCATCTGGTGAATGCTCTTAACTTCTCTGAGAACTACAATGAAGAATTTCTGGCCCTAAATGCAGCAAACTATCGTGGTGAGGTGAGCCAGCTGTCCTTTCATATTTTGCTTTTAAGCATATAATTTAAATATATGATTATTTGCATATTGAATTCTGCTGATCCATCCTGTTATCTATATAATGATGCTGTTTGTGCACTGAAAACTCACCATTATGTGAATTGTGAGTTTTATTTCTTTCTCTGGACAAAGAGTGTATTAAGCATTTCTGGTTTAAGCCAGCAGGGTTCAGACCTATTTGGTTAGATGGAGAATGCAGTCATCAAGTCCTTTCACTGTACACCTCGTTTTCCTGCTTCTCTTCTGCTTTTCTCTGTTCCTTGAGTGGACTGGGTTAAGACATTTCTACTGCTTTTTTTATCATGCATTTCCGCTATTAAGAATACAGTGAAATTTGAAACTGATTTTGCATTTTTATGCTGAGTATATGGGTATATATGCTGAGTGGAATTAGTTGTCTGTGTGAACTGGGCTGAAAGCAAATTTCTACTTGTGAAATACTTGATTTGTGTGCCTTCTTTGCTTTGTAGATCTCTTGCAGCTATATCAGATTCCTAGTTCCTCATCCAGTTGCTTGCTTATGTAGATGGCACTGGGAAGATAATTGCAGATTTTAGAAGCAAGACCAGAGTCCAGTACTATTTCTTCTTTGGGCTGCAATCAAATTCCCTCTTGTTTGTATTCATTGTAATCTCAAGTCTGCGTTTCTTTTCTACCAGCTTCATTAGGAAATATTTACAATGACCCTATCCCAGCTGCATCCTTTCCTGGAAAGGAAGAGCTTGGCTCAGCCAGGGCTCATAAGGACCAACAACCAAGGTCTTCCACTCCCAGGGTGAATGATCTAGTCATGGAGCTATTCGGTGGCAGATAGACATGCCACCAACTATTGTGCTAAGCTTCTGAGTTGAGCTGAATGTTTGCTTGTGTTAGGAAAGGTCTAATAGACTTAGCATTGTCAGGAAGATTATCAGGACCTTGCCAAAGCAACCTAGGAAGCAGCCTTAGGAATTTTGCAGTAGACAATGGAGATAATCACAAGTTTTTTAGGAACTCTAGGATCAAACATCCTGGATTTTAGGTACTTTAGTAGCTCTTGAACCTTTCTACTTAAATTCCACTTAAACCTGTCTTTTAACTGTGGTGGGCAGTCTGGATGCTACTGTCATCCTCTCTAGATGTTTATGCAGACGGGACACCTGGATGCAGACGAGGACAGAGAGAGGGATACTATATGAAAACTGCTCACCTCCTCTCACTGTATTTTACTGCGAGTTTAAATAATAATAATAATAATAATAATAATAATAATAATAATAATAATAATAATAATAATAATAATAATAATAATAATAATAATAATAATAATAAGTTTTCTCCACAATGAAGACAAAACCTCTTGAGGTATAGGACTTGAGGGAGTGAGGCAGTTTCATGTGAGGCTGACATACCCCTCTTCCTCTCACATGCCATGAAGGACACAGAAACATCTGTCAGATCCTTTGTGTTCAGACTTGCTTCACTGGAGTTCTCTGCAAATCTCATGATGATGTAGCTGGCAGTAAAATGCTCGCCTTGTGTCTTGCATTTAAATTCAAACTCTGTACCTCTTCTGTTCTCTTCTGTCTTCCCAGAGGGATGAGGTAGTTGAGTAAAGCTTTAAAAATAATTCTCTGTAAAATTATCTGAATCTGAATTTTTCATAACAGATTAAAATTGTCTTCACTACACAAGTGCAAAGGCTAAAGGTTTAGTTTGTGTTGATTTACAGTCAATGTAAACTGTTAGCAAAAACCAAAGTCATTCCTGCATCCAGATTTAGGAATTGCTCAGGTCTTAATGTGAATGAGGTTTATGAGCTGCTTGTTATTACCGTAGTATTCACATAGATATAAAATCCTGTATGATGATTTTATTTTTTGCTTGTCTGTTTTTCAGGATCCAAGGAAACTACTTTTTGCAACTGGTAAGTCTGTTGCAACACTGAATGTGAAAGTTTGCTACTTATCATAAATCTCAAAACAAAACTTTTGGATCCTGTGTTCACTTGCTATATTTGTTGTATCTCAGCTAGCCTGAGTTGTGTTATTTGCGTTAAATTTAACCAGTGTTTGCTTAATCCGGTAGCCAGGAGGGAGGAGTTCCACAAGCCCCATATCAGGAGGAGCAGCATCTTCAAAGCTGTTGTTGCATTGATGAGTCAGCAGAAAATCATTAGCTTCAGAGATTCTGTATAATATTAAAAGCAAATTCGTAAGTGGTCCAATTTCTAGAAAAAGAAACATAACAGAAAAGCAGTCTTCTTGCTTCACCTCGTTTATTTAAGGATTAGGGAAGTGATTCTTCCCCTGTGCTGAGCACTGGTTAGGCTGCACCTTGAGTCCTGCATCCAGTTCTGGGCCCCTCAATTTAGGAAGGATGTTGAGGTGCTGGAGTGTGTCCAAAGAAGGGCAACTAGGATGGTGAAGGGACTGGAGTACAAGTCCTGTGAGGAGTGGCTGAGGGATCTGGGGTTATTTAGCCTGCAGAAGAGGAGGCTCAGGGGAGACCTTATCACTCTCTACAACTACTTGAAAGGAGGTTGTAGCCAGGTGAGGGTTGGTCTCTTCTTCCAGGCAACCAGCAGTAGGCCAAGAGGGCACAGTCTTAAGCTGTATCAGGGGATATTTAGGTTAGACATTAAGAGGAAGTTCTTTACAGAGAGTGATGTAGGCATTGGAATGGGTTGCCCAGGGAGGTGGTGGAGTCATAGTCCCTGGAGGTATTTAAGAAGAGATTGGATGTGGCACTCAGTGCCATGGTCTAGTAGACAAGGTCGTGTTAGGTCAAAGGCTGGACTCAATGATCTCAGAGGTGTTTTCCAACCTCGTTAATTCTGTGGTTCTGCATGGGAATCAGTCTTCAGCACTCACAGAGAATAAATAAATGAAGACACTTTTGGTGCAGGAATTTAGAAAAGAAGAATGTTTGATTATGGAGGGCAGGCATAAGCCTGAGCTGTAATGTTTCATAAAGGTCCTTCCTGATATCATCACACTTTCATCCTTTTTTAGATCAAACACAAAGCATGGTCCAAAGGAATCTACAAACAGACAGCAAGGGATGGGATTCTAGGTTTGTCAATCCTAACAGATGTACTGGAATTAGCAGCTGTGAGACAGTGCTTTCCAGAAACCTCAGGGGAGATTTAGATCAGGAGAGGCAGAAGAAGTAAGAAAGTGAAATAATAGAAATTGAGGTATAAGTTAACTGCTAACTGGAAGCAGGTTGGGTAATTGTTTTAGGTAGTGGATCAGTAGTAGAGGCTTGAAAGAAGGTAACTGACAGAGAAAAGAGTTAAAGATGAGAGGGAGGAGAATCAAACAAACATATCCTCGGTTGCTTAAATGTCATGTATAAAGGAGAAGGACTTGGGATAGAGAAGTAGTGAAAGGCTCAATCAGATTTTATCCTGATTGTGAGGATATATTGAGACCTCTCTAGTAGAAGTGGAACTCATTTTACTCTCTGTCTGCCAAAAACCCCTGCATTTTCAAAAATTTGAGCACAGTGTTACAAAAAGTAGTGATTCTAAGTCATCTTTAAATTTAAAATTACTCGGATCACTCTCCATCCTAAGGACTAGTAATTAACTCTTATGTGTTGAAGGAGTGCCCAGACAGGGACCGAGATTTTGCTGCAATGGAAGATGTTCAGATACGCAAAAACCCCTTGGTTTCTTCCCTGACAGTCCAGATCAGCAAACAGAAGGAATCAGAAGGATTTATAGTGCAGTGGTTTTTCAGATCAGTCCTGGAAAGAACTTGCTTGTATGAGGGTGTGAGGCAAACTGCGGGAGGAACAAGTGTTCAAGATTGTAGTTAGTGGAGGAATAGAGAGATGGGGACAGAGCACAGAAGAAACGCTAAAAATGCACTGCTAAACTGGGGGCAAAATTGTGAGTTTGATGGGGAAGAGAATTAAAAATTGGATGTAAAAGGTGATCTGTGTCAAGTTATGCACTGTGATTGCATTAGAAGTATTTGTGTCAGAGGGGAAATTCATTGCATGCTACACATCAAATTAGATTAAGAAAGAAGAAATGAAGAAGGAGGCAAAGGACAAAACGCATTTTTTTTGATTGCAACTGCTTTTCATTGTAGCCTTTCCATGGAGGAGTGAAATTAAGTTTTTTGTGCAGTCGATAACAAAACTTCCATTGATTGCAGGGCTGGGATTTTTCCTCAAGTTTGTGAAACTGAGGAGTGATTTGCGATATATCAGATTTTGGGTATCAGTGAGTGGATATTGAGAAATTTATAAAAAGATAAGATTTGAGATTGTCTCTTTATTGCTAGAAGAGTCTAAAATCACAATTACTAAAAAAATTAGCTTGCTCTTATCATTACCATGTGATCCTGTAAAAGATCATGGATCACTACAATATGTGGACCTTGCTCTGTGGGCAACAATTTCAAGCAAGATATGGTGCCATGGAGATTAATTTCAGGCTCTTCCTTGTTCCAGAATTAAATGGGTTGGCAAACAGTTGTAATGACAGCTTGCATAGGAATTGATTTACTTGAAATTCTGTCCCTGACCAGGTTTTTAATAGTCATGATTAACAGAATTTAGGGTTTGGAATGAGAAAGAGATACAGAAACTTGTACAGTCAGTCTTATAAATAAACAGTGTTTATTCCATAGTTGCCTACTTAGAGACAGATGTCACGAGATAAAGATTACAGGAGCAAAGACTAATATGAAATTAGCGATGCATGGTGAAATGCAGGGGTTAGAATAGTTTTCTCTAAGAAGATGGGAAATTATACAATAACTCTTCTTTCCTATTTGGTTTGATACAGGAATTATCCTCAAGAGACAAGTACATGCAAGAGTTTCATTAAATCTTGATTTGTATGTCTAATTCCACTTTCTTAAAAGGTCACAATAGACAAGTATACCCTGCCACAGTTCAAATGTAAATTATCTTATGTCCCTTTTAGTTCCAGGTCTGACTGGAGTCATTATGGTGTTAGTATTATTCCTAATGTGTACAGCTTCCACTTATGCCATAAGGTAAGATGCAATCTGATCATTATGCTGAAAAATGCCATTTCAGTAATCATATTCTCCTACTGATTAGTGTGTTAAAAATACTGGTTTTCTTGCCCTATTTTTTTTTCCTAGCTTGCAGTAAAATTAGCACAGTGAATTTTTTATTAAAACAAAAAAATGCCGGAATAGGCTGCTGCTCAAGACGTCAGGATGACTGCACACTACATAGTCCACACAGGTGACTCTAGTTGCAAAATAAAGACAGTTTTAGGGAGATGGAAATATAAAACAATTACTCCGCTCTGCAGCAGTAAGCTAGAACAAAGTCTATTTTCATTGAGGCCATAATAAATTATTAAAAAAAGAGAACACCATGTATTTATGATTGGAAAGCTTAAAAAAATGTGTGGTTGGAAACATATTCTTGGAAATGATTTTGGGAGTTCATGCAACACCTTTTGAAGTTACATGTTTTTTATTTCCTTCCACAGTTACTGTAAATGCAAATACTTTCCCGGCTTTCTGCCATCTAGCCAGCAGAATCAAAGCCCTGAAGAGATCATCTGTATCTCCTGTTACTGTAGCAATAATTCTTACAAATTTTGTCCTGACTTCTCCCTCAGGCCTAGAGCACAAGCATGTCTTTATAGTGTGTTCTCCTAAGGAAACAAGCTTCTGAGTGCATCTCCCTGTACCTTTTTCAGTGTCTTTCCCTGTGGATTCTCATGTGCCCTGTGATAGCTGAGTGTATGGTATAGTCTTAAGGAAAATTAATAGAAAATTTTCACTGCCTATCAGAAACTGGGGTTTTTGAAAAATACTCTTATATTCCAGTCCTAATCTGCTCTTGCACACCTGCTTAGTAATTTGTTCCTTTGTACATTTGTCCTGAAATTTTTATCTGCATGATTATCCCTCTGTTTTCTTGTCTTTGCTTGCTCAGTAAACTGGGTATTAGGATTAAATTAGCTGCTCGTGTTTCAAAAGGGAAAGGTGAACATGGCTTGAAACATTTTCTAAATTTTTGCTTTGTCATACCTGAGAAAGACCAACTTTTTTGTCCAGAGGTTGTTCATCAGAAGAGTTATGAAGTTACCAGAAAACACAATAAATCTTGTCATTAAATTTTGACATTTCTGCTAACTTTTACATTAATGCTGCTCAAGATTTGGAAGTCATGTATTTAAAGGAACATTAAAAAATTAGATGCTCAAATCTAATTTATTTTTGTAACCAAATATTCCAGTATTCAATTTCATCTTCTAAAGTATCACATGTATCTTGCTTTTCAAAACTATCTGTAGCAGAGATAAAAGTATTTTTCCAAAACTGTGATATTTACTGTTTCCCTTAAAGCATGCCAAACTCCCCGTACATTTCTCAGTAAGTTAACTCTTTCAGGTCTTCACCTGCAAAATTCTAAAGTAGGTTAACCAAAACTAAAATTATATTTTCAACTTACCTCAATTTTCCAGGACTTTACAGTCCTAAGAAATTCATTAATTCTGTGAATAATGTCTATTTTAAGCCTTAGAAGGCAAAAAAGTAATAAATGTTCTCAAGAACTATAAAAATTTATGTGTATCAATAGGAAGATTATTGAATGTATTAGAATACTGCATGTGTCTGTAGGATACACAATTTAAGGACACAAGTAAGAAATGCATAGTTATTGAAATGTTAAAAGTATGCTTCATGGTAAGAGGATTTACATCCCCTTAATTTAAATAGATGAGGTTCAGAGAACTTGCTTAATTTAGAGGAATTTGATATATGTGAGGAACTGGGATTTTCTAGTAGAATTATCTGTAGGAGTGCTGAAAGAAGAATAAAGTGCTAAACTGGCTAGAAGCTGACATTTAGACAAATTCAAGGCATGTACAAGAAGCATACAGTAATTTTAATCAGTAACAATAATTAGCTGTTGAAAGCAACCTGTCAGAAGCATGTCCAGGGGTTGACTCTCCATCACTGAAAATTTGAAAAGTTAGTGCATTCTGAAAAAAAGTGTTCAAGATCTGATAAAAATCAATTCATGTGTAGCTTTTGCTGTTATAGCAAAATACCATATTAAACCAGAGCTCCAAGACCTGTTGTTGATATGGCATGGGGGAAAGACCTAGATGATCTTTAAGGTCCCTTCAGACCCAAGGCATTCTAGGATTCTGCGACATATTTTGGGACTGAGGGTAACTTTTACTCTCTGTGTGCCTCCCAGTTGTGCTTCCATTCCCCACAGTATCATCCTTTATTTTCCTCTTTGTGATGTTGATGCTCATAAATCCTTACAGATACTGATGAGTGACTGCATGGAAATTCCTACCAGGGTGTGGGGAGTTAGAAATGGTTTGAGCTGTTGGGTTCCTCCCTTTGCTTCCTTTGTTCTTCCTTTGCTTCCTTTCTTGTTCTTTCATTTGCTTGGATTTTATTTTGGTAGCCCTCAGATTATCAAAATTATTTTTTCTCTTGAAAAAGAAAACAAGTCCTGTATTGACAGACACAATTGCAGTGTATGTGTCAGTTGTGTTGAAGCAAGGGCAGTTGGTTATGTATAAGATCATAGGAGGGGGCAAAATTCTGAGGGGGAAAAAAATGTTAGCTGTGTCAGAGGAATAGCTTCTTAAACCATGTTCTCAGAGTTAAGGATGTCTTTTATTTAATAATTGGTTTGTCTTATGAAGGAGAGTAGGTGTTTTGGTTTTGGAAGGGACTCTCCTACCATGCTGTGTAGTGTGAGAGGTGTGTTTGTGTGCTGTGAAGTAGTGTATTTTCTTAGCCATTTGGTTGTTGTTGTTTGTTTTACACAGAATTACACAGAATTGTTGGTAACTATTTTTCTCTAGCAAAAATCAAACAAGCTTAACAGAAGACAGTTTGAGATGGGTGTTTTCTTTGGTCTTTGTTCTTCTTATATTGCCTAACAAATTATTGATGAAAGCAAGTACTCTATTCCCTTCACCTCTCCTGATCTCACAGTGGTAATGTCCTTGTTCCCCCCCAGACCATCAATTCTAGAGCCATATTGATGTGGCATCCTGTCCTTAAAAATTATTCTAGCTGTCCTCTCATTGTCTCCTTGCTCTAGTTCCTGTTCCTCCTAAATCTTCTTCCACTCTGTACTCTTACAAGTTTTTAACCTTTCCTGCTAGCCCTTTTGCTGCTCTTCGTGCTACCTGTTTTTGTGTTTTTCCCTTAGTGACACATTAGACTGTATTGGCGCAGGTAGAATGCAAGGTGACACTCACTGTTAAGAGGTTGAGTTTTGAGACCAGAGATGGTGGAACTATTCTAGCTGTAAGGATCTCAGAGACTAACTAGACCTATGAAAGGAGTGAAGTCTCCTAATTTTGAAAGAGTTCTTCAGCTGGTTGTGTATTCCTACATCCTTATCTCTCCTTGTCAGCTTGTTGCTTCTGTGAGAGTCACTTGTTCTTCTCAACACTTAATAACGTGCAAGTACAGTGTCCCTTGTAGGAAAACATACTGGGCTTTGACTATTCTATATGACTATATAGTGTAAAATGATGTCCTGTGTGCATGGGTCTGATTTTAAATAGCAGTAATTCTATCTGAGTTGAAACAGCATTGAACCATCATTTATTCTTTTCAGAGTTTCAAACTATGACATCTTCTGGTATACACACAACCTTTTCTTTGTCTTCTATATGCTGCTGATGCTGCATGTTTCTGGGTAAGTAAATGAAAAACTCTGTCCCTTTTCCTAAAACACAACCAGAAAAAGCAGTTTCTTTGATTGATGCCTTTCCTGAGCTCACATGTGCACAGTGAGCCAACTCTGGGACATGATGTCCTGTACAGTTTTTCAACAGGAGCTTTTGAAGTAAAGAACAAACTGTAGCTTGGAGAATTCTGTGTGCTACAGCCAACTAGCACAAAGTTCTTCACTTTCAAGATTATTCCTCATTCATTTTACCAGTGTCTGGTGAGAAATCAAAAAAACACTATAATTTCTTTCTCTGCCCCCTCTCACCTGTTTACTGAAACAAGAATGTGAAGCAAAGTTGCCCATCCCTTTCATTTTTCCCTCTACCTTCTATTTTGACTCCTAAGGAGAAGGAAGAAATGGCCTCTTCCTAATTGCTTTTTCCTCATTGCTGTGATACATTTGCTAGTTTTAATTTTTGTTTTCACAAACATTAGGCCAGTATTTTTGTGCCATATGGTCAGGACTGTATCAGGCACAAATAAGCCCAGCTTTGTTGCAAAGTAAAGCTGCTTCCACAAGTTACGACATATGTCTGTGTGAGTTGGGAGTTGGACTAGATGACTCTTAGAAGTCCTTTCCAACAAAAATTATTCTATGACTCTATGATAATCTGGTCCATTAATGTCTGTGAAGTTGCCTTGGTGAATATAGATGCAGAGATTGGTATAGAGAAGGGAAGGTGTATTTGAATGAGCTTTATTTCTCCATGTCATCAAATATCTACTGAAACATAGGGTACTTCAATGTGTGACACTGAGCACTGCTGCTTAAAGTAAATATGGAAAGCCAACTAGGCCTAGCAAGATCATGGTAGGAATATGTTGTTGAACAAAACATGTAGCTTGAAATCTGATGAATTGAGATAATGAGTTCAAAACAGTTGAAACTCCTGGACACAGTTCCAGTTCTCTGTGAGTTTGGTGGTGGTTTTATGTTTGGGTTTTTGTTTTTGTGGATTTTTTTTGTTTCATTGCCTTCTGTATGTGTGTGTGTGTGTGTGTGTTTTATTTTTTTTATTTGTTCATGTTTTTTTCTGTGTCATAGCTCTCGTTCACAGCTAGAAAAGATGGACCTAATGTTTTCTCCCCCTCCTGGGACAGGATAAACACTTTCTAAATTATTTTTAAGAGGTGTTTGTCTAAAATCTTTAAAATATCTGGTGACTAAAATTCTCTAGCCTCCCTAGGCAATCTGTTCCAGTGCTTGTCTTTGGGGTTTCTTTTCATGTCCAGTTTAGTTAATCTCCTACACCGTATTGTCCTTCGTCCATTGTATTCCTAACCATGTTCCATTTACCAGGTTTGCAAATCAAGGCTGCAGTGATACACTGAGCACGCATCTTCCGGTACATAGCCTCTGAAGTATTGAATTACAAAGGCATTCAGTGCGAATCTAAAAGAACTGAGTGTCAGTTAAAAGTGGGAGAGGAATGAGTCATGGAGAGTGGGAGTCAGTTCAAGTTTAAGATGCTTAAATGTAGGCCTCTGCATGTTTAAGTGTCTTTCTCTCATTATGGTTTGATGAGTTCTGGTAAATATCATCAATGGACCCTGAAGGATACTTCAACTAACTTGCTTTTTCCGAGATCTACGTTCAAGTGAGCTGGACTGATTTCTGGGCTCCATTAATAATACTGATCTAAGATCAAGAGGAATTGACCACGAGTTGCATGAGGGGTGATTTAGATTCAATATTAGGAAAAATTTCTTCATCAAAAGGGTTTTCAAGCATTGGAACACACTGCCCAGGGAAGTGGTGGACTCACCATCCCTGGAGGTATTTAAAAGACTTGCAGATGTAGTGCTTAGCGACATGTTTTAATGGTGAACATTGCAGTGCTGGGTTAATGGTTGGACTCAATGATCTTAGAGGTCTTTTCCAACCTAAACATTTCTATGAACAATTCCTGAGAATAAAGGAAGCTTAGATATCCACACCCGTGTGGTTCGTCTCAGAGATTTGCAGATGCATGGCCACTTACTCTACAGAACAAAGCATCTCCTGTGGCTGAACTCTGCAGGCAGGTTGAGTGAGGTTTTACCTGTCTTAGGAGTGACACATTTCCTCAGTATTGTTGGATTCTTGTTTTGTTTAAAACTCTTGTGGATATGCTCTTGCAGTATCTTCTTCAGGTAGCCAAATACATCTCAGCAATATATAATGATTCATCTGTCATACATTACTGGTTTGTTCATTCATCCCTATCACTCCCCTGAGGGAGAGGACAATCTTTCAGGAATTATCCTTAAAGACTTAGATTAACCTTGTACTTCTTGCAACATGACTTTCAGATATTTTAGTGGCTTAAGGTTTGGTGCATATCTACATTCATTTTGTCTGTATTTTAGGTCAATAATAGCAACAACAGAAATTAGTTTATGTAAAACAGGAGCTTGATTTTTCTAGTACCAGTGTAAGGAGATATAAAACATACAAAATGGAGCAAGATTCCCAGCTGATCCAAATTTGGTATTACTGTAGAGTTAAATGGGTTGTGCTGATCCATAGGAGCTGAGAATAATCCTGTATACCGTCAGTAGAGTTATCCAAAGATTTTTCTTCCAAAGGGTGAAAATTCTTACCACTTAACCCGCACATTGACCTTTAGCAGACCTTTCAAGCGACCCACCTTGAGCTGAGCAACAGAAGATGGATGAGGAAATAGGAGCAGTACAATTCCTTATAAAAACACTTAAAATCATTATCTTCTAGTTTATAATCTTTAAAAATCTCAAGAAATAGTGATACGTATTATCCAGCTCTTGCCAGAAGTGAATTTTGTCCTTATTTGGGGGATAGAAAATTGGGGCAGAAGTTGATGTACGCCTTTGCAAATCCTTCATTTTGTGCTGTTCAGCCTGTAGCACACTTTTACGACTTTCTCATTTTGTCTCTCCCCCCCCCCTTTTTTTTTTTTTTGCTAAAGATGTCTATCTCCTACTTCATTACATCTATGCTGAGGTTTTATATATTCAAGTATTGCATCAAATAAATGTATGAGAATATATCTTAAGCTTCTTAAGAACTGTGCAGAACTCAAGCTTTCTGGGAACTGATCTTGCATATGTAAGACTTGCCTCCTTGATAACTTCAGAAATGGGAAGTCATTGCAGCCGCTTGTTAACAGACATCTTTGTCATTTCTGTTTGCCACTCAGCATGTTTGTAATAGTTTAAACAAAATAGAGATCACTGGAAGGGATGATCATGTTTGCAGCTACTCATGTCTCAAGGAAGTCCTCTTTTGGATGTTCTGGGAACAGAGAAGTTGTGGGAGGTGCTGGCAGCCTTGCACACAAGGTTGACTGGAAAAATATTGCAAGGACTGTGACTTGTAGCTAAATCCATGAGATACCGTAATATTTATGAAGCAGGGAACTAGCATAAAGCTTGGGGTATTTGTGTCTTTGCAGATACATGATGACCAGTAGTGATGCCAGATGCAAGCAATAGGTATGGTCAAGCAATAAATGCAGGCAGAAGCATGGGTGTAGGTGTAAGTACACTTCCCAAAGGATTCTCCCAGGGCCAGATGTGGAATTTGGGGAGAGCAGATTTAATGTTCCAAGCTGACACTTCACTGGACCATGCAGGAAGCTTGTTACTAGCTGTCAGGACTCCATTTTGGTAGGGAAGATTGCCAGTAGCCTGTCAGAGCCCATTTAAGTTGGTAGTATTGCAGATGTCCTAGTTCTCTTTCTTCTTGTGAATTAAAATCTGTTGCTGCTGCTGCTTTGTGTGTGCTGAGGAATGGAAGGGGAGTGTATGTCTTTGATTGCATACTTAAGATGAGCCTGTCTTACCACATACTGTCTCAATATGCTCAATATGCCTCATTCTGACCCAGCACCATCCTATATAGGTGTCATGCAGGCCTTCATTTGTTTTTCTGGTGTGGTTGTTTGTTTTTTTTTTAAATCTCCCTGCTTATGAATTTACTGTTATCAAATCTGGATTTAATACAAGTAGTACTTCTGAGCAATTTTATTACTACTATTGTCTTTCCTTTCCTGTTTTCAATGATTCATTCATGTGCTAAGATATTCCAGAGTGTCTCAGAGGTTTCCAATTCTCTCTTCAGAGTTTCTAGCTGCAGCTGGATAGTTCTCCCTTTATTTTACTATAAATTTAACTTAGCTTAAAAAAAAGCCCAAAAGACACGGACCCCACAAAATAATTTGTAAGGAAGGTTTCTTGGCTATTATGCAGGATTTTTTTTTTCTTTTTATCTGCTTGATAAGATGATATACAAAGGAGGAAATTAATAGGATTGTGTGCAAATCTGGTAAACACCAAGTAGTAGGAACATTCCTGTAGTTTATGATTTGGCAACTTAAGCCACTTCTGCTACAAGGTTGTCTTAAAAACAGAGCTTGCTTACTGTAGGGGAGATGAGTGAAAGCAGCCAGCCTGTGTATGATTGAACTGGGAATATTTTCCCTCTTTCAGGCAGTATTAAGCTTCAGGCTGTTTAGTGGGGGAGTGCCAAGTGAGCTGGAAAAGTTAAACCTTGCCTCTAGTGACAGAAGTCTCTATTGATGCAAATCTTCAATCTCATTGAAAGTCCTGAAAGCAAATGGAATAAATATGAGGCTTGTGACTGCTTTATAAAGCCCTTTCAGAATTAAAATGTTTGTTGTTTGGTTTTTTTACTGGTACTTCGGTGTCTTTACCATTTTTTTCCTATAGGGGAGTGCTCAAGTACCAGACCAACTTAGAGGAACACCCTCCTGGTTGCTTTAATCCTAACAAAACACTCCGACAGAATCTGACTGTGCCAAAGGCTTTTGAAGAGCTGTTTCCTGACTATACTACTGAGCCTTTCCCAGAGGATTTACCAGTACCAGAATCCTTTGTACAAAATATGAGAATTTGTTCCGAGGAACCCAAGTTCCAGTCACACTTCCCAGAGGTCTGTATGATCCGACATTTCAGGCATTAAAAGCTATGCCAAGTCTTTCAGTCAGCCATAACCACTTTTCCAGACTAGATGTTTTGATAATGGAAAATATTATTAAATCCTTTTGAGGCATTCAAAGATTAGGTAGGGAAAAAACAGTGTGTATTAAACCCCGAACTGCATTACAATGTGATGTATAGAATAGGTAGGGTGGAAAAATATCAAGAGGTTGGCTGTAATGTTATTTTTTGTGCAACATAGTAAGAGGTGCATTAGTCCTGCTATAAATGTAACTTTAAATTATGGCATAGCACTTGAGAGAGCATTTATATAACATAAGGTCCCTTTGTATGACAGTAGTTAATTTAAATAATCAAGATCCATTTGTTCTCTTTTTTACCATGTGGATGCAAATCCTAATACACATTTCTGGTTTGCAGTTGGTTGTGATTTGGCTTTTATAGCCTGTTGTTAGAAGACAGGCTTGTTTTATATGTGGCATGGATAAATGAGTATGATTACAATGGGGATAGAAAAGCCCTTTCATTTTCTGTTTTCCATTTTCCTTTTTTTTGTTTGTATTTTGGCAGCAATTTTTCTTCTTCTGAATTTTCTTGTTTCTTATGAGAAAAGATACGCTGGTGTGTATTGGCAAGTGGCCTAAGGAAGCTTGCAAATATGGAGTTCACAAATCCAAGGCCCATCATTCAACGTGGTTCCATAACAGACCTCATAGGAGTTTCTATTCATTGTCGTTGTTTTTGTCTTGAATATACATGTCCCTTACTATCTGTAGTGGGAATCCATTTTTTTTGTGGAGCATGTAATCATAATAAGAAACAGTTAACTTTACATTGAATTCCCCCAAGAAAGATTTTTGGATTGGTATTTTGTCGTAATACTCCTGAATTGCAAGCGTCAATGTGTACTTGGCTCCATATGACCCAGAGGACAGTAAAGAGTCTTCCTAGGGACTTATGATGCCTGCCTTAGAATCATTTATGGGGAAAAAACTCATGGAAAGAGTTGGCCAGTCAGCTTTGTCCTAGCAGTTTTATAATACAATTTGGCGTGGTTTTGGATTTGGAAATGTTGTGATACCAAGTTTTTTTAAAAAGTCTGTGAGCTACTGAAACTTTTAAGGCTTTTTTGTGGAACTTGTATACTCATCTAGTTGCAAGAAGTGCTGATATGTAACTTCAGAAATTGGGAAGGGAAGGTGGATGAGGATTGAGGGCACTTCAATGCCATAGCTTGAGTGACTAAGCAGATGTGGAATTAGTAGTTTAGTCTGCCATATGCTCTTGGTAATTGACTCTTAGGGAGAGATCTAGCTGAGCAGCTGCAAATGTCTCCATCTGGTGTAGCCACCTAGGGTTCCCTGTATAATCAGTGCAGAGAAATTGGCATTTTTTGTCCAGCATCCACATCTTCCATGGGGGCAAATTAATTGTGATTCAGAAGTGCCAGTTGCTCTCTGTTGTACACTTGGTTAATACAAACATAAATTCTATAGAACAAGAGCGCATCTTTCTTAGGTTTTTACTTGAACCTGAGGTGATTATAAGAAAGTAATAGTCAAGTAATATTGCAAGACAGACGGTGTTTTTCCATGAGGGTTAACCAATTATTTTGAAACCACGTATGTACTGTGTCTTTCACTACTGAAACCAGTTGCAATCTAACTACATAAAACCAGAATAACATGGTAGCAAAGCATGTTATTAGCATTTTCTTCCTGATAAGATTTATGATTGAACTTGCCTTTGCTTGTGGATGATGCTTCTGATTAGACTAATTAAGGCTTCAGAACATGCTTAGATTTTTGCACATAGAGAGACATGGAGGTTAGATGTGAAATGAGGTCTTCCCAGCACTCATGTAGTAGTGAAATGAGGAAATATAAAATTACAAGTCCTCGAGGTGACATACTTCTGTTTTCCTATAGACCTGGTTTTGGATTTCTGGACCTCTGTGCCTGTACTGTATGGAAAGGCTGTACCGCTACATCCGCAGCAATAAACCAGTCACGATAACTTCAGTAATAAGCCATCCTTCCAACGTCCTTGAAATAAGGATGGTGAAAGATGACTTTGAAGCAAGACCTGGTCAGGTGAGTAAATGTGCCCCTGAAAAAAATCCCTGTTTTCATGTAGCGTTGTCTTTAGGGATAACTATCAGTTTAAAAGTACTAGCCTATCACTGAATGTCTTGAAAGTATCTTTTCCGTCATTTTATTTCAGTATGTTATTCTACACTGTCCAAGAGTGTCTGCCCTGGAAAGCCATCCATTCACCCTTACAATGGTAAGAAACACAGTTCCTCCCTGTAGTTTCTCTTTTATTTATTTTTGGGAAGCAAATGCTCTTTATTTCTTTCAAGGTGAAAATTCTCTCCAGAAGAGCTTATGTTTCATTTATGAAGGTACCAATGAATGTGAAATGGCATGATTATTATGTATGACAGTACTTGATACATATTTATTTTTCTCCACTGTTGAGAAAATGACAACAGGAACTTTTTTCAAAGTTGTCTATACCTGAGAAGTGATAATAAATAAATGAATAAAATTCATATGATTTTCATAGTTGTTTCATAGAAGTTTCCACCATATTTGTAGACCTTAAAACAGAATGAGCATAAATTGTATTGAACTTTGTCGTCTTTCCTTTTCAATGAGATGACATTTCTGCGACTGCCTCTTCCAAAAGTTGACAAACATCAAGTTTAAAAAAGAAATTTCTAAAATTATCTCCTGCTTTATTTTTATATTGAGATATGTCAATGACTTACTGATACACCTGAAGTCATACAATATTAGGATTATTGCTTACTCTGCTCAGTTGGTCTAGAATGGGAATTGGGACCTCTGGAGACAGACAGGAATAAAACAAAATGGTATATAAATATACCTGAAGTTCTTCAGGAGTACAGAGTGCAGAGACCTGGAAGGTGCTGCTAAAAAATCATTGTACTGACTGGCTATGTTGTTGAAAAGCAGAGTTTTTAGAACATTAGTGGCAGCCTTTTCCTTCCAAAGAGAATAAAGGTTTCATATTGTCTGAATTGGTTCTTCTTCTTTAAGAAAACCATTGAGATAAACATTGTTTTCTTTGGATAGATAACTGGATACTTTATTCCCTCTGAGTTATACCTAGTGCTGTGGAACAACTGGGTTGTTTTACTGCATCCTGAAATTCAAAGAGCACAACTGGGTCCAGTTCTTTTGGTCTGTGGGGTGGTTTTATTTTGTGTTGTTAACTTATTTATCCACATACTGAGCTGGTAATCACAGGCAAACCCACATTAAGTTCCACCCAAAGTAAATTTTGCACTGTAAATCTGGGCGTGAATCTCATTTAAGGAAAGCTGCCTCTGTATAGCTTGGTGAAGCATTAATGACACTTGCATAGCCTGAGTTTTGCAAAGCTTTCCTGGCTATTCACTTCACTGATACAAAGTAGAGGAATACATTAGTTATCTAGTGTTAACTGCAGCAGGCTGTCCTCTATATATTGCATGAAGGTAACTCAATACACAATGCTAAAACATTATATGCATGTATGAGTATGATGGAAAGGTAATTTTTTTTTGTGCAGAGTGGTTTAGTCAGTATTTATTTGTATTTTTTATTACTTTAGTGATCAGAACATAAATTTAAAGAACTTAGTTTAGGTCTTGGGTAGGTCTTTACATTCATTTTGCCCTAGCTTAGCTATATTTAGTAGCTAGACCTGTTTTGTATCAATGGACACATCTTATTTAAATGTTAATCTCAAAACATTATATTCCTAATTTCTGACTGTCCATCTCAGCTCAAATTAAAATGATGGTAATAGTTTGATCATTAGTAGTAATTTCACAGTTTGGAAACTAGGGGACTCATACAAAAATTTAGTCTTATATTAGGACACTGCTAAAAGAGTGGACAGTGTGGTTTTAATTTCCAGAAATAATGTCATCAAAAAATATTCCTTTTGGTTCAGTTGTCTTTTCCCTGGCAAAATTTCGTATTTGTTGTTATAGGAGTTTTTGTCAGAGAAGGAACTACTGACACAGACCTACTGGGTGAGATCATAGGATGAAGTTCAATTAATATCAGATTGCTTGCGTGAGTTGAGGTCATCTAGTATTTAAAATGGTGTACTATAACAATGCATGCTATGAAAAATTGCATTTGTATATGAACTTTTGTATCTAGAAGCTACAGAAAATAGATGTCTCGTGAATCTTGTTTTTTCATGAACATAAATAACTAATTCATTTATATACTGATAGTTTGAACTATATTTCTGATACGTAGCTGTAGTTAATAAATTACTGTTTTGTAATTTTTACAGTCATGTATTAAATATCTAGCATTAGAACTAGCAACTTCCACTCAAGCACAATGTGTTATATTTTAAGTAAGTAATACTAGACCAGGCAACTTCTGTTCACTCTCTGTTTTACACTTTCAAGTACAATGATATACTTCAGCATAACAGCATATCCTTCAAGATCACATATATATTTTAACTGTTACAAGATATGAAGTTATCACTGTGTTGCCAAAAACATGATTAGAACATCAGTTGTGCTGGAGAAATGCTATTATTGGGTAAATGACTGTTTTACAGCATAATGAGGATTTGAAATGTCTGGATTTATGACAATCTTTTTTGCCCAGCCTAAACAGGGGACACATTTCCACGTGTCTTTCTAGGTCATAGAATATACTGTGGGCTGATGTCCTGCTTAGAAAGCTTTGTTGCATCCTAACCATGGGGCAATGCTTGTAGAATGTGTAGACAAAAGCTTAACTCAGTTGTTTTTCTACTCCCATCTGTTGTACTGATATACGCATGCACAGTTGAGTTGGTTCCAACACTATAGTTATATAGTTATTGAGATACGAATTCAGTCTCTCACAGCACTCTGTTCCAGGGTTTCATCATCCTCATTGTAAAACATTTCTTCCTTATCTCTAGTCTAAATCTACCCTCTTCCAGTTTAAAACCATTACCCCATGTCCTATGGCTACAGTCCATGCTAAAGGGTCTTTCCCCAGGCTCTTTATGATGTCCTGTTCATGCTGATGAAATATCTCACTGTGCCTATAGCATTCTTGAAAAACAAGAAGTAACCAGTACAACTATATCTTTATACCCTCAAGTGAGGACAATAAGTGGAAAGGAAAGGGGGACTCAGCATGAAAGTTGTGCAGGTATTTTACTAGTCCCTTCCCTTTTTGAAGTTGTGTGATACAGTTTAGCTCAGTTACTTACATAACACCAGGGTGGTGAAACACCCAGGGAGGCTGTGTAAAGGCTGTGAACCCGCTCCCATTGCAATCTGGCGAAGCTCCCATGTGTTTCAGTTGGAGCCAGAGTGAGCTCTGAGTTGTAATCAAGTGAGCATAAGAGGATCTATTCTCTTTGCATCATCCATTTAGGTATTTATAGACATTGATAAGGTCCATTTCAGCTTTCTCTTCTCCAGGCTGAACAGTCGCAGCTCTCTCAGCCTTTTCTCATAGAAGGCATATTCCAACCCCTTCATCATCTTCTTGGTTGGACTCTCCAGTGTGTCCATGCCTCTTATAGTGAGAAACCTAGCACAGGACATGAGTCTCCACATGCAGCTTTGCCAGTGCTGAATAAAGAGAAAGAATCGCATCCCTCAAACCTCTGGTAGTGTCAGTTGCACATTCTGAAGTTCAGACACTTGGAGACCTCAGTTTTCTCTTGTAATCAGTGTGGGCTTCTTGTCTTTTTCACCCATTGGAAAGTCTGGGAAAGGTAATGAAGAGATGGCCTGGCATCTGGGATTCCTGCAGGTGACTTGCTGGACAGTTCTGGGTATTGTGTAATGGGCTACTTGCATCATAGTCTTTCTTCATTGCTTCATTGACTTTGGTTTCACTTTAACAAAAAGTTTTAACATATTTTACCGTGTTTTTTCACTAATTTCTGTACACAACTCTACTCTGTACACAGCTGTTACTGTGCTATGTAAAACAGTGTGACTAATTTTCAGTCCTGTATGTCCTCATGTCCAATTCCCTTGTTTTAGATAGGACACTATTGAGTCTTAAAATTGAATCTAAGCAGAATACAGTCAGCTCCAAGATATTTTCATCTGTAGCGTGGAGAAATACTTTGTGTATATTAATGTTTCGGGTGTTCGTAAATGAACAAATTATTTTTGTGTGTTTCTACTTGGTGAAGTCCTTTAAGGCGATATGTCTTTCAGACCAAGCACAAGAAAAGGTCTAGAGATCAGACCGTCCAAAGAAGCAACAGAAATCTCTCTAGTGCTCTGTTTCCTGAGACTGACATTTCTTTACACTTTTCTGGAAGAAAGGGTGGAACTCATCTACTGTGGAATACGGTTTAGATGCAATTGTTTTAAGCTATCTTTAAATACCTTGAAAATTAAAACAAATATTATCAATAGTAAGAATTTCCGGTAGTAAAGATAGTGCTTCATTACAGTTCATATATCTGAAACATTGTTTCCACTCTTCAGTGCACAAAGCCTAGCCTCTTATCAAAACTAAGAAAAAAACAATTTCTTCTCTCTTTTTTTTTTATTTTGGAAAATATTTGTTTCCTTTGACTTCTTTCTGGTTGCTCTTTGTTTTAACCTATACAAACAAGAAGAGACTGAGACTTGCAGTTTGCAGTACCATTGGTTTTTTTCCCATCTTATATTCTCCTCTTGGTATTGAGTTCCCTCTCTTTCCGGATACTTAGCTGTGTTACTGACTATTTGCAGCAGCATGAATCCAGAGTACTAACCATTTATGACTTGATGCTTCCTTTTTTTATTTTTTTCTGGCTAATGAACGGCTTCAGGAATAGATTCCTATTTAGAATGTATGTTAGTGTCTTACAAGAGGAGTCACTTTATCTGCTGTGCTTTTGGAATTTCTTATATTAGCATGGAATAATTGGTAGTAAGCCTCATGGAAATAGCCTTGTGTTTTGCAGATGTTAAGCACTTCAGAAGGTGCTGGGGTCTCTCATGCAGTCTCCACTGAATCTACTACAGCTGCAGTTTAGACAGATTGGCTATCAAAAGACTGGTGTCAACATCCCGAAAGCTTGGTAACTTTGTTATTTCAGTAGTGTTGATTTTGTTGTAGAAAAGGGAGGTAGGAAACAATTACATCACTTCATGTAGAATTTAGACTAACAGACCTTGAAATGAGGACAAAACGAGGTGAATTCTTCTGAATTTGGGGATGGCTCACATGCCAGATTTGGTGAAACTTTTGCTTTGCAACAACAATATTTAAATGCAGGATCAATTAATCTGTTATTCCAAAGTCTTGACATTTTTGATTGTCACTGGCTGCTGTCATGCCGCTGTTTCCCCTTGGAGTAGAAATCTGAACATTCTGAAGCTTCCTTTGATAACTTTTTTGTTTTAGTTGACACATACTCCAAGAAGCTAAAGCAAAGATCCCAGCCTTTTGAAACTCCAGGACTTTATGAAATATGTGCATTAAAATAGCATGAGTGACTGCTTCTTCAGATTCTCCAAAGAGTTTTGGCTCTTCTTTCAGTGTCTAGATTCCAGTTCTGGCAATAGGTAAACAGTGATCAACTACCTGCAAAAAGAGATTTGAAATATTCTTTTAAACTAGAAATTTTATCCCATGTTACAATATGCTCTGACTTCCCCTGTTTCAGTGCTGCATAACAAATCTACTTTTAAATCCCATTGAAGTAGAACCGGGAAGAGTCTGGTAATAAAAAGCTCCAAGAAGTCCTGCTGTTTTGCTGGCTCTCCATCTTTTTGTACAGATGGTTAATTTGGAGCTGATCACGTCAGGAGGATTTGTAGTGAGACATCTTTCCTCCTTTCCTTCTACATACAGCTTTGTATGGGTAAGAAAAGAAAAACTCCAGAGGATCTTTAATTTTCTGCTCATAGCAAGGATTTGATTGTACATTTATATGTCATTTATGGCATATAGCAAGTTAGGGAGAAAGTATGTGTGCATTTTTTTAACAAGTCAAAGTTGAGTTTTTAGGAGAGGAAAAGTTTGCATATGCAGATACTTAGACCCACTCAAACCTAGGTATGTACTATTGAAGAAGAATACTTTGCCCAATTACTATCAAAATTAAAATTTCATGAAGTAATTATTATTGAATCCCAGGCAGAGAAACTCTTAAATCTGTTAATCATCTCAGAGTAGCTAGAAGAATTGCCTGAAAGAGGTTTCTTCATGTACATTACGAGTTATATACTGTACTTAAATGTCTCAGAGCTATTACTTATTCATAGATCTTCTATCTTTAAGGTTTTTTCATTTGATTACTCTGTAGATTGAGTTTTCGTTGTTACCTCTGCATCTCCATTTAAGTCCATTTAGTATCTGGATTTAGGCATAATAGGATTACACGACTGTGGCTTTGATCTGTACATTTATGATTTTGAGCTTGATTCCTTGTCAGAAGAGTCTCAGCAAATACATGCATATGAGCAACATCACAAGTAACTCATTTGTTATTGTTTGAGAAAACCAGTGTTTTGTAGACCTGGAATTGTCTTTGTCCCTGGATAATCCAGGGTCCATTTAAAATCAAGGAAGGTATTAACAGTCTAGCAATGAAGTTTTAGCTTTAAGCTTCTTTTTAAGCTGAGAATTTTGTACTGCGCAAGGAGGTGATAGAGAAGCATGTGTCCTGCACTGTAAACTCAAGAAATAAACTATCCAAAACAGGAAAAGCCTAAGAGCCAAATTCTCAAATACTTCATAAAAAAAAAGGAAAAGTTGTTGGAAGTTTGCCTGAGTAAAAAGTATGTAAGGATATCAAGAGCTAAGTTCATACTGTCAGATAAATACAATAAAACCAAAATCTAACATGATGACATTCTAATAAGATTTGTTAAATATCTTGTGCAAATAGTTATGAAACTTGTCTTTATGAGATGATTTGCACAGTGTTTAGGGAAATTATGAAGTATCTTGCTGGCAAACTAAAGAAATCCCTAGAGCTTGTCTGCTCTTCATAGAAGTAGACTATCTAGCAGCTGTTTGATGAGGAATTTAAGTAAAACAAAAATAGAGTAGATTAATATTGCAGCTGTTTTTAGTACTTCCTTAGACTTGTTTGTTTGGTTTGGGGATTAATAGTTTTGGGGTCTGTATAAAAACCCTACACAAAACCTGACTTTTGTTTAAACTTTCATACCTGACTCTTTTGGATGAAGGGAACACAGAAATTGTTACATTCAAGTTCACTAAATCCCAAGTTCTTCTGTCAAGAGACACTTTAAACAGAAGATGGCAAATTCCTCTCTTAAGCAGGTTGAGGTTTTTTTGGCGGGTTTTTTATACTATGAAAGTAAATTTACAATAAATAATAAGCATCTGCTGAGTTTAGCAGAGAAATCTACTTTCTAATCAAGAGGTAGTACTTTTGGTTTGGCTTCAAGGTCAGATTAGAGAAAGGTCTAGGAGCTACAGGAGAAAATAAAAATGGAAAAAACCCTAAACAAACAAACACACACAACTTTCAAGCATTGACACAGTTAACATGTGGACAAAGTAATAGAGGAAGTGAAGTGCCTTGCCTCTTGCTGTCCTAAAATTAAGACCATTTGACTGGTTGGGATCTCTGCTTTAGCCTGGCAAAATACTGTGAGTGCTGCCAGGGGAGTTTGGAGGGACACTGGATTCCTCAGGATGTTGGTGATTGACTTGAAAACCTGTTGATCCTTTGATGGTTTTTTCCTTAGTACCTCACAACAGTGGGAGCCATTGCTTGTCAGTGTGTCCAGATACCCTTGGAGGACTTGGAGAGGCAAGTCTTGGACAGAAGAATTGTTCTGCTGCATTTTACTCCTTCAGGAATGAAGGCTTGCATCCTTAGCGTCCTGAAAGGTTGTGATTTGTTTTTTTCCCAAGCTAGCAACTTGAAATTCGTAAATTATATAGGCTGACTACTGTTAGGATTGAAACATTTTGACTATGTTATAGGGAATTGGACTCTATGATCCCTATGAGTTCGTTCCAGCTTGTGCATTCGATGATTCTGTGATGTGTAATGTGTCTGCCAAGATGGAAGGGTAGCAATAAGTTTTTTGCCTAGATTAAGCTGCAGAGGCAAAGTACCGATTAGTCTTTAGAGGTATATCTTTCCAGTGTATCCGTAGCACCGATAGAATAGCAGTTGGGCTATTACAGACCTGCTAGAAAACATACAGAAATTTCGTGCTATCTGTTCAACAGTTCATGTATTTTATGCAGCTTTATGTGTATTTTATAAATATTGATCTGTTTACAATCCTAAGGCATCTCTTACATTAAAGATTTGTGTTTTCTTGTGGTGGAAGAGTGAAATCAAAGAAAAAATGGTCATAGATTGACTCTTCAGAAAAACAAAGATCAGTTTGAACACAGAGTAATTTAATGACTGAGACTGCAGGAACTGAAGTCGCAAATGCTGAACTACAGACTCATGGGAATTAATGGGTGTGGGTTTGTGGTTTGTGTTACTGAGGAAGTTAGAGCCCAGATGACCAGAAGGATCCTTCTTGGAACTGCAGCTGCCCAGTGATGCATTCTACAGTCTTATGGTGCATTTTTTCCACTAGCTAGACTGCAGGTGTTTGAGGTTGGACAACAAGGAGTGTATGGGAATGGAAAGTGAAAAGTATTCGAGATACGTTTCTGTGGCTGGGCTGCTGGAAGGAGGCGACTCTGTAATGGGAGGTCTCTGGCTGAAGGAAAGTGTATTAGAGGCATGGTGGTCTTGCCTTGATCCTTCAGACACTCTTGATACTTAAATCATGTTCTGTGGTTAGGATTTCCCCATGTTTAGAGATGTTATGATGTCTGCTAATGTATGCCAGTTAAATAGGATAACTGTAATGCCAGGTCTCTAATAGGCGACAAAATCCAAAGTATAAAGTAAAATGAAACAGGAAAATAAACAGCGACAGTTTAGAAAATCTCCAAATCTTTGAGGCAGAAATCTGTTTAAAAGAACAACTCCACATAGTAACTTTTTTCCTCTGAAATTTGCTTCTTATGGGATTAATTAGTTAAGACAAGGATAGCCCAGTGTAACAGAGTTCAACTCCTATGAGTCAGACTGTAGTCTAGCTACTATTTTTTGGCTACCTTAATATAGCATGCCTGTGTTTGTCATCACTCCTCTTAATTTTCTAATGTCAGAATCATTTTAAGAATGTTTAAATCAGTTCTGTACAAAACCAGACAAGCTACAACTTACTGACCCTCCGAGGTTTGTGTTTTCTTGTTGATAAAAAAGTTGAAAACTTTTTTTTTCCTTCTTTGTTTTTTCCCCTCTGCAGAAGGGAAAAATATGTTGGTTGTGTTTAGTTCTTTTTCCCTCCCCTCAGTTCTGCCACTTTTCCAAACATGCCAAGTCTTTAATGTTTTTCCTTGATGTAGATAAGGGTTCATCTGAGTCTTTAGCAAGGATGGACTGATGGACTGGGGTTTGTGATGCAGCTGGTTCACCCTGGCAGGCAGTAGCATGGAAAAGGAGTCTCCACAGTGTTTGCAGTCCTTGCCAGGATATCTGCAAATCCATAGTAGGATCATATCATGGCTTTTTTCCTCAAAGTGAAAGCCTTCTTTGAAGGAGCTTCCTTTTATTTAAACAAACTTCACAATGAGCTTTTTAATTCTCTAAATCAGGCAGTTTGTTCTTCCAGCTGTGGGACAGATCTTCATTGTAACTTTGGGCACTTTTCAGGCTACATACTACAGCACCAAACTCAGAAGATGGTGTCAACTGTGGTGCAGTATGCTTGAGAGCAGTATCTCCATGGGAACTTGTAAGGAGCTTTATTTGCAGAGCCACGTGGGGGTACATAACTTGGGCATTCCTTTCATCTTCTTTCTAAAAGGCATTTTGTAATGTTATCCTGGGGCGTGCATTAGCATTTCTGTGACAGCCTGTAATTCAAAACCTAACATCTTTCTAGAGAGGCTTCACAATTATGGTAGAGTAGAACAGAAGAACTGGAAGGACTTAGGAATTAACTTTCTATTTCCTTATTAGTTTACTGTTGACTCACCCCACTCCTTGCACCCCAATGCCTAAAAAGAGTGTACTGACTAGTATTTAATACCATTAAAATAATTTCAGTAAGGTTTGTCTTGTTTCTTGTTCTGGATGGGATTTTTGACTGGGAGCAGATACCAGTGATGTTAAATGTCCAAGATACTCTAAGCTGGAAGCACAGATGCTCATAACATAGTTTTCATTTGTTTTATGTTGTGCTCTCATATGCACAGATTTCTGCACTGCTCATTGCCTCGAGCAGATTTTTGTACCATTATAAAAACCCTTAGATTCGAAAAGACCTCTAAGATTGAGTCCAACAATTAACCCTGCACTTCCAAGTCCATCACTAAACCATGTCTCAAAGCACCATATCTACATGTCTTTTGAACACTTGCAGGTGTGGTGATTCCACCACTTCCTTAGACAGCCTGTTCCAGTGCTGGACTACTATTTTGGTGAAGAAATTTTTCCTAGTATCCAATCTAAACCTCCCCTGGTGCAATTTGAGGCCATTGTAGTGGGCATAAAGTATTGCCGCTATGATCTAACAGTAATTAGTTTGCTCGTTCATATAAAAGCAAGGCAGAGACTACTGAGGACTGTGATCACGGTGTAAAACAGATAAATAAAATACATCTAAAATATGTATTAATCTAGTAGTGTATTTATATAATAAATTATTAAACTTATTATAATCTAAATTTTATCTCAGCATAGAAGAGTTACTGGTGAGTGTAATTAATTTGATGGTTTATAAGCATAAAGTTCTCCAAGGATTTTTTCTAAATGCCTATGTGATAATTTGCATTTGTATTCCAAGTTAGCTTTTAAAAAAAAGTTCATGTAAGGTTGTTTTTCTATCAAGATGTAGAATAATCTGTATTCCATAGTTTTTATCTCTATATAAAAGTAGAGTAATTCTGTTGAATATAAAAGTACATGCAAAAGTAAAATTAGACATTGTAAACTTGCTCACATGTAATTAAGAACTTGGAGGAAATCTACCAATTTACTAATGCTAAGAACATAGTTGGGTTTCTCTGGGGTATAAATCTGCACAGAATTCCTTTGGCTTCCAATTGTTTTTGGAGGAGGGCCAAATGTCAGATAACCTGATTAGTGCAGGCATTCATACCTGTAAAATCTATCACTTTTTAAAGATTGCTTTTATAGATTTCTTTTTATAGATTGCTTAAGGTTAGAATAAGATTAACATAACTTCAAGTTATTACACTATTTGCAACAGTTAATTTGTGTATCATAGCATTTTAATTAAATGAGTGCTGCAAACAAGGTTCATTTAACTCTTCAAAATGTGGAAAGGACTACTGAAAAGCACTTATGACCTTTAGTTTAATGATGTCTACTGTCTCTTCTCATGACAGTCTATTCCAGTTAGTGATTCACGATTGGAAAATGTGGTTTATTTAAGGAAGAGGAACTAAGAGAAAGTATTTTTTTAATTTTAAGATTGACTAGTCTTTACAATTTTCTACTGGGCAGTGCAGTGGGCAATAAAGAAGAAGTAAGGGGCTGCATGTAGCTCTCAGTACGGTGGATTGTTTCTTAGGGCTTCCAGATTAAAAGCAGCAGGGGAAGTCCAAATGTTATTTGCTGAAAGGGGTTTTAAAAACAATTTTAGTTGGTTTTGTTCACAGTTGCAGAGAGGGCATGATGCATTGCTGAGGCCACTTTGATTACACCTTTATATTACATGTGTATTACATGATGGGTAGCTGGGTGGCTGGAAAGCAGATCAGCAGACAATGGCTGAGAGTCCTGGTGGACACCAAGTTGACCATATGTTGGCAAAGGTCAACAACAGAGCCAAGAAGTGTATTCACAAGCATAGTGCATGACTGAGTATTTGGTGCTTGGCTTCACTACCTGGACTCTATTTATAATGTAGATGTGTTCCTTGAATTTAAGCCTTCCTCTCAGAACTAATATTTGTCTTTAGTAGAAGCAAAAAAAAAAAAAAAAAGACAGGAGCATCACCTGTTAGATACTGCTTTCATAAATAAGCTTGGATCAATCATTAATAGGTTCTAAGAATGGCATCAAAATTCAGTAGTAATATCTGTTATCAAAAAGAAAGCAAGGGTGTTGGTTTATAGAAGAAAAGTGAAAAATCTTTTCTTTAGCAATATTTGCTTGTCCTGTTTGTGTGCAGCTGTTTGGTGTACCTGCAAAAGCTGTCCAGGCAATGCATTTGAAATGTCCCTGTAGCTAACAAGGAACAAAACTGAGGGGACTCCTTAGACTTTTGGCATGGCTTGGCTGGAGGTTTTTAGATACCATGGTGTGGATAAGTCTGTAAATAATAGCATTCCTGTGTTGATAGTCACAAGCAAATAGCCCTGAGGTGAGGACATATGTGCAGTGTGAGAGTGGTAGCTATAAAGAGATTTTTATTATGTGCTGTGCAGTCTGGTGCTTTTAGTTTGCAAACTGTAAGCTCTTGTGAAGTGCTTCAAAACCTGTTTCCATTTAGAAGAAAGTGTTAGTTGTGTGAGAATAAGCTTGAAAACATGGGCCCTGATGTTCAAGAATTGGAAATCTTTTAAATGTCTTGATTTAGGAGTTTTGAATGATTGTCAGTAGTAGAGGAAGTATTCCTATACTGTTGTATCTCCAGTTGGTACCATTGCTGAGAACTGCTTAGTGAAGTAGCTTTTACAAATCATACCCCTTAGCAAGCATCAAAGCTCCTCTGTGATCAGAAGAAAGTCTGAATGGAGACTAGAAATGGCAGGTTATGTCTTAACAACTGTACTTTGAATGCATTTTTGTATTTTTTTGCTACTCAGAAGTGGTCCCTAATATATTTAATATTAATTTTTAGTGCCCTACAGATACCAAAGCAACGTTTGGGGTCCACCTAAAAATAGTAGGAGACTGGACAGGTACGTAGAAAACCAATTCCTTTTCAGAGACAAATACCTTTACTTGAACTGTTCTCCCTTTCTGGCTTCAGCACAATTGTTTCTTGACTGTGGTGTATTCTCACTAGAGATTGTTCTTGCTTGTTTTCCCAAAGTTGTTGTTATTACATTCTGATGCAAATCCTGCTTTATTCAGACATACCGTTTCTTCAGATAACATGTTTTTCCGTCTACTAACAGATCTTCTGATTACACTGTCATAGCTTTCAGTGTTCCTCCATTTCTGCCTCTCATTTTTGGGTAGCCCACAGCCCCTCTGCAGTGCAGTGCCTCTGTGCATAGTAGTGCCTGCAGAAATGCTGAAATGTGCAGCTCCCAGATAAGTGGATTTTGATGCCAGGAGTTTGGATGGCAGCCAGGTTAATTAACGCCTATGGTACACTCTGATTACAGATTTGCTTTCATGTTCTTCCATGCTCTCCCTTTGCTCTTTAAATGTCCTCCAGATCAGGGGTGTTAGCCAGGATTCCCTGCAGAGGAGAATGGTGCTTTGGTGCTCCCTGTGACAGTTGTGTATTCAAGTGATAGTTGTCATTATTCATTGGCAGCTGACCTCCTTCTTGCTGAGCATAGCATTTCCATGTAAGGAAGACAAATACACAGCACTGTCTGGTTCATTTCTTATGAAGAAATATTTTCTGTGTTAATTTGTATCAGCTTGTGTGTTTGTGGAATTAAGTCAAATGAGCTTGTAGCCCTAAAAAGAATCAGACCAATGCAGGGATAATAAGCCCATAAATATTTGTTGAACTTTCTGGTCTGGCTGCATACTTGTCTGTGGCAGACTTCAATAGGCAGAGGTTGGGAAGGCAATGCCATGTGCATGTATGTTTCATAATTACCCTGATTTTCTGTTCTTGCTTGAAGTATAGGATGTTGGCCAAACAGGGGAAGATAATGGGCCTAATTGCCTTCTACTCTGTCTCAGAGTGACGGCTCTTTTGTTGTTAAATATCATTTCTACATGAGAGAGGACAGTAGGCTATTTGGGAAAGTGGAATGGCACAGTACTAGCTAAAAGTTTTCTAGAATAAGTGGCATCTCGAAAGTTTTCTGATTACCTCTGTGGTATGAATTGCTCTCCATTAGCATTTAAGTATTAGTCTCCCAACTCAGTATCTATAGTCTCCACTGAGAGGAAGGTCTGCCTGTGTTTAACTGTATGAGATTCAGGACACTGTCATATTACAGAGACTGTTTATTGTGGTACTTTTACTAAGGAGGGAGATCTCTCCAGAGTCAAATGTGCTGTCAAGAAGCAGATGGTTTACCCAACCCTTTTTGCTGCATCTGTACCATGGAGCCCTGTTCTCACTTGCTCCCTTAAGCCCTGTGACAGTGAATGGTCTCTAATATGCTGACTGTTTGAGAAAGGATTATTATATTTGCCACATTCCTTATTATCTTTCTTAAGCATGCTCTAAAGGCTGCTTCTGCAGACAGGATATTAAGAGTGGAGGAGTTTTTATGAGACATACTGTCATTTGAGCTCTTCTCATGACCTATTCTCTCAGCCTTTGTCCTATTTATTAAAATTCCCTTTTGTATCATATTTTCACATTCCAGACAGTTTATACCTGACACCAAGGAGACTTAACAATGTATTTCAGGGAAATCAGTTGCAAGCCTAAAGTAAAAGGATGCAAGAGGAGTGCAGATATGCTGTGAAATGCAGAGAACTACTGGTTAGTTTGAGACGTATCTCCTCTTGGTGGCTTTAGCTTTTGCTGCTGGTGAAGGAACAATTTCCTGCCATTAGCTGTAAGGACAGGAGAGGGGATACAGACTGCTAGTAAACCAATTCTGCAAGTTGTTTCAGGTCAAGTCTCCTAACACAATCTTATATTTTGAAAATTAATTAGAATTGTGGCCTTAATAACTTTATTTTGTAAGTTGGGAAAGCAACTGCATATCAAGAGAAAAGATAAGCGGTAATATTTTCAACTACTGATGAGAAGGCGCTGTTGAGCATAAATCATTTCTTGTGCGTATCGCTTTTGATTTCCAATAGATTAAGCTGGTCTAGAAAAGTCAGTCACTCTAGAGATAATGTTTTGCATAGGAACAGTTATGTTTAGTAGATTTTCAAGCAATGCTGTTATTTGCTTTTTAAAAATCAGTGATTTGAATAATGAAAAACAGGACAGACAAAGTAGGGAAGAGAGGAAGGAACCTCAGGAGTGGTAGCTCTCAGTCCTCTGCACACCAAATGGTAAATCATACCCCCTGTTTCATACTCTATTCAAATGAAATGGCTCTATGTGGACTTAGAAGACTGAGAATCTGCCCTTTCGAGAAGCAGATTTGGATAAAGGCACAAATTTTCCTTCTATTATGTAGGCACCCACATTCTTTTCCAATACAAATCTGAAATCTTTTTCTCACCCATTGTTATTATAGTATTAGTAACTGTACAGCACTTAACTTTCATTTTCATCACACAACAACATGCACACAAGAATTGCTATTGCTGTAATGTACCCTCAGATGCCTGTGTGGCAGATACTTTCCCCTGAAATACTTCCCATAGCTCACTTTGTAGACCTCTGATCTGTTTGTGTCTTGTTTAGGGTGAGATAAGCCAGGCCCTGAGCATGTCTGTCCCTTCATTGTAGAGTCTGGATATACACATCACTGACTCAGAAGTCAGTGATTTAGCTAACTGACAACTGGTTGTGATTTTTTCCCATGTAAAGGTTCTTAACTTAATTTTTCCTTCCATCTTTTGCCATGTGCTATGGATATGGTGAGTACTGGAACAGCTGTTATAGACCTCCCTACAGAATGCTTTTGTGATCATGTAAATGCTCTCGTTGTGCTGACAGGATTACTTAAATCAACACCTATTAGCAAAATGTTCTGTGGAATTGTGAAACTTACAGCTGTAGAACACAGCTTAGTTTGCCCAAGTTAGGATGTGTTTACGGCGGCTGATCTGTGTTGATCACATGTGCAGGTTGGGTTAGCCCCGTGGCTTGACCTGTCTCCTCTGCAGCTGCCCAGCAGTTATCCCAGGCAAGACGGTGAATGGCTTTAAACCCTACAGTAACACTGAGGGACCTGCGACGGCTCCTACACAGGTCAGAGCTGTGAGATCTGTGGCTGAGCTAATAAGCTGATCTTGTTACTGGCCTTCCCCCTAGATACCTATTTTGTTCTGCTTCTCTTTTATCCCTGTGGTCACCTGTTTTTCCTTCAGGTTTGAAACAATTGTTTGCTTAGTATTTTTAAAAGAATTTTAGGTTTCTTTTCTCACATTTACTGTCTAGTTTGTCCTTAGAGTTGTCATCTGTCAGCCTTATGCCTCCTCTGTCCTTGCTGCTCCCTTAAGTGCTATTACTTGTTTAGTTTTAAAGCTGACATTTCATCTGGCACCTCTGGAGGGAAAAAGTCCACAGGCCATGCCTCGCATCCAACAACTTGACAGCAGTGAAAAAAAACATTGCAGTGTATCAAGACAATGTGTCTCATTCAGTAGACAAACTTCAGGGTGTGAGGCATAAAGTGATATTGATGATGCAGAAGTAACAGTCTTCAGAAGCCATGCAGCACCTTTTTATGGGAAACAAATATAGAGCTCTCAGAGGTGTTGAGGTGAGCTGCGTGCCTCAAGGCAGTAAAACATTGCTATTATGTTGCAGTGTGTTGATGGTACAAATTGAAGTGAGACCATGTTTAGAACACTGATGCTGTCATGTGCTCTACAGTAATATTATCTTGTAATGACATCATCCTGCAGTGTAGTTGTGTATGATCCTAGAGATGTTCACAAGGCCTGTCTTGAGCAGCCTGATATTTATTGTGGGAATCCCCTATGAGCGCTTTAATGCCACCCCTTGAATTTGAGAATTCTGTTTTGTAGGTTACTAACTGTCAGGGCAGCAGGAAGTAGTGATACGTGCAGGAACTGTCTAGTTAGAGCCAGAACAGATTATGGGGCACTTGTCTGCATCACCCTGATAAACTCCAGGTCTCATCAGAAAATACACGTCTTTGCTCTATTCTGTTGGCTACGGATGGGAATGTGCATGATCACTGGGTCATTTAGGCACAGACTACCTTATTTTGAATCCTGACAGAGTATGATGGAAATTTTTGTTAGATATTGTCCCAGTCCTTTTTCTGGAAGGTCCAGATCTGAAGCAGGAGATTTCAGGGGGAAAAAACAAACCATTTTTCTGTTGAAAAAAACAATTTTTCAGAATGTGGCAAATGTATGAAAGAATGGATCTTGTTTAACTCCCTGTGGACTAAGACCTGAGACTGCAAACACTACACCCCCCCAAATTTCTTATTTTTAAACAGGTTAAAAAAAAAAAAAGACGGTTATTTGGGATTTTAGAGACTAAGTAATTTTTTCATGTTCACCAGAAGAAAATAAACATACCTTTTTAGTGGCTCTGAAGGAAGAACGGTTTAAACTTTCTGGTCTGGGAGGGTCTGGCAGGAGTGTCTATATGACCTTGTTAAGCCCTTGGAGCTCCTGATTTGAAGGATGCCTGAAGTATCCCAAGGCTTGTTGTGCATTGCTGTGCTTATCTGCAATTTATCAGCAAGTGTAGGATCTAGCAAAGAGGCAATGTTTTACTTTCAGTAGCCCTGAGGATAGTTTGAGATGTATGGAAGTAGTGGATCACTCGGTCAGCATCCACCGTATTGTTAATAGATCTTGATTCAGACTGGAGAAATGCATGAAGAAGAAAATGAAAAGAAGAAATAATAATACTCCAAAGTCTGCCCGTGGGATGTGACAAGGTTGTCCCAGGTTCACTATAACAGCTACTGAGCTTCTTTAAAAATGTCTACTCTGTGATGAATAGTTGCTCAACTCTTGCTATTACCTCAAGCTCTGTTTGATTTGGGCCTTCTTCATTCCATTGTAGGATGTATTTTGTTGTGTTTAGTTATTATATGAGATTCCAGGCAGGATGTAAAGTTGTTAATGATGTGGTACTGTCCCTTATTCCAGAAAAATCAGTCTGTGGTTTTAGAAGAAGAGGTAGATGTTATTTTCCTCTGTTAGGTTTTACGACTAACAATTTTTATATTGTTGTGGAACATGACTTACACTTCTGAGGAAAGTATCAGAATTGAGTGATCAAAAGGTTTAATTATGTTTCTTTTAAATATAATTTAATGTTAATAATAAAATAATAGCTACATTACTGGGAAGTTAATATGCCTTAAGAATATAATATAACCATAGTATTTTGTAAAGAATACTGATTTTAATCTTCATTGCCATTAACTAACTTCATTAATTATTTTATTATTCCTTAAAAAGCCCAGTAAAATACAGGATTAAAAGACTGGCGCGAAAGAAGAACAGATTTAGTTTACTGACTCAGTACTGAAGGCCCCTTTCCTCTGATTAAAGAACTAATGCTGAAGGTGAACACATCTGAATTTTTGACTACAGACCTGGATTGTTTTACATTAGTTGAACTCCAGCTGACTTGGTACCAAAAACAGTGTAACTTGAGTCAAATCCAATTTGAGAAGTTAATGAGTTTTACCTCTAGAGAGGAAAAAAATATTTTTAGGTGAGAAAGTTGCCTTGAAAGAATTTTTATTCCTATATAGAGGTCCTTTCCTCATGCATCCTGTTATTTGTAAACTTCCACCTTTTTTAATATCTCAGGCTCATTTTAATCATATAACGATTATAGAAAATTACATGGTTCAATGATATAAATTAGTTTTTATTCTCTAATGTAAATGCACAGGATGAATGGATATTTCTGTAGTTAAGAACTGATCTAAGAACACAGGGTTGCAAGATTTCTTGTCATCAAGAAGCCCTCAGATGTTTTCAGTACTCTTACGAACTATAGGAGTGAAACCCATGGAGCACATTAACATGTAGCAGCCGATAGGATCAGAATAAATGTAGTGAAAAAAAGCAAAAAGCAGCTCTCTGTTTTGAAAATAGAATTACGAGATAGAAAAGCTCTAGGACATGTGTTTCGCTGGACTGCCAGGAAGATTTCTAATTTTGTAATCATTTTTGTGCTGGTTTTGCCTATTAAGGAAGGCAAAGTTGCTGTTCTGGAGTTGCCTGTATTTCACCATTTTTTTGTTAATCTTTGCGTAGGGAAGTCCCATTCTTATGTAGAATGCGTACCTCTCCTGTGCAGAGGTACGCACCTGCTTCAAACACTGACTATACAAAGTCTTCCTGGATTCCTTTCTGCGAGCACTTTAAACAAGCTCTGGTATGTGATGGTTTCTAGAGAAATAGGAGCTCTCACATCAAAATGCTGGCTTTTCATGCATACCTGCACTTCCTGGGAGCAATAGATTCCCTTAGATGCCACTCAAGTTTTGCTGAAGAATCCCTACCAAATGCCTAGTTTTGTTCTTAGTTTAGTGAAACTTCTACCTCAGGAACAGAAGAAAAAGGTAGACACACTTCAGATTTGGAGTTATAAGTTACCAGTTTAACTTTATTTTAACAATATCTGCTTAAAATGTCTTAAAAGTACATGTAAAATATTTCTTTTTGCAAACCTTATCTAACAGATTGTGAAAACTCCTGCAGTTAATGAGGAAAAATCTGTTTCAGATTTAGAACCTAAAAAAAAGGCAAAAATTTTATAGGAACTGTTGTTGTTTATGATCAGAAGGGGCAGTTACATGCTCCAAACTCCTGCATGATTCTTGATAACTTAGAATAATTTCTATACAGAAGTTAATATAAATGAAAGACAATATTTAGGGTTGAAATAATTTGCAGATTTTTCAGCTTCAACCTTTGGATATTCACGGGCTCTTTTTGTGCTGTTTGTGAAAAGATCAACCTTGTGAGGATCACATAACTTACTGTGTTTTTCCTGGCTTTGTTTTCTTTTTTCTCCTCTTTTCCTCATTTTAGGGCAAGAACCACCTCTGGGAAATATGTGTACAATTTAGTTGTTGCCTCTTTGTGTGCAAATATTTACAGAAAATTAGCATGGCACCTTTGAACTTTATATTTGGTTATCTGTTATACTAAATTCAACTTTTGAGACCTTGCATTTGTCTGGCTCCTTGCTCTCTGCACCCTCTCCACTTCTAACATTCGTTTGAAATACAGAAGTGGACTTGCCTTTCAGTACAGTCTCGTTGTCGATTTGGGTGGGCTGTGGTGTGATTTGAAGTGTAGCTGTCTTCTGTCATGAAGACCACCAGTAATGGCGGTTGTTGACCTATCCTGTTACCTTGTATTAGTCCTTATTCCTTGGTTTCTTCTACCTGCCTGCTTATTTTTATAAGTGCCCTGACTAAGCTTGGATCAGAAGGGAGAGGGGTCATCACTTGCTTAGAATTTGTTCTGTGCTCAGCAGTTAATTCTGTGGGAGTTAATTAAAACTTCCATAACATTGCAAATGTCATCATAATCACATAACATGGTCAAATGATGTTTTCTTCCTATTTCCACAACAAATCTTTTATAGTTCCTTGTTGGCATTAGCATTGAAGTTCTAGTTAGGATATCCCATCTCCTTTTTGCATTGTTTTTTCTCCTTCTTTCTATATTTACTCCACCTTTTGCCAGCTGCATGTCCTCATTCTGGACTTCAGTCATCCTTGAAACAGCAATTGTTTGTTCCAAAATTGCTTTCCATTCCAAGGTGCATTAAAATCAGTATTGGTCTTGTTCATGGGGGAAAAATCCTACACCCCAAATTTTAGCATCATTCTCTGCACTCCCCTGCAACTCAGCTTTGCATTCATGTGCCACACACAACCCTTCCTCTTGTCCCATCCTGTCCTGTGACTTTTGCATAAGCATCGTTTCTCAGATGATTCAAGTACTAGCTGGACAATTTGGGTTTCAGCATAAGGAAATAGAGCCAGTCTGTGCTCCAAGAATTTTTATGGGGTATCTTGCAGCCACAGCTCTTTTCTTCCCCAGTCGTCCCCTGGAGATTGATTCCATTAAGTCATAAATATTATTAATAAAAATATGTCACCAATCAACTATATATTGTTATATAGTATAGTTAGCAACTGCAAAAATAGGCTTCCAGGGTATGTGGTAGCTGCAGAAGGGTTAACTGCTTCCTTTAAAGAAAAGTCAAACCAAAACTCAGAAATTGCACTGAAAATATCATGTCAAAACAGTGGACTAGCAGCAAGTTTCTGCAACTTGTCAAAATAGGTATTTTGATATCTGCTCAGAACAGAAGAGATTAGTTTAAAGTATTTGTGGCTGCGCATTTTATATGAACTTAAAGCACACGCAGTATTACACACTAATCACAGCTTTGTATTAGACTATGAACCTGATGGTCTTTTGCATCAAAATGTGGATACCCGAATGCAGAGCACAGATGTGGAGACAAATTCCTAATGGGAATATAGTCAGACTGCCAGGGCAATCCATGATTTAATATAAAGGTGTCCTTTTGTGAGTGGCAGTCCACTAAATTAATTTGTAATTAAACTCTAATTTTTTTTCTTTTTATCAGGTCTTGAAATTTTAAAAGGCAGAAATGCTTTAAATACTCTATAAAGTGTAAGATGCTTCAAGATTAATTAATTGCTAATGCATCCCAGGTTTGAGAAGAACCACCTGAAATGGTGATTGCTACATGCTGGAAGTGAGACAAAACATTCAACTGAAGCATGTGAGGAGAAACTGTAGTTCATAGGCTGGAAATCACCTTCCAAAATGTGAATATGCCTGTCGTGATACACAGAATATACTGTGATGTGACAGCAATAAATGGCCCTTCGGTATGAAGTGCAGCAGCTGATAGGCAGGGTGCAGTGTGTATTTTGTTTCATTGACATTATAACTCACACTTCTGTGGCTCAGGCATGTTCCTGTTCTTCCATTTTTTCTTTCTGTAAACTTGTTTTTGCTCAAAATGCAGATAAAGTGCCAGAGCTTGTTTCAAAAAGGATATTTTGACACTTTTTATTTATATAGTTTGCGACATTTGTAGCAGATTAAAACAAAGTACTTCATAATGACATAATATTCCGTAAGAGGCAAGTTTTGTAGGGAGAAGTAATATCTTTTATTAGATCAGCTAAAACAGAAGGAAAAAAAAACAGGTTGTCTTTGAGGCATGCAGTGCCTTCAGCAGGTTTGACAATGAGGCGGTGAAGTCAAACCAAGGAGAAGGGAATTAAATAACGTTCCTGGCTACTTTTTAAAGCAAGTTTTTCCATTAGAATTTTGAGCAATAAAATTGCCTAGTAAATGAATGGAAGATACTCCTTCTTTTTTAATGAGTTAATTTAACTTTTTCATAGAGAAATGTTACATTTTTCTCAAAAAATTCATATGGTCAAAAAAAGTGTCCGAAAGCCAAAAATATCACTTGTAAATGCTATCCCCACTGCCTCTTAGGATTTGTATGTCTCCAGCTTTCTTTTATCTTCTCTTGGCTGGGTTCCCAGTTTAGGGTATATTTGCTGTAATATGCCAAAGTCTCCCTCTCTACTGGAGAGAGAAACACTTGGCAGAGTGCAGTTTCTGGCTCAGAAACTGGAAAAAGAGATGGCCACGTGAGAACTTCGCTGTGACTTGCATGAAGCGATGCATTTTATTTATATATACGTGCTCACACATATCTCTATACTTTCAGCCTTTGGATGTGTTTTTTACATTTTAATTTTTTTTTTTTTTAAATCTCAGTTTCATAGATAAACCATGGTTTGATTGAAAAAGTTTTACCATCTTCAGAGAGGAAAATTTGGACAATGCTTTACAGAAAGTATCACTTTGCTTTTAGTAATTTGAAGAGACCCTGTTCTGTATCTCTAGAGGCTGATAACCAATGGATGACTGCTTAGCTTTATGACTTACCTAGAATCAGAGAAAAATTAAGAAAACCTAGAATGTGAGTAAAACTTAAAATGCTGTAGGAAATACCATGACTATGAATAAGAGAGAATGCTTTTCTGTGGGGAGAGAGCCTGGAAAGTCTGTGGATCCAAATAGGCACATTAGTATTTTTATATGTATTGGACAATAAGGGACTCAGTGAAGGTGGCATTTCCTGAGTGCTGCTGACAAATTTTTAAGTGTTGAAGGGGAATTTTTGGGAGAGGAGAAGTTTCAGAGATTATTTGCTCTTTTGAGTATTGCTTAAGTAGCTGCTGTGCTGATTTTACTGTACTGTCGATGATAACTAGCACACCTACAGCCTCCAAAAATCCTTCTCATGTTACATGAAATTAAAATAAATCAGTGGGCAGTTTGTGCTCTTCACTGTGACAAGCAGTTTTAAGGACTATTTCTTGTCATTAAACTTAACATATTCTCTTATTCATTAAACACACCGTAAATGCCATTTCCTCAAGGAAAATGCCACAGACACCAACGCACATTCTCGAAGTTGAAGCTGTGGTGCTTTGCTTTGCTTTGCTAAGTGACTGGTGCCAGCCTGACAAGCACAAGGCTTTCCCTCAGGGATTTCACTTATTCTGTGAATTGATTGTCTTCCGAGCTTAGCTTAGACTGGTTTGAAAAAAAAGTGAAATTTATAATTAAAGGAAGAGATTTTCATAATTTCTGTTATTTGATGTTTTCAATTTTTTTTTAATGGGTTGAGGGGATTATGCTAATTGTGCCCCATTATTAACAAGCATGGCAAATATAATTTTCTCAGTGCTGTTTCCAAATAAAGCAGCAGTTCATTAATCCAAAAATTTGTTAAGAAAGAATCTCTTTAAAAGTCTCCCATACTTGTCAGCACTTATGTACCAGAATGTACCATTTCTCCATGAAGAGGATTTTATTGTTTCTGTGCCATCATCTATTGCTGAATTTGTGATGGTGCATTGATACATTATATGCCAGGTCGTTACTGTTAACTAGAGAATCAAAAGATAGGTATCTAATGACACCTTAGAGTTGCAGGAGTTGGCAAAATCACTTTTTCAGAAAAGCACGTGTCAAACCATTTCCTTACAGTGATCTGAGGAACTGTTTGGTCTAAATCATGTTAAACCACTGGTTCTTTGTTCTAGAAAATAGTTGTCAATGTATTACTGCATAATAATATTTTTCAGCTTTTCTCTCCCATTCAAGGCTGGGACTACCTTTTCTGTTGACTTGAGTAGTAACAGACTTTGTCATGTAAAAACATCTATTCAGTATTTCATTATGTTCATAACATTATTAGTTGAAAGGTGGAGGTGACAATCTGATAAAAAATGTCCCCCAGCATATTTTGATTAAATTGTACACAAGAGCTAGTGCTAAGTTAACAAATACAAAATTATTAATTAAGAATAAATGAAAACTACTGAGAATGGGTTGTGTGTAGTAGTTTATGTTCAGGCAGTTGACTGGTTTTAGGTTCTCAAGAATGATTTGGCTAATTCAGATGTAAGAAGAAGCAACAGAATTTCACATCAGGTGAAATTAAAGCTAACTTTGGATCCATTGCTTGATACACTTGTATGTGCTACGCTTTATTGCCTATCCAGGAAAAAAAGAAAAAAGGAGGGAAAAAAAAGAAAGAGAAACAGTATCTAATGGCTCATTTCATTTGTCAGTCATTCAAATTATTTCCGGCTAATGTTTTGATATTGCCCTTTGAGAGATATAAGAAATGGAGCTTCAGATGTCATTAGATCCTTGGGAAAAATGTGCATTACTTCCCAGTGGATCGTCCCCAGCTGACTAGCAAAATTTATATCAAAAATAGGATCCAATTGAGCTCTGATCACATTATCCTGTGTTATACTTCACTGTAGCTAGTGCTAGGAGTGCTTTTATAGAAAAAAATTGTGTGCATTCTCTGAAAGAGACAGGCAGCTGAAAACACAGGGGAAGTGATTTTTATATATCAATGAAGTGCTTTAGAACCCTATTTCTTCTTTTGTTTCTTATTTGGAGCCTTAGTGTTATTTCTAGCATTTTGGTTCAACTAAGTGGTTGACTGGACAGGCATTTCCTCAGAGGGTTTCTGTCAACGCTGTTCACTCCAAGCACAGTATTCAGCACATTTCGGCTTTCCTTCTGGCCCCCTGCACAGACCCTGAAAACAACTTAGTTTCTCCCATGTAGTTACTGCCACAGCTTGGCTGTGAGCAAGTCTAAGTTACGCTTAATGATCTTACTGACCTCAGTTAAGCCTTGATGAACAGCATTCTTCACAGTTGCTGTTGGATAGATGAGGGCTGAGTAATCTCTGTATTCTGAGGGTTTGAGTGAGGATATATTAACAAGGAAGCTCCCTTTCTTTTTCGCAAGCTCCATTTTCTTTACTGTTTCACTTTCTCCTCCCATTCCTGCCATAGCTAAGAGAAGCCAGCATCTAACCTGCCCATCATGTCTGAAGCTTATTGCAGGGCATAAACATGACTACATGTTTATCAGATGGGGAGACAGTTGTCTCCTAACCAGCTGTGTCCTTCTTCTCAAACAGACACGGGTTTGCAGTTTTATGCAAAGGTGGGAATCAATGTGAACAGCACAAAATATTGCTATTCATATTTTTTTCCATAAGCAGACTTGCTGATTATATCATAGGATCATGGAGTGGCTTGAGTTGGAAGGGACCTTAAAGATCATCTAGTTCCAACCTCATTACTACAGGCAGGGACACCTTTCAAGTAGACTGGGTTACTCAAAGCCCCATCCAGCCTGGCCTTGAACACTTGAGTTACTGAAATTTAGGGTGATGTTTCAGAAAGGAGTTGGCACAAAGAACTGGGATATACTTAACAGTGATGTGTCTATAGGGGCATCCTTTGCTAGGCCAAAATCTGCTAGCACTTCCCTCCTGTTCTGTTGCAATGGTGTAGAAATGCTTTATGAGAGACTAGTTTGTTGTGTGTTTTGGGTATGCAAAGCACTTTGTGCATAACCCACCTCAGTGGCCAAAGGCAAAGTATAGTCTTGTCAGCCTTAAAGCACCCCTTATCTTGCACAAGGAAATGTTCATTAGGTCTTGAATTCAAGTCTAATGGCATGTAATTGTTTCCTACAAAACCTTTTGTCCTGCCTACATGGGTGGACATGTCCTACAACCCATGAGGGAGTAAAGTAGATGGAACCAAGCTCTTCTCAGTGGTTCTTAGTGACATAAGAAGAGGAATTTGGCACAAATTGAAATACAGAATACTCTTCTTAAATGTAAGAAATATCACCCTCATAGAGGAAATGGTTTTAAGGCATAGGAGCAGGTTGCTCATAGCGGTTGTGGAGTTTCCATCCTTGGACAAGTATAAAACACAACTGAACATGACCATGGGCGACCTGTTCTTTCTTTATCTTGGACTAGATAAAATAGTTGTGGACAGAAGAAAGCTCTGGAGATTATGATTCTGAGAAGTTATTATACAGTAATGTACTTGCATATTTGAGAGTAATAATGAAGCTGTGTTTTTATTAGTAAAAGAGTGAAATGATCTCATGCTTACAGTTTAAATTGAGACCAAATATGAATAGACAAAAGCACAAGAATGAGTTCACAGTGTCTGCTGGTGGTTTTGTTAAAAAATTTTAGCCTTGGATAGGATTAATTCCATTACTTTATGACTACCATATAAATGTGTGTAATGACATATTCTTGCAGCTTGTTCAAATGTATAAAATATATTATGCTTACAACCCTATTTATAGACACAGCTAAAAGTGCCAGTGCATTTATGCATGTAGATATGCAGTGGGGCTTAATATATTTTGTAACAAGCTGATGCATATGGCTGGCAATGATGAGACCAGGACAGCCCTAGAATAACACTTTTGAGTCACGATAACTATTTCTGTGAAGACATCAGCTTAATGCTCAGCAGCAATAAAGAGAAAAATTACTAGGAGAAGAGCAGAGAATAAAGCCAAGGAGATGACTGTAGCTGGTGGATGTTTCTTTGGTGCCAACCAGGACTTGAACCCTGTGCGCAGGTCTGATCCTAAGAACTCAGACATGATACTGAACATGGTTCAGGAAGGAATGCAAAGATGAGCAAAAGCATGGAAAGGCTTCTAAACATGGGATAGCTGAGTATGCATGGATTCTTTAGCCTGAAAAAGATACAATTTAGGGGAATATAGCTATGGCCTACAAAAGAATGCATGACACTGAAAGAGTGAGTGGGTAGGGACTGACTGTTCACAGTTTTTTCTAGTATCAGAATTTTTGACCATCAAATACAGTCAGTAAGACAATACTTCACAACAAAAATAAGATGATGGATCTTCATATAGTAGTTGAGAAACACATGGAACTCTTGTCAAAGGGTGTGGGATGGATTAGGAGGTTTACATGGGAACTGGGCAAGCACTTTAAAGAGAAGTCAAGGCACTTCTTAATAGACAAACCACCTTATACTCATAAGATCCACTGACTTAGAAATAGTCGGAGACTGGGGAGGTGACAGCAGGAGGGTCTTACCCTGTGATCATTTTTCCATGGGTGTGTCTGCAAGTAAAGCCAGATATTAGAGTAGGAAAACCTTGGTGTCAATCACTACACCGTGACAAATTGTTCCTTTGCTCAGACTTTCAGAGGCAAACCCTCTGGAGCTGTGGAGTGCTGGATAGCATTGCAGTAATTGCACAGCTGGATTGTAGCTCCATTTCAGTGTTAAAATTCCATGTGGCTTTTGAAAGATTGTTTTGTATCAGATTGTGAGTTACAAGGAAAGAACCAGTTGAATCCTCCCAGCCTTGTGTAGTTGGAATCTTTTTTTTTTTTTTTCTTATGAATATAAGGACTTTTTAGATCAAGTGTCACAACATTACCTTAAAGACAAAAGGGATATGCTGATGCCTCATCATTTCTTCTGGCGTATTCTGAAAGAGTAAAGTGCACCACTAGAGAAGGAAACGATAGTTGAGCCTTTCTGCATTTGCTCATTTGGAATTCCAACAGCAAAGTACAGCTTTTCATGGCCAAAGGCAGCTATTGTTGAATGCAGTGCTAAAAAAATCTGCATAAATAATGTTTTCTTCAGAGCATGTATTTATAAATAAATTTTTTAAAGTTGAAGTTTTGTGTTATTTAGAAACAGTTTTACTGTTGTACTTTGTAAGGGCTGAGTTGTGGAGTGAGCTCCACTGTCATGACAGAAACAGTCTTCAAGTATAGTGAGTGTCTCTAAGGAAAAAAAGTTTCTTGAGTAAGACACTGGGTTTGAACTTCAACAGTCAGCTCTGCTAGGGAGTTGCTGTGCAACCTACCAAAGGATTTCTAACTCCATACTGAGCATCAAGACTGTTTGACTTTGCATTGTGTCTGCTTGTATTCACTGGCTGGCTGGAAAGTCCAGCTCTGGTAGTATAGCTAATGGGCAGCCTGGGTCACTCAGTGATGTCCTGTCAAGTTAGTCATAAAAAATGCAGTCTAGATATGGGCCTCAGCATCTCTCCTCTGTTTTGAAACAAAGCAAGTGGTGCTTTTTCCTTCCCATCATGCATCCAATTTTAAAATGTTCCTGGGACAAGAAATGCCTTCTACTCTTTTCTTCATTGGCCGATATGTGGGTATACATACTTAGGTCAGGCAATATGCGTGAGTATATTGTAAATAAGGGAGGTCTAGTTAGAAATAAATCCATCCAAGCTAATTCTGATATAGCAGTTGGAACAACTTAAAGACACAAGAAGGCACCTGGAACTCCAGCAGGGAAAGGATTTGCTGATACCAGTGTCAGGGAGCGAGAATAATTTCCACCTGGTAAGCACACAGCTAGAGAAAGAAAAGGAGCTGACTACTTTTTAGGAGCAAAGGCATGTTAGGAGGAAAAGCAGGGCATATGAACAGTTTCTTCAAACAAAGAAGGACTATTTGCAGGTCCAGAGTGACTGCAGGTTCACTGTTGATGTGTAATTACTGGTTGAATTCCTTATTTTTCCCCTCTGCTTAAATAAACTAAAGTCCTTCAAAATAAAATGTTGAACAGAAGGATGATTACTGTTTATTCGCCTAGCTTAGAAAATGAAGAGTCCTGTTGCATTTCTGTAAAGGCTTCTCTGATTACCTTAAATAAATGTAAACAGCAAGGGATTTTTATATAATTTTCAACTTTCTGGGTTTTCACTTGTTCTCAGGTGTTTTTAGTAGCTCTGTAAATGATGGGCTCTTATTAGTCTTTCAGATGACTGATTAAGAGGGAAGGAAATGGTGGTGAAAAAAATGGAGAATTGTGAGGCTTAATGGACTGAGGATCATGAAAGTTCAAGCTGATCAAAAAGCCTGTCTCTATGAGAAAAATACGTATGTTTCAGGGGAATTCCAATCCTGATGGTATAATCCTTTTGGAACCTGTTGCTCATCAGCATTAACTAATCATCTTTTTGTTTCCTTCCCTTTTAATCTGATGGAGGATATTTCTAGCACTGACTTTTCAAGTGGAAAGAAGTGACAGTTCCTTAACTTCAAGAACTTTGGCTGTTAATAAGACACAGGTCAAACTAAAATATCAGACATTTCAGTTTTATGCAGTCTTGTTGCTCAGCATAGTTTTGTAGTCCTTAACTGTTAAAGACTTCTTCCTATTCCCACTTCTTATTTTTACAAGGCACTGAGGATCTACTTATGACAGCATTTACAAATTTACAGAACTTAAAAACAATTCAGGTTAGTGGATCTCAAATACTTCTAACTGCGTCAGCAGTTTTAAGAAAGCTGGCTTCTTTTTAAATTTGTTTTGTTTTAGTTGATGCAAGTTGCTGAGTAGCTATTCATGACATGAAAGGTGTTCCAGACCACTCTGCATTTTGCATGCAACTAGGCAGATTTTTTACTCTGAAATTACAGGACTTGCAGGTGTCCATAGGTGAAAGGTGGAACTGATATTTATTTTTCAGTGAATGCAGAACAGCTTAAATACTGTAACATGACTACAAAATATCTGAATGTGCAGGAGTATTATTATGGATAGACCTTTTAGTAGACAGCTCTGTGGTAGACCACAATTTCTGTATGTTATAACTCAATGAGGCTATTCTGTTCTCTCATTCTGTGGTTGCTTTCTAATCACATTTCTATTTATTCTTGTAAACTTTGATTTTAAAAATAATCCATAAAACAGATATAAAAAAATCTTTATCCCATAAAAAGAAATCAGTTTTAGTGTTCTTAATTGATTGCATGCAATTCAACGATTTTCAGAATGGGAACTTTCAGAATGGGAAGCTGTTGGGTAAAAGGTGATTGGGATAAACAAATCAGTAATGTCTCAGACTTTTGTTATGTACTGCTGTGACCTCATAGGTACATACTCACCAAACTCTGAAAGAGCAGGTGATTTTTCAAGGCTTTTGAAATTCAGAGAGGTAATTAAGGTACTTTGCAGCAAGGAAAGACATCCGCAAGACCTGACTTTCAAAGTCAAACCTCGTACAACTGCAGTATGTGACTTTTGGCATCATTTTTGAAGTGCTAAAGCAGCAAGAGGTTCAGGGATGTGACAGCTGTGAAAAACAAAGCCAATGCTCTTTGTGCCACAGTGTGTCTCTGTCTATGGAATATGAATAATAATGTATTTTAACTTGCAGCAGCCTTCTATACAAAGTTGGGGGTTTTTTTGTTTGTTTGTTTTTTTTTGTTTTTTGCTTTTTTTGTTGTTGCTTTTTTTTGCTCTGGAACTCCCAGATATTAAAATATTGCAAAAAAATCCCTTTGTCTCTTTCCACTTTTATCATAGTGTATCCTGGAAAAAGGAAACTTGACTGTGTAACTAGTTTGAACAAGCTTCAGACTGTATGCCCATTCTTGCTCACATTTTTCTGATGTTCCAGTTACTTATCATGCTGAACACAACTTTATTCTACTTGAAACAAATATGAAATCCATTTAAATATTTCAATGGGAAAAATTCCCTTGAAATGTATCCTTCTGTCCTTGTAAATTGTTAACTGGCTTGCTATAACAGGTATGATAAAGATGTTAAGAGGATTCATACTAAGATTCCAGTAGCTGACTTGTGAATATGTTATGCTTGGTGGAGGAACAAAAAGTAGAATAATAAGAAGAATTAGATGAGAAACAGGGAAGAAAGGTATATGTATAGGACAGATTAAATCTGTAAATCTTTCAATGGCAAACTTTCTTCTTTATAGTCTACAACCTTCCTGATTTATGAAGACAGGGCATAAGTTTGTGTTATTTCATCCAGCCTCTAGTCATCACAGGTATCTATGCTACACATTTAGCTAAATATATATATGGTCTCCATGAGTATGCCTAAATTTAACCAAGGTCTTCTTACTATCTCCTAATAAAGAATTTGAAGGAACTGTACACTTGAAAGCCAGGAGGAAGTTGAGACACTGAGCATATTGGAAAGATTTGAGTGTAAGATGTGACCGTGCAACCGTCCTTGATGTCTCTGAGAACTTTGTCTTGTAGACTTACAGGAGCATCAGTGAGACAGGCTGCAGTGTCACACTGAGCAGAGCAACAAAACAATCAATGGTATAACTGATCTCAGAACAATGTGAAAAATGATTAGAGGACTAGCTGGTACAGACTCAAACTAATGCAAATTGCATGAATAGAATGAGGAACAGAGAAGATAATTTCCAGTTTTCAGGAGTTAGTAAACTTAGTTAAGTAAATGTTATTCTTGGGTTTTTTTAGCAAACCAGACAAACAGTTAGATAAAAGCATCACATTTTTGGTAGTGAACTATAGGAAGTCATGAAAAAGGACTCAGTTTTGAAAGCTGTCTCTCTAAAATTAGCCAAATAATAAAAAGATTGTCCATGACTTTAGGTCTGTTGATCAACTGGTAATTGCAAATCAAAACAATGTAAAAATGCTCTAATTATTAGTTTCATTAGTTTTCAAGTCCTTCATTTGTTCTTATAGCATGAATTAGAAGAAAATCTTAGGTTTTTGAAAAAAATTCCCACCCCCTTTGGGAAGGTATCATTGTGATTTTTCTTCTTGTGAATTTAAAAGCTTTCTCTTGTCAAGCACTAGTCTTCTCATATTTACTTTTATAAGAGTGCCAAAAGTATCTATGTTTTCTCCGTAGCTACCAAAGCTCTCATTTCCCTCATCACCTTGCTGGAGAGTCCCTAAAGGCAATAGTGTTACTTGCACTGTAATGACTTTTATACTGTACATGCGTATGTGTGATAGGAGAATATCACAGACCTGAAGAGTGACACATGTACATAATGGTCCGATGGGACAAAGTGGTCCTAAAGGCTTCTGTTCTGTGTGCCATTTCTCTTAGGAGGTTACAGAACATGGGTGTTATATTTACAGGAGGAAGTTGTAGGATGGATTTCGGATGAGTTTGAACATTACCATATAGTGTAAATGTTTCTGTAGTGTGCTGGTTTGAGCTGGAATAGAATCAGTTTTCTTACTAATAGGTGGTACAGTGCTGTGTTTTGGATGTAGGATGATAATAATGTTGATAACACTCTGATGTTTTAGTATGTTGTCGAGTAGTTTTTATACTAAGACAACAGCTTTTCGGCTTTACATGCCCTGCCAGTGAGAAGTCTGGGAAAGCACAAGGACTTGGGAGGGGACACAGATGAGACAGCTGACCCCAACCGGCCATGGGGATACTCTATACCATATGGCATCATGTTCAGTATATAAATTGTGGGGAAAACTGGACAGGGACTTCTGCTTGGGAAATGGCTGGGCATTGGTTGGCAAGTGTGAGCAATTGTATTATGCATTTCTTGTTTTGTATATTCCAGTTATTTTATTCCAGTTATTATTACCACCGTGATTATTATTTCTTTACTTGTCTGTCCCATTAAATTCTGTTTATCTCAACCCATGAGTTTCCTCACTGTTACTTTTCTGATTCTTTCCCCCATCCCACTGCAAAGGGAGTGAGCAAGCAGCTGTGTGGGGCTTAGTTGTTGGCTGAGGTTAAACCAACGCCACATGGAAAAATGAGTAAAGTCATATGGTGAAAAGAAAATACATCTGCCTGGGAAATTTGCCATAGCGTGAGGATGAAAATAAAAGTTGACTTTAACTAAAACAAGATCCAGTAAGAGAACTGTTTAGGCCAATTGCAGATGCCATAACTTGGCTGCTTGCGCTCCAGTACTGGCCTGTCCTGTCACATTCAAAATATTTTCAAGATTGCAGCATTGAATTGTGTCCTGGAGTGCAGCCAGGTGGCCTTGATCATTTGGAAAGGGCAGCAACACAAGAAAAAGTCGTGAAGTAGGGGATAGAGATGGAATATGGCTCTCCACCTAAGTGCTATCCATCTCAAACAGACCAATGGAATGTGACATACCTGTACCGAGATATTTTCTCTCTCCCAGAGTCACAGGCCCTTTGCAAGGTGTGACAAACTGCTTCACTCACCTGAACTGTCTCTCCATATTTTACATTTTTTACATATTTTACATTTCTGTCACACCTGATTACAGACCATAAAAAAGGGGTCAGTCATGCCACCACAAAGGCAGATCCTTAATCATGGTGTCTCACACCATGTTATGGAGATCAAAATCCTCAAGTTATGGAAAGAAATGCTGTCATTCAGTGTTTGGCATTGTAAACTTCTCTCATTCTTCCACCAAGCACATGCAAAGGCTGTCATTCATATGAAGGTTTTTATCAAGAATTCCTGGAAATGCACCAGTAGCATGAGTTGCATTGGGAGATTCCTGAGATAGAGGTGGAAATCAATGTGCTCTGAAACATACACAGTGGGATATTTTACATCGGTGAAAGCTTTCTGAAGCCTTTCCGTTCCTGTCCAGTGTTTTAAGATCATAGTGTATCATATTTGGATGTAGCTGTAATGGCAAGCTTTTTGTCAAGACTGTTTTTTCACTGGCAGATCCTGGCATCTTGTCCAAGGTGTTTGCAATACATCTTAGCCAGCTGATGAAAGACTAGAGGTGTGAGACAATTGACCTTTAAAACTGAACCCTTAACAAGAGAGTTTTCCTTCTGAATTCATTCTGCTTTCTTCAAGGTATAACAACTTTATGAGGTATAGGTTTGGGTGGGATTTTTTTCCCTATATAGCAGAATTATATCCAAATTAATGGAGTTTAGTTATTATGATATAACGTTATGTAAAACTCAGTTGTTCCCTGTCCTTTGATTTCCTTGTCCATAAACTTAATGTTAGAGGATATTTTGAGTTACATAGGGATCTAAGAAAAAGAGGACTACACTTATCTTCAGGTTCAGTTACTAGAATTAAAAACTTCCAAAGAGTTAGTTTAGAGAAATCCATAATACAGCTGCTACAGACAATGCAGTTCGCAAACTGTGGTTTAGCAAATGAAGGATAACACATGTTCCTGAAGACTTTAAGCTATAGTTATAAGGTATTGCAGGAAGAGTAGGAGATGGGAAGTGTATTGTGTCCTAGGTTCCAGGACACTGTAGGATTGATTGAAAGTTGCAGGTGATGGAAAGAAAGAAGAGAGCTATGGGCTGTGCTAAATGGATTTAATCTGGGTTGAAATTCTATTCTATGCCTGAATCTGAATGTCAGATGAATTTTGAGGAGGTTTCCGTCTTCCAAGAACTGAGAAATATTTACTCATAGAAGCTCCTACAGATCCTACTTGACATCCTATTTGATCCCTAACCACCTCTGAGGAGAGAAAGGTATCAGAGAAAGGCAGCTATACAAACCACAGCCACCTCTTCATTTGGTGCTCATTGAAGCTAAGTTACAAAAGCTTTACCTCCTGCAGATGACCCTATCATGAAATTTTTAAAATACATAATAGTGATGAAAAAACAATCCAGTCTTCCAACTGTCCTTGAAAATACCAATATATCAATTACTGAAACATTTGTACTGCAGTTTAATTTAGATCAATCAATTAATCTATGCTTGTTTGGACTATTGTGATCCTTCAGTGGCTGGTGAATTCTTAGGTGCTTCTCCTTTCTGTTTAGACTAAGCTCTTCAAGGCAGGGACTGTTTATGGTTGTCTGTGTATGATACCCAGAAGACCCTTATGCAGACTTCAGTAACTTATAAGCACTAGTAGAATTCAGTATTGGATGCAGAAAGTTACATTTTAAAATATTAAACCATTTTGTAGAAAATAATGATTTTTAGTCCCTGTATACTTAGTCTTGTCCTTTTCTAAATATTTCTGGAGAAGAGAATTCACTGATATTACTGCTTGCTTACTTGAACTTACAGTGCAGAGTCACAGTATGGGTTTGTTGTTTTTTTTTTTTTTTTTTTTTTTTTTTTTTTTTTTTTTTTCTTTGTCCTGACAGAAAGATTTCGGGATTTACTGCTTCTACATTCAAATCAAGATACAGAGATTCTTCCCATCTTTCAGCAGAGACGCTATCCCAAGTAAGTAAGATTGTCTTCTTGGGAGAAATAAAATCTTTATCTCTTTGCAGCAAGGGAGAGTTAAGTATTTACAGCACTGTACATGCTTTCAGTGTGACGTCCTTAGGTAGAGCTGTCAGGGAGCTACACCTGCACCTGGTGTCTTTTGAGTGGTGTCAGGGAGAAATAGACATGCTTTCAAGTATGCCCAGCTGTCAGTGGGGAGGTGGTGGTGGTGATGGAGCGCAGGTGTTAAGTTGCCTGGATCAGTGTCTGATGGAGCTTTGTTTTGCTGTTGACATAGGCAAATATTTTGTCAGGCTAATCCCCACTCTTGTCTTGTGGAATTCCATCATTTGGACAGGTGACAGTCTCCCTTGAATTTTAACAGGCTTTCCTCTGAAAGGCTGAAAAGACTAGAAAACATTTATTTTTCTGCCTTTTTTTAGGGATATATGTTTGCCTATACCCCTTTAGGTACATAGGCAAATCAAAGGAGTAGTGTTGTGTGTTTAGGAGGTCTTAAATTTGTACAGTATCCTGGAAAATACCTCTTCGTTTTCCAAGTGATATACCTGAATGAAACGAAAGCTGCTTGTTATTGTCTTGGTTAGAAGAAACAGTCACTTTCAGCTAAATCTTGAAAAGAGGCAGGGAAGGGGAAAGAAGAAGAAATGGTCCTCACATTAACCATGACCACAATGAGCAATTGAAGAAGGCTAGCGCAGGATGGACAGAGGGAGGAGAAGGAAGAAAAATGAATGGAGCCATTACCCCTGTGATGGTGGAAACAAGAAAAGTTTTTTATTTTATTTATTATTGTTTGGAGGTTTCTGAAATAGATAAGAAGCCAGTGGAGCTAAGTGTCAAATACATTCTTAAAATCTGACAATACAAATATTTTTAAGACCAGGCAACAATTAGAGGGGCTGAGTGCTGAAAGCCAGACACCTCCTCGCTGTGAATACTTGAAAATAAAAGCGCTCAGGGATGAAATCTGGATTCTGAAAATGAAGTTTTGCTTTGACTTCAAGGGAGACAGGATTTTATCCCCCTCAATTTATTGTAAACGTTATCCGTTGTCATTATTTTACTTGAATACTGTGGAGGTACAGTATATGAAATGGTGGGAGGCACCTTATGTGGATGGACTAGTCTATTTGTTTCCCTAGGACTTCCATGAATTACTGCTTTTCTCCTCATCCTTTGGAACCTTGGCAGTAGAATGCTTTGCTTGGTTTAGATTATTTCATTTTTGATATGGATACTGTCAGACTGGTCTGAGATACCGGTTCATTGTCCTTCCTCAAAGAACAGATGTATTTCTATATAAATCATTACTAAGATGTCTGACTTTCCATTTAATTATATTCAATTTATTGCTAGCATTCTTGGCAAGTACAGTCTACTAACAGTATTACACATTGTTGGATTTGTGTATGAATGGGTACCTGTTGTCTTTTGCTCAATGGATGCTTCAGTTCTTTGAAGACCATGTGACAAATAGCTTGTATGGAGCTCTATAGCTATTTGAAGTTAAAGTGACTTTTCGTCACAAAAGGATATATGTTTTCAGATACATTATTTGGCAAGATTGACTGATTCCCCCAACAACAAAGTCAGCCAAATTTTGGCACCTAACTGAAAGAAGTTTCTGTATGTTTTTGAAAGCAATAGATTTTTATTTGTTATATCATTAATTAGTGCAAATTTGCATGCTTCTTATATAAATATATATTATAGTTCCTTTAGGAACTGGTTGAAGATGTGTCCAAGTTTTCCAGCAAGGGAGAAAACCTATTCATCTTTTGTCTTATTCCCATGTCAGTTTTTAGGTTTCCTTATGGTCATTTTCATGGAAGGGTCAGTTAACAGAAATGAAAGTAAGGAAAAGACAGATCTCATAAATCCCTTCATTGACTTCATGTGGCTGGTTCTACTATATAAGAATCTGAGTAGTAAAGTCATTTTAATGAGATGTTGTCATGGAGCACAGGCTGGAGCCTGTAATGATTAAGGAAATCCTAAGAATATAGAAGTTTAAGAGTAGAAGAGAATTTTTAGTAATGACTTAGCTGAATAGCATGGCTGAGCAGGGCTTAGTAGGTAGAAAGGACAAAAGTTTTCACAAATTTTAGACATGTGTCCTAAAGAAGGATATTCAGCACCGCTCAGGATATTCAGAATCATTTCAATAAATATTAGAGGCTAAATGAGCAAACTATAATCCATCAACTTCTGAAAGAAATAGAAACCTTGATGTTCTTTCCTGAATTATGTTTTTCTACACTTATTTAATTAAGACCTGAACTCTTTCCCTGGAAACAGCAAGATAATTTTGGGTGCATTTTTTCTCAGAGAAGATGTCTGTGCACTGGAATTTCTAGAGCAAGTTTTCTAGAATATACATGGTCATTTTTCTGGATTTTCTGGGGTACATGTGTCCAAGAAATACGCTTTGTATTCTTGGTTGATGCAGAAATGGACGATCTTTCTGCCGTCTTTGTGTTTGCCTGTGTTTACTCTGCTGGTCTTGTCTTAGCCAAGGAGCAAATACCTACTCTGGCAAGTGGAGGAGACTGTAGAGGGGCCTAAGGTTACAAAGATTAAGGCTTGTAAGGCCTAATGGTACATGGCACATCACCTTGACTTCCTTGACTTATTGCTGTATGTCTACAGGTAACTGCATCATGAGCACCAGTTCTCTTTGTGGCCTATGAGCTGAGCTGCAGTTCTATGCCAGCACATGTATACAGCATCCATCCAGTCAGGCCAACCCGCAGTATGCGTCCTCTCACTTTTCTTCACAAGGTGGCAGAGCACATGGAGCTTGGCTGTATCTTATGCTTCAGTCACACGCCTACAGTAGGGTTTCTTAATGAAACACATTGTGCTGAATGTAGTTACAGGTAAAGAACTAGCAAGACCAGTCTTATCCAGGCAAATCTTTTTGACACCTCAAGTGACTGATGTGGTTCAGAAATCAGATGTCACTAAACCTCTCTCATTCACCTCATCAGTAAACTGACCCACCCACAGAGAACTATTTTGAGGAGGGAACCTGTCCCCTAGCTGACATGAGGCCATTACAGTGTCTGTGAGGATTCACATTCCTGAAACTAAGAATAAACCTGCAGCTGTAGGCAACAAAATGGGTTGGAGTGCATGGCTGCTTCTAAGCATAACTGCCAGGGAAGGCCCTCTGCACACGAACCAAATTACAGACATACTTGGAGCATGTTCCTTGTCTCCCTCACTCCATGAGTGTGCTGAAGTCGTTGAGGTGAGTTATACCAACACAATCAGGTCTGTCGGCAAACTAAACTTTTTGGAGCCCTGACTTTGACAGCTTAAGGCTTATGTATCTCATAAAAAACTTATTGGAATTTCACGTTTAACATTTTTCTGCAGGAGCTTTTCTCATGTTGGCATCAAGCTTATGCTTTTCTTGACTGCCCACTTTGCTGATGACATTTGTACTTTTTTATTTTTTTCATATGTTTTCACTCATAAAATGCAAGAACTGCTGAGGTGCAGCAAAGGCTGCATGGGATTCTTCCTGAAGAAGACACTATCCTCATTAATTTGGCTATGGGGTCCAGCATGTGATAGGGTATTTGGTGCTAGTAGCAAGGGCTTAGGTTGCTCCATCAGGGTCTTTGGTCTTGTCCTGCTGACTCCACTGTGCTCCTGACTGCCTGTGCTGTGTGCAGAAAGGAAGGGTGTGCAATTCCCTTGAAGCCCTAGGGAGATCCTTTTCTTGTAGCTGGGCATGATAGTGTCAAAAGAAAATAAAACAAACCCAAGAGATCAGAATGATAAGGGAAGTGATAAAAGAAGCACGAGAGTGAGAAATTAGGTTGGTGAGTGGAAAAGGCAGGAGAGAGGCTTACACTGCACACAACAGTACTTGAGAGGAATGTGCCAGATATGCTACTGGCGTTACAGGTTTTAGCGATTTTCTCTGTCTACAGGTGACTTGACATTTCAGCAGTACTTTTAATTTTGTTATTGCTGAAGTCCTCATGTATATATGTTGGGGTTTTAGAGGGATTATTTCCTTCTATTTTTTGCCCCCTTCAGAAATATTTGCAGTCGTCTTAATTCTTGTCTTCTGTGGGTTTGGTAGAAAGGTTTTTGGATGATTCACAAATTTTAAAAACAGAAGGAGCCATTATGTTTCAGCTAATTTGAATCCCTTCTTAACACAAACCATAGAGCATTACCTGATAATCCCTGCATCCAGTTTCTCACTCAACCTCAATTCAATTCGCAATGAATTTACTAAGACTTCCAGTCTTTAAATTACAATGTTAAAAACTGGAAAATTCACAAGCCTTTAGATAGCTTGTTCCAGTTGTCAGTTACTTCACCTGTATATGACATTAATTTATTTAACTTCAGTTTCCAGTCTCTGACATCTGACTGTACCATTTTCTGCTGAACAAGAAAGTTCTGTGCCATCTGAAATGACAACTCCATATAAGAGGTTGGAGGTCATGTAAAAACTTGCCCATGTCTTGAGCAAAATAAATAAATAAAAATTTCCTGCATGGCAAGGCTTACTAAAAGTTTTCTTACTAAAAATTTTAGGACTTTCTAAAATTTTCCTTTTTATTTAAAAAACCCCACAAACTTAACAAAAAAAAACCCCTCTAAACAATCCACAAAAAAATCCCACAAAAACAAACAAGAAACTGGGCAGGAATGAGGAAAAAGGAAAAAAATATTTTGGTAACTGTTTCCATAATGGGCACAGAGAGAAATAATCACACTTCTTTGTAGTCAAATAGGGAGACAATCTGAATTAATAAATTGAACTTTATAAAAAATAGTTCTTATTATTTAAATGTAACAACAGAGTCTTGAACTTAGGAAAAAAAAAAGGACTTATAACCTAGCAGATATAATGAAGGGATATTCCAAATACATTTACTTTCCATCAGTCATAAAGTTACAAACCATTCTTTGGCATATATTCATGGTAAATTAATTCATGGTAGTCTTCTAGTGTAAGCACAAAAACACCGGTCATTTTCATGTCACAAAAAATCCCAGAAAATACAGGATCTTGATTTTTATATAGATATATGTTTCTTCAAATACGTATTTTTGAAGGTCATCTTTGAAAAGCTGCTGAAAAGTTTCAGCTCAAACAAAGCCAAATTGTTTGATTCAATTCTCATCGTGGAGTAGTCTAGACAAATAGGCGGCAGAAAGTTAGAGCTCTAAACCACTGTGCCTTCTGGTTCCCAATTTCTACTCATTTTAATGATAATGGATCTGTAGTGGATCTGTGCCAATTTCCTACAGCTTGAAATTTGAGCCAAGAAACTGATAATATTTCATAAATAATACCCCAGGAATAAAACTTGTACCTTATTTGTAACTGTCTTGAGAACGTTTTTCTTTTTAAAGGGAAATAATTTGTGTTTAACTAAAGAAAGTAGTGAGTTTGGCTTCTAGAAGTGATGATGCTCAGTCACTGCATCCACTGAGATTCTCTTCAATCATGTATTGAAGCACACATAAGAATAGTTATCAGGATCATGTCCTAGAAACCCAATTCCATTTGTGTTAGAAACAAAGGCATCATCTTCCTTGGTGTTCAAGTAGGGCAAAAACCGAGACCTATGCATTTATGTCTCAGTCTTTGTTGTAAAGGCAAAGTGATTTTAAATTTTAAAAAGAGTTGGTGGACTTTCACAGAGTGATAAAGGCTTTTTGTGAAGTGCTTTTCAAAAGGTGTTCTCTTGTTACGGAGGAGAAACTGAGGCATGGGACTCTGATGTGAGTTACCAGCATCACCCCAGGAGCAATTCTCCTAAGGATGAGAGCAGAAATAGAAATCAGGTCTTCCACAGTCCTTTCAGTTGTGTGCAGTTGGCTGTCTTTTCTAAAATGACATTTATTGTGTTATCCACTACAAAAAATGGCTTGCTTATATTGCTGAAATCAGATGGGAAGGTTCCAAGTGAAGGAGCTTTCCAGAACTGCCCACACAAGCACTTTAAATGCTTTGTGTATCATTGTATGTTAGGCATGAAAATTACTGTTTTTGAAATAATCTGAGATTTATTTTGAAATGCTCTGAGATTTATTTTGAAATGCAGGCTAGAAGCAAACTATCATCAATCTGAGCCCTCAAAAATCTGAGTCTCAGAGAATTTTGATGACTTGATTAAAAAAAGACATATCTGCTTAAGGAATGTATAATGAACTTTAAAAGAGACTCTTAGCTGTTTACAGAGAAGAATATTTATAGGGGATTTTAGTGATTTGGGATTTTATCTCTTATTCTTTGTTCCTTTTTCTTTCTAATGTGACTTGCAGTGATATCAGTTTATCCTGTAGAGTTTGCAGGCCAGTGCAAGGTTTTGCTCCATGACAATAAAACACCTGCTGTACATAAAGGTCATTTTCCTGTCCCTTAGGTTTTTTACCAAATAGGAAGAACAACAGTAGCAATGAGGTAAAGAATGATAGCTGTTCATTAAAAACAGGGATCTTGTTATAGAAGTAAAATGCAAGTATTGGATCAAAATTTTGTTGAAACCACAATGAAAATGGGAAGAAAGAGGACAGTAATTTATATTGTGCATTACATCTTTGAGCTCAGATCCAACAGAGACTTGCATGGACACATCCAGATAATATCAAACACGATCAAGACAGTATCTTGAAATATTTAGGACTACAGATTAAACTAAAATATGGGTCATAAATTCCTTGAGACAGAGGTTGTATTTGTTTAGAGTACCAGCACAATGCTCCAGTAACTTGCAAAAATAAAGATACTTTTGTTCTGTTTCCAAAATACTCAATTTCATGTAACAACAGCACAGGGTGAACCAGTCTTCTTCAAGTCAAGGGGAATTTTGTTGCTGCCTTCCACAGGGCTCAGACCTGAAATCTAAGAACGAGTACAAATCTTTCTAGGTAGAAAGATATGGGAAAAAAAATGTGTAAGAGATTTGTGCAGCAACATACATGCAAAATTGAAGCTCTATGTATGTGTCTTTTAAGTACCAAGCATTCAAGAATGCAACTTTAACTTACCTGTTTATTATAGCATATTTGTGGCTCATTAGCAGTCATGAACTATTTTGTGAAAAACATTGGAATAGTCCCAACTGAGAATGGAAAAGGGCTGAATGAAAATAAAAGATGCCTAAACTTTTCAAAATATTTGCAAGATGAAGTCATTGATTTGTCCGAAGTGAATGGGATAAAACAAAACATTAGAGCTGGTTTTCATTAGGCTGTTCAGGAGTATGTGCATGGTTCTTGGTAAAGCCTACTGAATGAAATGATACATTCCTGCTTACTACTGAGCAGCAGCATGAGACTGTGGAGAATTATCTGCCACCAAATGTCTTAAGAGAAATTTTTTTTTAAACACCTCACACAGAAGTTATAGTAGTTTGATGCAGAAATTATTAGTGAAGTTCTTTGATTCATTATGCATGAGATAGTTACAATGATCCCTCTGTTCTTACACTCAGTTTTAAAAGTAATGGCTTATATTAGTTTAAAAAAAAAGTAGTTTCATGATTACCATAGTTACAGAAATCCAAGCACTAGGCTCTGGAAAAAGAGAAAAACAAGTGTTAAAGAGTTTTCGTTGTTGACTGTAGTGATTTCCTCCTAGATGTGATCCTGTGCAAGCTACTTTAGGTGAATCTGCTTGACCAGCAGGGGTTGGACTAGTTGACTTCCAGAGATCCTTTCCAACTCCAGTCATTCTGTGGTTCTGTGGTTCCATATGACTATATGAATAAAAGGGAGCAGCATCATTCATTCACTCCTACATGCCTACCCACATATTAAAAATTTTATTTTTGTCCCCATACTTTCAGTGAGGGACCCCAGAGGTTGTTTCCTTTCCTCCTGTTAAAGGAGGCAGCATCCTTGATTGATGCTTTGTTGATAGGTCTTGCTGAAAAAGGGAGAAAATAAACATTCCTGCTGTAATAAAGGGCAAAATGGACAATATGATGTCCTTAGACATATGAAAGAAACTAGGAGGAAAAAAAAGCTGCCTGCCATGTCATCCTTTATGTTTCATGTCAGACATAAGCCATGAATGTGTTTCCTTTACTGTCTTTAACGATGGTAGAAATTTATCAACATTCACTGCTGCTCCAGTGTTTCACCATACAAGGTTTGAGGAAGAAGCTAAACTATTAGATTAGTATTTCATCTGTACAGGTCTTTCTTCATGCTGTTTGATACCACAGAGCAAAGGGGAGCACAGACCTTCAAGCTAAAGGAGGCTGTTCTAGTTTTGCATAAAATGGGCAAGGTTGTTTATTCTATTCAGGACATTGGCCAAGATTTCAGTTTTAGCAGCATTTTGGTGTGTAGCACTGATGGAATGGTGAAATTCTGAGTGCCAAGCTCTTTTAATATATATGTAAGGGAGACATATTTGTTTTTCATGAAACCTGTTGGCCTTTAAACTCTTGGTGATAATCAAGAGTAGCAACAGGCCCATGTTGATCTAACAGCCATTCCCTGTCTCTTCAGAGAAAGGATAGGAGATCTTTGCTGTGGGATGGGAACTGGACCACCCTGAACTGAGCATTCCCAAATAAACACATCAACCTCATTTCATGGAGAAAATTGTCTCAGCATCTGGACTAGAGCTTATCTCAGAACTATCAAGTCTTAAAAATTGTCAGTGGTAGAAAAACCGTTTCATCCTCTAGTGTGTTAATCTGGATGTTGATTATCCTCAATCATGAGGATGGGAGTTGGCTGCTGGGAGATAATGCCCAGTAGGTCAAGCCTAGCCCCAAGGAAACTGCTTCTATGACCTTGTCAAGTGGTTTGCAAGAATCACAAGTGCTTTTGAACAGCCAGACAGCTAGCAGCTGGAAAACATTGTTAGCAGCTGCAGAACTGCAACAGCCCATGGTATTAGCTGCCAAATCCATCCTGACTGTTGCCTAATCAGCTAGCTGGGGCTGTTCATGAGCAGAATTGGAGACTAAAGTCAGTAAGTCCGAACACAAAAGCTGTTTGATTAGAAGATACACACTAATTTGTTGGATGGTGAAGAGAAATTGTATGATATTCAGAGTTCTTGGTTATTCTTTTTTTAGTGGAAGAATTTTTGTGAGGTACAGATTTGTCAGAAAATTACCAATCTAAGCATCAAGACCTAAAGTGAGGAATCATGTGTTGAGTGAGTTGATTAACAATGGATTTCTTTGGTGTCATGAATGTAGTGACATTTTTTCTTCCCTTAAAGCAGTGAGAGAAGATGACTTACAGGCACCAACCAGAAAGAAAAGATATGAAAATCATTTGCTTTAGAGCATAATTACTTTCATCTAACACTTTGGTTTATGACTTAATTATCCATTGCTGTCAAGGTATCTTTATAATACAAGGCTTAAATTAAATTTGTGTATAGCTGAATATCATTGAGAATCAAACTCTCATTTAAAACTGAATATTTAAAACTTCCTGAATCCTCTGGGAGCTTGTATAAGGGAAAATTGCTGTATACTCCAAAAACTCACATGGGACCAGGGTCAGTCGTGCAACCCCAAATCCACTTGACCAGTATGGAAATGATAACATACACTACAACCTATACAGTTACCAGTGCAAATATTCTCTGTACCCTCTCTGGTTTCAAAGAGTACTCAAAAATGCCTAGTTAAAGCCAAATGCCTGAGAATTTCCAAGTGCTGGGATATTATTTCACTCTACACAGTGCATCATGATATTATGTAAAAATATTATAGCTTTTTATTTCCCTTCACTTTATACTGTGTCTGTAAGATCAAAATAGAAGGTTAGGTACATTACTGTTGCTGATTTCTAATATTCTTAATTACTTCCTCTTTTAGACAAATCACCATAGCAGATTGAACATCTTTATTGTATTGAACCAATTCTGAAGATCTTAGAGTAAATTAAATTATTCTTTTTTTTTGCGTGGATAGCTGAAGCTTCCTAAACTATGTTTGTAGCGCGATCATTTATTTCCAGTGTTTTCTCCAAAATAATGGTACTGCATCCCTTATCCAAAGATTTTGAAAGCTATTTGTACTTTGTTTTTTGTGTTGTACTTCTTACATAGTTAGAAAAAATACAGCAATGGAAATGGTTGTTGAAAATTTCTCCATTACATGGTACTATTTTACCAGAGTGAGGCCAAAGAAACAGTGGCAGAACTGTGTCAAGAATTTTCTTGTGCTTCAACTTGCATAGGACAAATAATGCAGATTTAATATTATCTTGTGAAAGGTTTATGAACCTGATGTTCTGGCCATTTGGGTAGTGTGAAGATGAAACTCTGATCTTAATAAATACACCAAGAGCATCACCTGCACTGCAATTTTAAAGGGAAGCATCTCTAGGATTTCAGCTCATCACTCCATCAGTGAGACTTAAAAAGCATTGGAGAGATACGACTCACTTTGCTCAAATCTGGGAAGCTGCCACTTCATTCAAGCTGGTATAAAGTAAAATCTGGAGCTGTGAACCAAACTGAGGCTTTCCATAATTTTTTAGTATTAGTTGTAAGACAGACTAAAAAGTACCAAAATCCATTTATTAGGGTGATACAGTAGGCAATTCAGTGTCTGTGATAGTGTTTCTGAGTGGGAAGGGCAGGAGCTGCTGGTCTGAAGGATCATAGCTGGTCTGAAGACTGTAAAAGTCATTAATTATTTCAGTTATGCCCAAGTGAAATGTTGTGCTGCTTTCCATCCAGAAGCAGCAGAATTTCTGTGAAGGATGGTTCTAACATGCCAACCCCTCTGTCAGCCCTGTTTTGTTTCAAGAAAACAACACGCAATTTTGCTTCAACTCACATATGTCAAACTTGCTGTTGAACTAAAGTAAAAAAAAAACCAAACAACTCTAAAATAATGGCTTGGAAGGGAACAGTGATAGTGAATATTATGTGATCTGAATCGGGGAGGGAAGGAAGAGGGAGAGGGAGAATGAAGGAAAAAAAGGCAGATGTAACTTTCTGGTTTATGCACAGTCCACATATTACATGGGGTAAGATCCCTTAACTCAAAAGAACAGGTTTATTTGATGGCATCAGCAGAGCAAAATCTAATGAGCTTGTTCAGTGACATAGGGCTCTGGCTGTAATGAGAGCCTCTGGGCACTGCCCTTCTAAGATAGGCAAGTGATGTTGGTATTGATGGACAACCTGAGCTCCTTCTAACTTGTGTTGGGAAGGACGGTTTAATGAATGTTTTATTAATTTATTTGTGAATTGCTGTGTCTTCAGGAGAAAACAGGCTGAGTTCAGCATCTCCAAATCTTCCTTCACCCATGGTTCCATTAGCACTTGAACATCTAATTCCAAGCTCTAAGTGCAGCAGAAGGGCTGTCTCCTGGAGCTCAGCCCCTGGTTCACTCTTTTCAGAATCAGCACAAGCTGAGATGAGTAGCTTTCTTTCACTTCTCTGTCTGTAGCAGTGCTTTGCTCTCTGAAAGTATTTTGAGTGTGTATCATATTGTATACATATATATGTAGTCACATTTATATGTGTCACTGCATTGTATACACTTGTATCGCATGTGTATGCACATTTTGCCTTCCTGTTAGATGACAGTAACTGGCTGGGTAGTGGTTGATGCTTAACTTTTCTTTTTCTTGGTGCATATTTGCACTACAGTTAAGGAATGCTCTTTAAAGAACCAGTACAAACAGTGGTTAACAAAATTTGATCTGTCTCTCTCACATAATTTGGTAGCAAAATAGGCAGGTTGGCTGCAAGCAGCTCTAAAGAACACCACTGGAGTTTAAGAAATTAATTTATCTTTGTATTAGCTATGCCAGCTGTTTGTAGTCAAATGCACCCCCCTCACTGAATTAATTTTTTGTTAGTTATTTGGCCCTGCACTCAGATTCTGGCACCAGTGAATAGCATCTGCACCATGTAGAAATGTTTTGGCAATTATGAGCCAATTAAATTTGGCTCTTTCCCTTCTTCTATCCTTCTTAAGATGTCCAAGAAGAAGACTCATGACTAAAATATTTAGCATCTATTAAAAAAATCCAAAATGGTATCTTGATTCTACTGTGTCTGAGGTCTTTTTATCTCTGTACTGAAGGTCCCTGGAGGATGAAAGTTCAGGGTACATTGCACCATTTTAAAACATCCCATAAAAATATATATCAAAAGTACTTCTAAATCATGTATAGTTTTATTATCTTAGGGTCACTGGTGTAGAAAAAAACCTGTGCACTCAAGTATTAGAACACTGTCATCTAAGGTTAAATAAACCGATAAAACAGAATTAGCAAGGAAATAACAAGGATGGTGGCTTTATTCACATTCATCTTTACCCTTTCTTTAATTTGTTTCTTTTGGCAAGGCTTCTCCAATGAAATATGAAGCTATTGTGTACCCTTCTTTAAACTGTCAAGTCAAGTCTGCAGCTAAAAGCCATTAGTTGGGCAGATGGAAACAGTAAAACAGTGAATCTCTAGAAACACTCCTTTGTGTAGTATTGTACTCCTTTTCTTTTACTTGCTCATGAAGGATTGTGATCTCTATATTGATGGGGTTTATAACCACCATTATAGAGGTATTTATGAGCCTCACAAACCTTTAATGGAGTCATTGTTACAATGCTCTTCTCTGTTTGAAAAATACAGCTATTTCTCTCTAAAAAGTAGATACTGTCACATAATGTCAGAATGCCTTGCCCAAGTTCTCCTAAGAAAGGTGTAGCAGAGAGCAGATTGGATCTCAGCACAGCACCCAAGGTGCTACATTTCTCTTTGTGCTCTTTGTCAACTTCCTACCCCAAAGGGGAAAATGGCTTTTGTTAGGGATCTTTGGGCACTTTCACAATAGATGTAGCAATAACAATGTTAGAAATGTTTGGTGGTGGTTTAACAAATGGATGATGAAAGCAACCATTAGAAAAACTGTTAATGCAGTTTTCAGAATCTCAGAAAGGAACAACCAGAAAGTAGTCACTTGTTCAATTTTTACTTTACAATTTGTCTAAATTATGACTATTAAGGGAACTCTTAAACAGGAGAAAAGTAAGTGGTATGTGGAACACCTAAATCACTGATCACAGCTGATGGATAAAGAGTGAGGTCTTCAAAAACTGAGGTTTGCTAGATACACTTGCATAGTGGATATATGCTTGGTAGTACATCTTCTTGTCCTGCAGAACTAAATACTGATATCACTGGTATTTTTGCCATTCTTTTTGTTCTGGAATTGGAGAGGGGGAGAGGGGTGTTTCCATAGAGAATTCAGCAAAGTGTTATCTAAGTAAGAATACAGCACACTGTATTAAAAAAAAAAAAAAAGGAAAAAAAGAAAACTCAGTGCTGACAGGTGGCAAGCAGCAAATAGTTCTTAAGCAGAGAGTTTTAAAAGGAATGAGGTATCAGAAAGGCAGCAATGCATCTTGGGATCTATTCTTTCAATATATAAAATAATGAATGATAAGAGGGGAGATGTAAGCACCAAAGTAATGAAATTCTTGGATGATATTGTACCAGGGAGGATAGTATATTTCAGAGCAGATGGAATGAAATTTCTGAGTGATCTGGCAAATTTAAGGAGGTGAATGGAAGAAAAGGAAAACGAGTAGGAATAGGCAGAAATGTCAGGCTGTTTACCAAAAGAGAAATTATCACCATTGATTATGATAATTGATAATCCATTCCAGCATGGATTTAGGAGGGGCAGGTCCTGCCTGACCAACCTGATCTACTTTTATGACTCGGTAACTCCCCTGGTGGATGAGGGGAAGGCTGTGGATGTAGTGTACCTGAACTTCAGCAAAGCCTTTTGACGCTGTGTCCCATAGCAAACTCCTGGAAAAGCTGGCGGCCCATGGCTTGGACAGGTGCACTCTGCACTGGGTTAAGAGCTGGCTGGCTGGCTGGACCCAGAGAATGGTGGTGAATTGTGTTACATCCAGTTGGTGGCCAGTCACTAGCAGTGTCCACCATGGATCAGTGTTGGGCCCAATCCTGTTTCATATCTTTATTGATGATCTGGACGAGGGGATTTAGTCCACTATTTGTAAGTCTGCAGATGACACCAAGTTGGGAGCAAGTGTCAATCTGTTAAAACCTTGACAGTCTGGGTAGATGGGCAGAAAACAACAGCATGAGATTAAATCAGTCTAAATTCCATGAAGGCCAATGGTATCCTGGCCTGTATCAAGAATAGTGTGACCAGTAGGACTAAGGAAGTTATTCTTCCCCTGTACTTGGCACTGGTTAGACCACGTTTTGAGTATTGTGTCTAGTTCTGGTCCCTCAGTTTAAGAAAGGTATTGAAATGCTTAATGTGTCCTAAGAAGGACAATGAGGGTGTTGAAGTGACTGGAGCACAAGCCCTATGAAGAGCAACTGAGGGAGCTGGGGTTGTTTAGCCTGGAGAAGAGGAGGCTCAGGGGACACCTTATTACTCTCTACAGCTTCCTAAAAGGAGATTGTAGCCAGGTGAGTGTCAGTCTCTTCTCCCAGGCTACCAGTGACAGAACAAGAGGACACAGTCTTAAGGTGCATCAGGGAGGTTTAGAATGGATGTTAGGAAAAACTTTTTCACAGGAAGAGTGATTTCCCATTGGACTGGGCTGCCCTGGGAGGTGTTTAAGAAGAGGTTGGATGAAGTACTTAGTGCCATGATTTAGATGATAAGATGGTGTTAGCTAATAAGTTGGCCTTGATGATCTCAGAAAGGTCTTTTCCAACGTAGTTAATATTGTGATTCTATGTAAAAGAAACAGTGGCATGGAGTGGAGGAATTGTTTGGATCATACTTAACAACAGCCTTTTGTCTGTGTGTATCAGATTATGAGATCTTTTCCAACAATAATTCTATGATTGGAATAGGTTTCAAAGATCATTGAGTCCAACCTTTAACAAAACATCACCGTATAAACTAAACCATAGCACTGAGTGCCACGTGCAGTAATTTTTTGAACACTTCCAGGGTCTCCATCACCTTTCTGGATAGTCGGTTTGCTTAACCACTATTTCAGTGAAAAAATTCTTGCTGATGTCCACCCTGAACCTCCCCTGATGCAGTTTGAGACTATATATCCTCACATCCTGTTGCTGATAGCCTGAAGAAAAGGCTGACCCCCTCCTGGCTACAACATCCAGTTTAGGATGTAGTTGTAGAGATCAATAAGGTCCCTCATTGTGATTCCTTTTCTTCAGGCTAAACAACCCCAGCTCCCTCAGTTGCTTCTCATGACTTATTCTCTAGACCCTTCACCAGCTTCATTGCCCTCCTCTGAACGTGCTCCAGCACCTCAATGTCTTTCTTGAAGTGAGACGCCTAGAACTGGACTCAGTAATTGAGGTGTAGCCTCAAGTAAACTTAAACATTTAGCTAATTAAACATAAATTAACTTATCTTGTGGAGGGGAATTCTGAGAATGTGTTCCTACCTGGTTTCACCAAAACAAAGAGCATAACTGTTTTGTTGGTTTAAGAAAATGTATGCCAGAAAGGCAAAAACCTTCTGGAATAGAAAAACTCCTCCCTTCAAATTACTGTACATTTTATAATTATGAGACTTTCAAGCAAAATGTAGAGAGACAAATAACATCTTTTTACTAAAACTGAAGGAAAAAACAGAACAAGATAATAACCAAACAGTAACAAAAAAAGCGTCACCCAGGAAATCACTGTCCCTTCAGGGAAAATGAAAACCAGGCTGTCTTTGTCTCAGCCCTGGCGAGAAGGTGGCAGCTGAAGATCATTGGTGGCCACGGTGAGCTGCCATGCGGGTTGGTGGCAAGCATGCTCCCCACACACAAAGAGAAATTCCTCCTGGCTTTGCAGCTGAAGCAGTCAGATTGAGTGGCTCCAGTCTGGAGCACTGGCAGGATGGGAGCCTCCCGGATGTAGCTGAAGAGACAGAAGGAGACCACAATGCAGGATGTGCGGTGGCAGCAGAGGTGGTTTGGGCATGTGGCAAAAAGCCAGCATGGCAGTGGGAGGGGGTGTTGGCACAGTCCTGGCTCCAGTAGCAGCTCCACAATAGTGGCTGGGTTGAGACCTCCCTCACGAACATCAGCTCCAGTGAGCACAGAGTGGGCTCTGGTGGTGGAAGCGATTGGCACATGGAGGGTGGCAGACAGTCACAGTGCAGAGACCTCTTTTTGGGAGCTGTTCCCAGAACGGGAAAGATGGTGGCAGTTGCAGTCCCAGGAGCAAGAGAGCAGGACTGGAACTCTGTCCCCTTTATACTCTTAAGGTCTCATCAGCTCTTGTGCAACTTTCGCTTTAAGGGAGATTCCCCTTTCCTCCGTCCCTCCACATAGCCTGGAAATGCAGCTCTGAGCCCAGCATGCAGTGGAGAGCGGGAGGAACGTCTGTCGTGTCTTCCCAAAATCTCAGGGTAGAGTGGAAAAGATTCTGCAAAAGGTGTACACCGCAACAATAACTGAGGATGTAAATTACATTCTGGAAATGGCAGTAAATAATCTTGAAGGAGATGGAATTAAAAGTCTGGAGTTTTCCTCCTCTCTGGCTGATTAAAACTGGCATTTTAGGTTAGACCTGAGGCACAGTCTTGTGATCTGCATTTCACAATATTTGCAAACATGATGGGATCAGCTTTACTGGGGTGGAACTGCAGAACACTGATTTTGTGTAAGAAATCTCATTTGTTCTGTCTTCGTGTAATGGTTATTAGATTTCTGTGGCCAGTTTTTGATAACAGGCAGCTATAGGGAAGGCTTCTTGGAGAAGCTGCTAGAAATTTCCCCCATACCTGGCAATGCCAATGCCAGCACCACTGCCAGCCAGCTCCAGGCTGGACCTGCTGCTGGCCCAGGCTGAGTCAGTCAGGGGTGACAGTAATGCCTCCGTGATAACATATTTAAGAAGGAGAGAAGAAAAGTTAAGGGGCAGATGAAGATGGGAGCCAGAGAAAAGCAGAGTGAGAACACATGAACAATGCAGACATCAGGGTCAGTGCAGAAGGAGGGGCAGGAGGTTCTCCAGGTGCTGGAGTTGGGGTTACCCTGCAGCCCACGGTGAAGACCATGGTGGAGCAGCTGTGTCCCTGCAGCACACAGAGGACCACAGAGGTGTAGAGTTTCACCTGCAGCCCATGGAGGAACCCATGCTGGAGCAGGTGGATGCTGGAAGGAGGCTGCGACCCCATGGGAAGCCCATGTCGTAGCAGGGTCCTGACAGGAACCTGCTTACCTGTAGGGAGAAGAGCCCCCACTCGAGCAGGAATTCCTGATAGGATTTGTGGCCTAAGGGAGACCCACACTGGAGCAGACTGTGTCTGAAGGACTGTACCCTGTGGAAAAGTGACCCATGTGGCAGCAGTGTGTGAAGAACTATTGTCTGTGGGATGGACTCATACTAAAGCAGTTTGTGGAGGACTGTCTCCCATGGGAGGGACTTAGGCTGGAAAAGTTCATGAAGGTGTAAGCAGAGGAAGGACTCTTCTCTCTGAGCAGTGGTAGAAACAACAACTGACCGTAGCCCTCATTCCACATTTCCCTGCGCTGCTGTGGGGGGAAGAGGTAGAATTTGGAAGGAGAGGGGTGGGGGGAAGGTGTCCTTAGGATTTATTTTATTTCTCATTCTCAAGCACTGATTCTGTTAGTAATTTAATTAATATCCTCACTTGGAGTCTGTGTTGTCCATGATGGTGATCAGTATCAAGAGTTCTCTCATGATCCTTATCTCAACCTAGGAATCCTTTGTTATGTTTTCTCTCCTCTGTCCAGTTTGCAGAGGGGAGTGAGAGCGTAGCTTTAGTGGGTACCTGGCAGGGTCAAACCACTACAAGTGGCAAGACACACACAGTGGGTTTCTGTGTATATATGCAGAGCAACTTCAGAGGTCCTGGTCAATAAGAACTGGTATTGAACCTACAGGAAATGCTCCTTTAGCTTAGACTCTGATGCCATGCCAGATGTATTCTGCTGTGATGCCCAGACTCTGTTCTCTTCAGTGTCTTACAGTTGCCTTGTCCTGCAGCAGTATTTTACACCCAGTGGGTTGTATCCATCGGGATATTCATGAAAAGTGGGAGTGGGAAGTGTTAGGAGAAGAATTACGTATTTCAAGTACTTAAACACTAGTCCCCTCTCTCTTTGTGTCTTACCAAGTTACTCATCTGTTTTGTTTGGGGTCACCTGCCCTCTCTAAGCATCTTATATATAACTCACAGAAATGTCAAAAACATGTTAATATGAGTAGTCTTAGAGCACATAGAAAGGTAAGAGCTTGAAGGAATTTAAAAATTCAAGGGATAAAAATTTCTTTATTTTGAATAACCCAAGAGGGCTGTACAGAGGCATTTTGTATGGCTAGAGAGGTAGTAACAATGACACTGCCGCCTATGAATAATAATGTCATTATACAGGGCCTTGGCAGGACTGAAACTGGAACACTGCAGACAATAATGGGCCATTCACTCTGAAAAACAGAACTTGAAATAAGAAGTTGGAGCATATTCAGAGAAAAACAAAGAAGAGGTCAAGATAGTCAGGACTACATTGAGCTCATCTGTGATGTAATGCAGTATATTCTCTGGTAGCTTGATAAGCTTCTGCCAGTGAATCTATATGCAGACTCATCTCTAGGCTTCTATTGACTTCAGAAATTCCTTCTCCAGGTTGAGTGATCTCATCCTTAATCTACCATTTTACTGCAACTATGTATGGTTCACTCTATCCTTCAGCAGGTATTTTTTCTCTCCATTTTGACCTTGCCAGTTTTCTGTATCCCTTTCCCGATAAGAGACTGTCTGCCTAAGGAAGTGAGCTTGTCTGACCTTTACTGAACATCTGGAAGCCATCTGAAGCTGCATTATCACTGTCTTGCAGACCTCTCTCTTCTACTGTCAGAAGAATATTTAAAGAATTTCTTTTTTAGGCTTCCTAGCATTCAAGCTAGACACCAAATCAATAATTACTTGCTTCTTGAACTTCTCTGAAAAAACTTACTCTTGTAGGCACATTCACTGGCCTGTATAGGATGTGAGGCTCATGGTGAACATCTTTCCTTAAAGGAAAGTAGCTGTGAGAAACATTTTCTTAAAAAGAGAGTTTTCCTGCTAAAAGATGGGCTTGTGACTAGACTTTGCTTACCCAATGTAAGCCCTAAGATAGAAAGAAGCTAGCAATGAGGCATAACAAATTTTTCTTGGTGGTTTATAATATTTTAGGTAGCGTATTTGTGCTCAGGTTTACTATATATTGACAATCTCATTTTATTACAGGATTAACTACTTCATTCCAACTGCAGAATTTGTTGCGAGATTTGTCCTTTGTTTTTTTTCATCTTCTCATAATTTTGAATTCTTCATATCTGCTTAATCTAGTCCAAAGAGCCTGAGGGGGCTGACTTTGAAGGGAACTATGATATGCCTGGCCTTGTCTTCAGATTGATCTGCTGCCAGCTGTTTTTTCCAGCACTCCAGTCAGCTGCTTCTGCCCTCCCCTTTTCTTTCTGCAGATACCTAGCTAGGTTTTTAAATCTTGCACTTGTCATCCTTGAGATTTGTCAGCAGAAGCCAACTTTTCTTTCCTCAGCTCTAAGATGTATTGGAGCTTGACTGGGAAAATGTACTGACAGGAGCTAGACTGGTCTTCTTTTTCCTCCTAGCCTGCTCTAGCAAAAGAAGTATTTTGACCTTTGGTATAATATGCCTCCTGAGCATATTTATAGGTGCCAAGGAGCTACCAGGTGTGGGAAACTCCTGTATGGACTAACAGTCAAGCTTTCCAGAGTCCTAAACTCCCATATAGTTCTCTCATTCTTCCTTAAACTGAAAATACTCAAACCGTGGCTGAGGGGACTGTATTCCAGTGCTGGTTAATATGTAATAATTAGACATGCGAAAAACTTGAATCGACATCTGAAAGGTGAAATGTGGTTGCATCAGTATATTTCAATATGCTTCAGTTACTTCAGATATCCTGTAGTATCCTGAGATACTGCAACATCCCGCCCTTAAGGGGAAGGGAGCACCCAAGATTTGTAGATGTTGTGGTCAAAAAAAATGACAAAAGTCAGAGGGCACACAAAAACTTACAAAGTTTTATTAGTAAATTGCATGCTTAGCAGGGAAATTAGTATGTTCATACCTGACCTAGTAGAAGTAGACCACAGTGGGTTTTGGATAAAGGAGTAGGGTAAAAGGGAAGAGAGGAAGACAGTGATGAATTAAAGAGGGGGGAGAGAAAGAACAGAAGAATGTGAGAAAAAGAGATCACCAGTCCTGGATCTAGGATAAATCCAGCTGATGGGATGTCCAGGGCCCTGGGGTCACCTGCATGCCTGAGATTTGTGGAGGTACCTTTTTTTATAGATAAGTTTTCCCTGCCTCTTTTTATGCAAATTAGTTATCATCTGCATTTTGTTCATCCAGACCTTTCTGGAAATGGGTCGTAGGTCTTTGGTGGTCTTGATTACCCCCGTACAGTCCATTCCTGCTTCTCGACCTCATTCCTGCACTTGTGCTGTACTGTGTTTCGCTTTCCTCCAGGAGCCGTAACAGGGACTTTGATCCCAGAAAAGTACTGCCTTGCCTCTCTCTGGTACCTTCTCCAGCCACATCCTTTCTTCTTTCTCACAATGTGTTATTATCAACAATACTTGGCTGTTATTACATGTGATCCTTGTTTGGCTCCACAGCTATCCATCCAACTATCGGTGTTTGAGACATACAGATTAGCCCCCTTGTCTTCTAGACTTCTACAGATACTGGTGCTGCGGGTATTTCCAGTGGTGGGGAGACATGGGATATTCTGTCTCAATGTGTGTAATTTACCAAGAGAGGAAGAGGGCTAATATTGCCAATACTTCCATGTTGTCTGTTAGGTAGCAACTATAAGATGACCACCAAAGGAAATGGTATAAGCAACAAAAAGCTTCCTGTAAATATTGAAAGAGACCACAGATCAAATGCAGAAATGGACTACTCTAAAGTAGAATACTGTTTGCAGTGAGATAAGCAGATAACTACTGTGTCAGTGAACAAGTTATGGAGAAACATAGCCAACACATTCTACCTAGTTGTGGTTACTGGTCTGCAGCGTTTTCTTACTTAATGGTATAATAAAATAAATTTTCAAAAGGCGAGTTGTAATAGGTGGTACAGTCATTACAAATGCTGTTCTTTTTACTTTTCATTAGCTGAGGCAAGACTGGTAGGACACAAGTCTACAGAGCGGCAAGGCACTTCACAAAATAGAAACTAATTGGAAAGGAAGAAAGTCTAAAATTGGACTTCTTGTTAAAATAAAATGAAATTATGCAATCTTTAATCTAATTAATAAATTTTGGAAACATTTTATAAAAAAAAAGACCATAAAAAGGCTACTGTGGAGAAGAATTAATGCAGCATTAATTAAGAATATTGATCCAAGAATTTGGTACAGAAAGTACATGTTCTTTCAGAGAACAAAGTTGCCTCAATACATAATTATACTCGATTGTTGTTCTCATAGGAATTTTGTTTTAGTGAAGTAAGTGAATGGTCTAAACTGTTGCTTCTATCCTGTGATAGCCAGCTATGAGTAATCAGAAATATTGGTTCTCCATAAATAGTCTAGGCAATATTTAGATAATTTATTCTATCCTGAGGAAAAATAGCTTGATCTGAGAGATTGCCTTCAGATTTCTCTAGGAGTCATGAACAAGGAAGAGCCATGTTTACAATGGTGTCTGTCAGCTGTACAAGTCTGTTTTCTGTTGCCATCAGTGGTAGTTCGATCTCCATGCTTTTTTGAACTTGTCATTCATAGTTAAGAGGTTCTTTTCTCGTTCTCTACCTTCTTCCTCACTCCTCAGTTACAAGTGCAGCTCCCAGTAGGCAGTTGTACAACTTCCTCTGCTGTAGTGTTCCAGCCTACTCCTGTGATTCTTCTTGAACCTGCACTGTGCCTCATAGAAAACTGGGTTACAGGAGGATCCTTATCCATTAATATACAGGTATCTGCTCAGTTTTCTTGCCTTTGTCATCATGCCTTCAACTCTGTTTCCTCTTGCTAAGGATGTTGTAGAACTGGAAATCCTTATTCAGTCATCTCTGGGCCCTTGTTAGTATAATAAGCTAAAGAGCAGATGATTTTGTTTTGTTTTGCCCAATCAGGGGGAAATAAATGGAACTGAGATGTACTATACCAAATGGCTCTTATAGGATTTTAAAAATAATAATTTGACAAAATCTGATGCTGATTGATTCTATAGAGCTTTAAGGTATCTATGTTGTTATAATTGAATATTTCACTAACTAATCAAGGAACCTTCTGTAGAAGAGAGAAGGAAACTTTTACAAGGTCTAGTACATGTTGTAGGGAATATGTTTGTAGTTGAAAGGAAAAAATGTGTATAATCAATCAGAAATTAAACTGATGCAGTCCAAAAAAGTTAGGAGAGGATGTCTAATGAAACCTGAATTAGAATCACAACCCTCTGCAATCCTGTGCAAAATAGCTTATAAAGTTAATTGGACCCACTGGCTTTGGAAGCTTATCTAAGGGGAAACATCATCCTACACAATGTGAGGAAAACGCATAGGAATCTCTGATCTCACATGCCACATGTCATATTTTGTGACTTTTAAACCTTGAAACCCACTGTAATTTTGGAAGTCCATATGAACCAAGGATGATATGCTTTTTTCAGTAGTGGCTCTTCTTTTGTATAAGGCTGTCAGTACTAAAATGCTGTCAATAATCACAACCCCTCTGGAAAAATAGTGTCAGAGTGTACACTTAAAAATTGAGGCTTAAATAATGACATGAATTATTATATGTTGACTTCAAAAAAGGAAGTGTCTGTCTTGATTTTTACTGCAGAGAATATTTAAAAATCTTTGATGTAGTAAGTGCAGCTTCTTTGGAAAAAAAGAAACTGTAATTTTTTATAGCTAGTTTGTTACTGAAAACTGTGACTTGAGCTTTGGAATCCAAAATGTTTTAGAACACTGCAGTAGTCAGTTTTGCTTTCTGCAAGCCTACCATATGATTGTCTCTGAATACAAGTTTCAGATTTGAATGGCTTTTAGTAGTTCTTTTCTGGTATCTATTATCCGAGTGCCTTGACAAAACAGTCATGCATCAGGAAGCTATCCTGATAGATGTAGTCACACAACAGAGAGACAAACCAAGTTAGACTGGAGAAACAATCAGACAGCAAAATTCAGGGAAACAGTGAGACAGGACAAAGCCAGATTATTACTGAGGTACAGTGAGCACATCAGTATCCTGTTTTGTTAGATATCAGAGGAAAGTGGAGTCTTAAGAAGGAATTTGAAGGCATTTAATAAAATAGATCTGCAGATGTTTACAGAGAGTCCCTCCCGGGCATGAAAGGAAACGTAGGAGGAACACAGAGGCACTTGTTTGAATATTTGTCATGTGGGGGTGGAGGCTGGTATTGTGGGTTATCAGAGAGAGGGCATTGGATCTCTCTGGTGCATCAGCACCAGAACAGAAGCAGCAGCAGGAGAACATAAGGACACTGCTTCAGCCATCAGTCAGTTCCTTGGAGTTGTCAGGCTGTATCCATCAGCACTGAGCTGTGGTTTTGGTAGGACAGGACAAGAACAAGCACGGGAGGAGGACTGTTTACCTATTGAAGTCAATGACGTAGGAGTTTTATACGGAATCGGGAGAGATTCGGCTCCAGTAGCTGTATTGACTGTGTTTCATGTGACTATATCCGGCACTTAGTATGCTCAAACAAAGATAACTACATGTGCATCTTTGTAAGAACTGAATACCAAAGGTATTGTGCTTTTGCTGCTGAATGAAATCCTTACTCTTTTGACAACGGTAAGGGCTTTGCCAGGAACTTCAGTTAGACTAGGACTTCACTTTTACAGCTCTATGCAATACTTTGTATCCAGGCATTTTGTTCAGCAAATGGTGATATTTTTAATTAAAATGTCCTGCAAGTTCTTGAATTAATTCCCATATCCATCTGTTATTCCACTAATATCCCAGATAATATCTTACAATAACTCCCAGAGAATCTTTGAAAAAAGTTGTTATTATCATTTACTCTTAGGTAATGAAAGACAATGTAAGCATTAAACTTTTCTGAGGGCACTTATACCCTGATGGCACTGAGATCCGAGAAGTGTGAGCAGATATCTCCACACATCGCTATGGAACATAATAACTTGGGTCTTCGAAGCAGTACAGCTGTCAGTGTCCCTGAGAGTGTTCCCTGGTTTAGGGACAGCTCCATGTTAGTGCAATTGCATTGCCCAGCACTGGAACAAGCTGGTTTAGTGCTTGCTGGACTATTTTGGTACCACTATACTGTAGAATAGGAGTGTGCTTTAAATAGAAAGTATTTTGACCATCTATCTGTAAGACACTTTTTAATAACATGCATTGCTATTTTTTATGATGTGTTCTGTTTTGAAGAGGTTTTCTTTCTCTTCCTGTGCTAAGAAATCATGCCAGAATAAGTGAGAGCGCTCCTAAGACTGGAAATGAATGCAAGTGGAAAGAACAACGTGTTATTTGAATAAGTTTGCCTGAAGGGGTGATTTCTAAACTTTCAGTAAAATCCCATTCTCTTCCCTCATGTTAATTAATTTAAAGCTAGGGGACAGGAGAGCATAGCATGGTAGTGTGATATATTTGGGGCACAATTCAAGAAACAAAAAGTCATCTTACACCCCCTGGTTCATCTTGCATTTTTATTTGAGTGCTGTGAGATTTAATTTACAATAATGAACTGCTTTTATGCAAAATTTTTCAGTCCTAACAAATGAAAGGAGGAACATGTTGACAGGAAATCAAAATTGCATAATCTCTGCAGAAGTCTGTTACTGAATCACTGTTCTGTTCAACCCTGTGCCTTTTGATAGGGCATCAGGAAGTTTCTTCCTTTCACTGACTTGAATAAGAAAAAGATCAATTCCTAAATGACCACTGCCATCAAGGCCATATTTATCTTAGTTATAATTATCCTCATATTCAAATGAGATGTTTATGGTATCCAACAAAATCTTTCAGAGAGATCATGTTATCCTTGGAATCAGTCTTTTCAGACAGTCTCGTGGACTAGGTTAACGCAATAGCAATATTTCTCCCTCTTTTTTCCCATTTCTCTTTCTCACACTTGGAAGCAGCGACTTCTGGCTGTTCTGTGCTGGACCACATGCAGACACAGCAGGAAGTTCTTGGCTTCTCTGGTTGCATTTGCTGTCCAAGCAACTGCTCGTCTCTCCCTCAGAGGAAGACACAGTGGACAAATAGAAATATTTTGCATGCCAGATGGGGCTAATGGACCACAAGCTGGAGCAATCTGACTAAAATACATATTTAATTGCAGGTTGTTTCTTGAATTTCTGGCATGCACCATGCTTGACTGGTTTTTGGTGACTGGATCTAGTTTTGCATGTTTCAGCTCCTGATCATATCAGTTGTGTTCATTGCCACTCAGACTTTCCAGGAATTGCTGAATTCCTTCTGAGATCAGACATACATACTTCAGGTAGTCCTCAAGTAGTGGCACCCCTACAGTATATAACTATTGTTCATATCCACTGTGATAAATTCTGAAAAAATGTGTTTTGGTACTGTGTTTTTGTTTTGTTTCCTTGTGTTTTTCATCCAAAATTTTGGCCTTAAGGAAAGTTAGTGCTGCTTATCCAAAATGCAAGGAATTTTCCTCAGGCCTCAGCTTTTGCCCTTCATACCCTTAGGAGCAATTCTCTAGATTTCACGAGCTTAGGGTAACATGTGTAAGAAGTATGCCAGGAATTGCACAGGACCTCGGTTGCTGGTCTTTGTTATCCAGTTGTTTTGGTTTTTTCTTTTTGACATACTCTGATAATCCTGAAATTAGACCTCTCTTATATCTGTTAAGTATACATCCGCGACCCATAGTATTTGTGGACTTCTCTCAGAATGTCCTGTAGACCAGATTTATTTCTGTGTAAGGACCAGCTTCTCAACATTTCCCTTGTTGCTTATTTAAATAAGAGATGCTTCTTTTCCTCCTCAGCAAAATGAAAGTGCAATGTTTCGATCTCTTAAAGCAGCTGCTGCTGCACTCTACACCAGCAATGGTATAATTTCATTAGTGGAAAATGAACCCTTCTTAAGGAAATGTGGTATAAAGTGTTATATAACAGGAAACATTTAATGAGCAGAAGCTTAAAGTTCTGTTCATATCGTATGCACGTGGGCAGTTTAGTTTTTCTTGGCCCCATTGTGCAAAAGAATGTATCTATCCTAACTAAGAAGTGAATTTGTTTTTCCAGTATTCCTATCATGCTGGAACTAACACACTTCACATTGAAAAGCTTTGAGATTCTCCAAGAGAAGGTTTGTAGGATTCTGTAGAGGCTTCAGAATATAAAGTCAGAAATGAGAATTAGCGTATTTAGGTGGCATATGTAGATTGCTTAGTTATAAAACTGGGTTACTTAAAAACATTTGCCACCAGCATTTCCAGTCCTTTCTGATGGTGTCTCTGGCTGGGCCAGTGTCTTCTCCCTTTCTCTTCAGGCAGGACACCAAGAAAGGAGTTTATAAGAAAAGGCATAGTTAAGGATTACCCTCCAGATCCATCAGAAAGTAGATAACTTATGTCCACCCAGTTAAGACACTGTAGAAGAAGGAGCCTAGCATATGAGGCATCAAGATATCAGCAATAGCAGAGATTTTCCTAAAAATTTCCTAAAAATGACCATATAAGCCAAAGACACGCAGACAAGATGTTGTCTTGACTGGTAAGATGATGCCAAGGGTCAGACCGCAAAACTGACAGAAATGAGATCAGACTGAGAATTTAAGTTGTGGCTGAAATTCAGCCCTCAGGAGGAAATAATCAGATGAGGGTTGGAAGACTTTGTCTGGGAAAAGATGGCTCCTCTGCCTTTAATTCTCTGGCTGATACTATAAAGGAGAAGCTTATGCCATTTCATTAAGTACAGTATGTGCACCTCAGTTGTGCAGTAGCACCAGTACGTGTGTGTATGAAACTGATATATGTTGGAGCTTTATTGTGAACTTGGGCCAAAGCTGGATCTCAGCGCAGTGGTGCACTCATTTGTGACACTCAGTCACCCTAGCTGTGGGCAAGTACTAGTCACTGTGCTGATGAACTCAGTGCAGGTCCCAGCACATTTTGCTGTATTCACCAGTTACCCAGAATGGGGTGATCCAGTGAGTCAGTCATACAAAGAATGGACTTTGAGTAAATGTCCTGTTCAAGTTCTCTTCATGGTAGTGTCTAAAGATGAGTCTGTTTCCGAAGGGAGATAGCAGTTGATATTCTATAGATGGAGTAGGCGGTGTGTGAATCTTACTAGAAATCTTACAGCCCATAAATTCTTAGCTGTCTGTGGATGACCTTGCTCAGATTTTCAGCAGTGTAAGAAAGATCTGGCGGTCAATCTTTTGAAAATACTTGAAGCCATTTTTAAATTATAGTCAACAGACTATCCAGCAGTATCTGAAGTATTAAAAATGGGTTAGAAGTAGGACACAATCTTCTTAATAATCTTTAAAAGCAGGTGAACAAAATGGTTATAATAATGAGAGACATGAGTCAAAGGGGAACAACTTGGAAATTTTTCTCCCTCTTTTGAAAACCTGTGTAAAATGAACCTCCCAGACAGGCCTAGCCAAATTCTTTTCAATCCTGCATATGACCTACCAAGTTGTTGTTAGGTGCAGCACTTTCTTTGCCATCTAATGCCAGACACAAAGGACAGCCATAATTTAGTCACCTCCACTTGTTTGATTAGCTAGTATAATCATGGAATGTGCCAAGAGATTTTATGTAGCAGTATTTCATACCATCTGTACATTCATTTTTGCCCACATAAAACTTTCCAGGAAAAAGATTTTCACATTCTGTTTCCCAAGACTGATAAAAATTTAAAATAAATTCCTTGTAGGGTTTTCATTCCAGCTTGCTTTTCTTTTCCTCTCTCTGATTTTAGCTGCTTTCTCTAAACGTGTTCTTTTTGCTCTTTATACAGACTGTATGTGGATGGACCTTTTGGAAGTCCCTTTGAGGAATCCCTGAACTACGAGGTCAGTCTCTGTGTGGCTGGAGGTATTGGAGTTACACCATTTGCATCAGTACTCAACACACTGCTGTAAGTGAACTTAAGCCTTTTAAAGCCGTTTCTCCCTGATTTACACTAGTAGTGCATGTCAGAAAAGCTTTGAGAATCTTAAAAAACTTCCGAATAATTCCTTGGAGAGATATAGAGGACTAGGATGTCCCTGAAGGGCATAAATCCTCTCACACTGGCAATGCAAACCAAAGAGCTGCGGTAGAGTGACACTGTCCCAGTCCAGGCGCATTACTGGCAAAAGTGTCATTCCCCTTTATATCCTGCCAGTAGGCTAGCCTGTGATTAATATAGTGACAGTCTTTCAGCTAGATTTGTTCCCCTAGTCCTAGCTTAGAAGAGGCTGTGGACCATAATAGTGAGTTTTTGAGAGTTAGGCAGTTGTGGCAGTCTTTCTGCTGGAAATGCAGGGCCAGCTCTCCTGGTTTGACTTTCCTACGTGTGTAAGTTTAAGGTTTCAGAAGAAAAGGATCAACCTGAATTCAGAGACCATTCGAGAGCATTTAAAAAGTTTTAATTTTAAGTATGTGATTTTCTGATTTTTTTCTTGTTGTTTCCCTCTCTTTTTAAATTTTATTTTATTTTAAAGCCACTGACATTCTATGCAGATCAAACCTTTCACCTCTTGTTTTTCTGTTGCATTGACAGCATGGTTCCCAGCAAATCTTATGCTGTCTGAAATAGGCTTGCTTTTATGATTGTTATTGATTTTTTTTATTTGCTAGAGTATTGGCTAAGAGCTTCAGTCACAGGTTAAGCACCACTGTTTCACAGGCCCAGTATAAACAGCCAACCAAAGCAGCAAGCCTTCCCTGAGGTGCTGAGAGGCTAACTGGCTTTGGGAGGGTTCTACAGTGCACACGACTGCAGCATTTGTTCCAAAATGAACATGCCAATGGTCAGCTCTAACTCCAATGTGAAGTCAGGACTTTAGATGCTGTGTATATTCTTACATCTTTAATCTGGACTGGACCTGACGATGTGAGTGCTACTGAAAGTTATTAGCCTCACCTGTATCATAGTGCTGCAGCCCTGACATTATTGCATTTGTCAATACTTTCTACTTATGGGTCACTTTACAAACCTAACAAAGATTGATATAATACACTTGAAATTAGAATGTTTTGTGTTCTTTGAAATAAAAGTTTGATGATGGTGCATGAAGCTGTATTTTCTGCCCAAATCATCTGTACTGCTCACAATTTCCTAGTGTGGAAACAGTAGCTATGACGGCTGTTAGCTCTGTGCTAGAGATTTAGTATTCTCAGGATCATCCAAGTAGACTGCCTTGGTCAGTTCAGTGTCTGATGTATCATGTCTTGAAGAACAACTTAGCAGTTAGCTTTTAATGGAAATTAATGTTTCTGCTAATGAATACAAAGCATCTTAATTAATGTTTCTTTTTATATGATAATTTTTAATTACCCCCACATTTTATTTTCAAGTGACGGCTGGAGATGCTACAAGCTGAGAAGACTCTACTTCATCTGGGTGTGCAGGGACATTGAATCTTTCCGCTGGTTTGCAGATCTGCTCTGTATGTTGCATAACAAGGTAACGGGTGTTGTTTGGAGGAATACTGACACCCTAAATGCAAGGTTTGTCCACACCACATAACTGGCATGCTATAGAAAGTGGCAGCCTTGCTTAAAACTAGTGAGCTCCAGCAGTAATTCTGCTTGGGCTGCTTGACTCAAGCTCGGTTTATTCTTGGAGCTGCACAAAACAGTTTGAGTGTCTTATCACCAATATTTTATTGCACGTATTAGATAGACTGAGAAGGGAAGCGGATTTTAAAAGTTGTGTAGCTTCCTAAAATAATATTTTGTACACAGATGGACGTGCAACACTGATAAAGGTGTGCTATGCAAGCATATCTTCTCCATTAAAAGTTTATATCATTGATGCTGAAACCCATGTCCCTCAATACGGTAGGCACAAGTGACTTCATGCTTACATTAAAGAAAGAATATTATTTCACTAGCTGTTTTTATCATACTTCCAGCTTTGGCAGGAGAATCGGCCAGACTATATAAATATCCAGCTGTACCTCAGTCAAACAGATGGAATACAGGTATGTGGCCAGATGTTATTTGTAAACTGAACTAGACCTTGGAGTAATAGGCAATGCAAACTGTCAGTCAAAGCTAGAAGGGGATTACTGAAGATGGTAGAAACAGGAGATGAGGCCATAAACTTAGGTGACTGATTAATTACTAGAGAAAGAAAGCCAGTCCACCACTACAGCATTAAGAGAATCTAGTTTAGTACCCTTAACTTGATTAGGTGTGGGCAAAAATCCGTATCTTCCTATTCTAGAAAAATGTCCTTCCATGTGAGGCCACAGACCAGACAGTTGACCTTGTTTGATGGGAATTCTGCATTATTTCTGGGCTAAGAATTAAAACAGACTAGTTCTCAGAACTTGCAAGCTCAAATCTCCTTTTCTCATATGTATTTTGGGAGAAACTAGCAATTTTTAAGGGATTTTTGTTTCATTGCTTGAAATACAGACAGAAAATAAAAGTTTCTTGATATATGAGCCTGAAAATTTTACTGAACTGCCAATTGTCATTTATTATCAACCTCAGGGCTGGATAATTCCCCAACTTTTGGCATATCCTGTAGCTATTTATGCTTGGGATCTTCATTTTACATTATTTAGCACATAAGCCTAAGTACAAGTCTTTACCCTGCTGTGTCAGGAAGCTTTCCATTGACTGCTGGAGGGCCCAGAACCAAGTCTAACAAGCATGAAATGCAGTGAGAAAGTATGCCCAAAAGATTTTAATCTGTCTGGCATAGGTAAATATAACATAACATTCACAGCTCTGGTAGGAGCAGGATCCAATAGTCTAAATGATGTGATAGCTACAGTAGTTATGACTATGGCAAATGTAATATCTGGACAACATATGTGGATTGAAATGGGGTGCTTGAAGATACGTAATTGATGAACCTGGTATGTAATAGTTAAGTTAAAATTAGAACTGGAAGCAGGACTGCGATGCAATGAGAAGCAGAATTGAAATAATAGTCAGTTCAAAGGGAGTTTTTTAATACTATGGATCAAGTAGCTGCTGAGTTTATTTTAAGTCAGCTTTTTGGTTGAAGTCTTTCTTTAAAGTCACGTTTTTTTTGTGGCTATTGAACAAAATGAACCATAATGCTTCTCATAATTTTTAAAGAGGGAGTTAAACTCCAATTTCCATTGCCATACAGCTGATGTGTTCACTGCTGTTAGTCCAAAGTGCTGATTGCTACCAATATTAGGGCAGTTTTATTTCATGCTCCCTTTGCACAGAAGCCCTGTGCCTACGTGGTAAGAGGGAGCCAAGGCCACCCTGTGGCAAACGCCTCTTGTCTATAAAAGCCCAACAGAGGATGAGTTGGCCAAGACTCTATGTTTGCATTGGTATGTGCAATGAGTTTCAGGCTGTTCAGCAGAGGGAATGTGGGAGCCTAGATAAGGTGTAACTTTCTTCTGCCTTTTTGTTGCATTAGAACAGCAAACCAAGGAAGGGTTGTGTCCTGTAATGGGAGGACATTTCACCTTATCAAAATGCTGGTGAGTTAGCATTGCTGGAATGGATTGGTTTCCACCTAGGGAGCCGTTTTGGCTGCTTTCTGCTCTTACAGCAGTTCAAAACAGCTGGCAAACTACTCTCAAGAAGAAAAGATTTCCCTTGTTACTTTTTCAGACCTAGTCATCTTACTTGTACAGGGTGAAAAAATTCTTCAGACAGAAATATGATTTTTTCATCATCCGTGTTTTTTCCAGCTTAGCATTAAAAGCCAGTGAGAGAGTGAAGAATAAGAGCATGGTTATTGTTTTATGGCTTAAATAAATTGGTTTGAAAGTAATGCGGAAATTAATGAGCAGCTGCATGAGGAGTAATGTATAATGAACACCAAAGAATGCTGTTGAAAAGGTACTGAGCAGATGTTTCAGAGCATAAAATAGCTGCAGTTTTAATCACAACTATTCGGTACTTGTGCTCAGGTTTTACACTTCAGCGATATGCAAGTCAGCCGATGTCAGAAATGGGAGCCCAGGGTGATATGAGGCAATTTGCAAATCAGACAGAATGGAGTTTTTTGTTTTCTTGCAGAAAATAATTGGTGAAAAATATCAAGCATTAAACTCCAGGCTTTTGATTGGACGACCCCAGTGGAAACTCCTGTTTGATGACATAGCAAAATGTAACAGGCGGTAAGTGTTAGTCTGCTTGATTAGTCAGCCACAGTTTGATGGCTGGGGATCTCTGTTTCTAGCTCCATTTGTATGAAAATATTTCTGCTTTTTGTCTTAGAATGTAATGTTGAAATTTGCTAATGTTTTGCTGTGAGACATAGCCAGTAAAAACTGAAACTTTTTTTTTTTTTTTTATTACACTCAAAGGAGTTCAGCTTTTCACGCAGCTAAGATGTTCAATGGTCCAAAAAATAAAAGTAGCAGATTTCCATCTCACTGCACAGAGATTGTATATGTTCTTGTTCATGGAAATGTCTTGTTTTCAACATATGCCGTTTTTGTATATAAAGTTGTATTTTTTTTGTTGACTTCTACAAATTCACGAGGAAGAGTTTGATTGACCTGTATTGGTTTTATTCAGAGGATATAGAGCCTTTGGAGATTTCTGGTGGTTTTTTTATTCGTTGTTATGACCTGGCAATGTCTTTTTACTGTGCTAGGAAAACATATTATGATCTGAGACAAGACAGTTGTAAACCAGAGAAAACATGCAATTAGACTATGGAATGTCTTTGTCCAGATCCAGCTTTGTTTGTTGAGTATTTTACCCTCCACTGGTAGTTTTCTGCTTCAAAAGCTGATCTGGTAGAAGACATTGTGTGAGTCTTCCCTAATCCACTTCTGGCAAAGTCAGTGACGTGGAAGCAAATCACCCTTGGTAGCTGCTGATAGTAAACTGGATGCATTAAGTTGAGAAGTGCTCGCATGTTCACCTGTAAAACTTTCCCTCAAGAACTTTTTATCCTCTCTTGCACTAGCAAAGTGAAATCTGCTCATGGCTTATCAACTCTTCTCTTCTGATGTTAGGTATAAATGAAAACACTGAGCCCTGGCTCTTAAGAAATTCTGAGTGCCAAATGTATCATGTTGGCAGTGTGAGCTGTTGACAGTACTTTTCTTGGATTCAGGTCATAGAGGATGTTTTGGACCTTACTGGGATGCCCCAAAGGCTGCTATGGAGGGATATCCATAGTAGAATTCTAACATTTAGAAAAGAGTTTTAGAGTAAAGAAATGTGGGAAAGAAAGGGAAATAGAGAGGTCATAGAAGCAAGTTGACTTCTGGGCTCAGAGACCTCTGAGTAGACTGATTGCTGACTTTTTATGCTCCATTCTAATGTCGTCTTTGTTAACTGTGTGAGTGCAGTTTTAAAAGATGAAAATGATGAGGTTTGTGTCACTTCCTTGCAAGGCTGTAAGTGCACCTAATATAGATGAAACTATTAGGAACAGTCATGTTTGCTTTTCTTTTTTTTTTGCTTTCCATTACATTAATCCTAATTGGAGTTAAAGTACCATTGCCTCTGCATCTTCACATCAGGTCTTTAAATTGTGCCACCAATTTCAAGCAAAGTGTCTTTTAGTACCTAAATAATGTTCTGACTCCTTTGATTACCTGAAGCTTGCTGAGACATGGTCTTTGTTACCCTTTGTCACCCCTCTATTAGGGTTTATACAGGTCTGTATCTGTAGACATGGTTACATGTAATATGATGTACAGTAGTGAAACCTGTAACAACCACAGCTGTCCCATAGAAATGTATGTATTGTAGGTAATTATTCTCCATATTCCTTGAATGAAACTGGAACCTCAGTTTTTTTCTGTAGTCTAATTTTCAGGTCTGCTACTAGCTTTATTTCAGTACTTAATTCTCTGTAACTTTCCACCTAAGTGTCCCTGCTGCAATACAGAGACAAAAAAAAAACCCAAAAAACAACCAAAAAACAAGAAAAAAACCAAGGCATGCCAAAACAAAACAGATCAATCAAGTTGTTTCCAACATCTGGTACAGTGTTTGGGCTTTCACATTTGCAGTCATTCCCTTGGGCTTGTTTATGGGCAGCCAAGATATTTTCCAGTTTTTATCTTGTGATTTTAGGGAAAGCTGTGTATAAATAAAGAGGCAGCTGGCAAAGCTCTCACAGTGTAGTAATTTGATTGCTGTGTGTTTTGTGAGTTGTTGCTGTTGTTGCTATTTGAGTCCCAAATAAGCAAAGTGTATTTGTTAATTGTCTGAGCTTTGCCAGACCTTCAGAGCGTGACATGGGACAACCCAGCATCAGGTTCCTGATCTCTTTTTCTGGAAAAGAGGAACAGACGCATGCCATCTACTGTTGATATTTCATATGACACCTACAGTCCCAGCACTGTGCATTGAGACTATTTATAAGTTACCGGTCATTTTTTTCCCTGCTTTTTTGGAGGGGGGATGGAGCAGCAGTCTTGTTCCTTGTTCAGTTGTGTCCTGAATGAAGAACTTATACCGTGCTGAGTTTTTCCTTAAGTCAAATGTGCATGTCCTCCAGGTGGAGATCGACCTAGAAAAATACGTGACTGTCTGTAGGAGAGAAAGGCATGAAGTATCATGATACATTTCTCATGTGCTTTCAAGGAGGAACCTCTCTAGAAATGAATGTGGGATTTAAAACAGGAACTTTTCAAGTCCTGACTCTGTCTTCTTGATGTAACAAAATATTTCACCTCTCCCTCACCTCCTGCTGTTCATAAAATGGATGTAAGAATACATGCCGACCTATTCATCCCATAGGAGCACTCAGGAATTTCTTGCTGAGTGCTCTGAACAAGATGAGTCCCATATTGATGTCTATAATTATTGCAAAGAATGACCTATATTGTAAACATGACCCTAATTGTAAACATGTTAATGGTATTTATAAAGATTTTCAGACATAGCACTACACATACACACATGCACAACAGACGTAGCCTGTTTTCTTCTAGTAACTAAGTAAGCCTTCATCCCAAATGAGGGATACACGATTGAAGCCCATCAGCTCAGGGCAGAAATATGCTGTTCCATGCAGTAGCTTCTCTCAGCCACTTGCCTGCTTGTGTCACAGTAATCAGGCAGGAGCCAAGCGAGGTAGGGAGAAAAGCATCTGCAAGCAGAGAATTGGGTAGTGGAGGGATGTCCAGAATAGATGCTGATGGTCGGTATCCTGGGAAGGAAGTCCAAGAGCCTCTGGCTCACTGCACATACAGTGCTTCAGCTATTTCAGGAGATCTTTCTAGCCTCAGTTCTCTTTTGTGACTTTAGGCAAATCATTTAACCTTTCTATGGTTCTGATTACTAGCCAAAAATTCTGACTACCTTGGAAGGAGGTTGCTGGGTTGGGAATAGATCAGCAGTATGTACTGCTTAGACGTGTCTTTACTTTTGTGGCTATTTATATGTAACGAAAGGGAGAGGGGCTGCTGAACTCTTCAGGGTTTATGTTATCAGTTAGTTGTACTAATTAGACTGCTGAAAAAAAAACAACCCAGCAAACACAACAACATTAATTCTCTCAGTTAAATACACAGTAGAAGACAGATTCTTGCTGGCAGCTCATGAATCCTTTTTCTCCAGTGTGCACAGATTAGAGGGAGTTCAGAGTCTGCAAGTGCTGAGGAATTTTATTTGAGAGCAATGAGCAATAATGCTCTCATTATTGTTGCAAATCCAGCCACCAGCACAACACCCCTTGCCATCAGAAGGAGTCCTGGTAGGACAAGAAAGCTTAATAGATATACATAAGGGTGAGAAAAGTGATATGTTATGAATATTTGGCATGGATTGATATGAGACATGGTGTAATTGAAGGTAATTAAAATCAGCATTATAAGGTGCTTGCATAAGGACACCACTGTAGTTACCTGCTTAACTTTGTGATGCTTTTTAATGTTTGAGTCCTCAGTTGTACCATGCCATTGTTGTTGTGCACTGGTAGAGCATCCATTGCCATGCTGTTTGAGCAGCTGCCTACCATCAGACATGTACACATGACAGTATGCATCAAAGATTTCTTCTTATATGTGTTAGTTCCCTTCTCTCACCAGACACATACACAGGGAGCTTTAAACTGTATTTGATTATCCTGCATGTGGTAAAATATTTTGTATTAAATAGTTATTGGATAAAATACTGAAACAGTCCTGGAAACAGGGTCCAGAATTCAAGTCCCCAGCCTCTTGGCAAGTGCTGTAGATCACAATAAGGTGGGACCATGTTCTCTTTTATATGCCTTTCCTTCATCCCAGTAAATCTTCAAGATCCTTTGCTGCAGTGGCACAATTTCAGCAGGAAGATGATGATTTTTAATTTTTTTTTTCATGTTATAGAAGAGGAAGCACTGCATTGCCTTTTCTTGCTCTTTCTTTTCCCTTCTCATCTTTCAAAAAAAGGGAGATGACGACTGTTGCACATGGCTTAGTCCTTCTGTGCTGTATGTGCCCTGTTCTGGTGTTGGCTACAGTTCTGAGCCCTTAGATGTTATATGACTGTGAGTCTGACTTACAGCCCATCTTTAAGGTGACCACAGAGCAAAGAGCTGTTGTCAGTACAGTGGTGTTAAAAAGTCATGTTAACTAATGACCCCGGGCTGAGAGCTATGGGTGATGTGTTTGACTTTTCATAAGATTTCCCATTATAGATGTTGAAGGAAAAAACTGCATACTAATGTGAAAGTAAAGCAGTAAAATTATTCTGCAGCTGCCAGAAATAATCATGGGTTAGTAGTGCTCTGTTTTCGTTAGTGTAACGAATCACCATTATTGGCTAAATCTCCTGCTGGTGTAAATCACAGGTTACACTATTGAAGTCATTACAATGAGACACATTTTTAACAAAAAAATTACTTATCGTGAAAATAAAAATAGAGTGGAAAATAGTAATTTTTCATCACCTGGTATCTTGAGACTAAGATGAGGCACCTCTTCCTAAGAGTTGTCCTAGTCATATAAATAGCAAGGTTTGGTGTGGGAATACTTGGGAGAGATATGGTGACTTCAGTCATGATGTATGATGTAGTGAGCTATTCTCACCTCAAAATTATATGTAGTTTACTTACATATGAGGGAAGCCAGAATCCAGTTTTGTCTGTCATTAAAAGTTACTGTTTATTCACAATGTAATAACTTTTTTTTTTTTTTTTTAACAGAAAGACAATTGGAGTTTTCTGTTGTGGACCAAACAAAATCTCTAAGATACTTCATAAACTGAGCAACAGCAGCAACTCTTATGGGACAAGGTTTGAGTATAATAAAGAATCCTTCAGCTGAGTCTTTTGGACTAGCAAGACTCTCTAGAAGATAAAAGTGCAATTTTTTTGTTCATACAACTTAGAAGTTCATCTGTGGTTTAAACAGACAGAAATGTACCAAAGCTTAGCACAGATGTTTTTATTTATGATTATTTAAGACTGATGGACACAGCAGTATGCCAACAAATAATCATTGCTTATACTCAAATGCGCTCACACAGTATTTATGGCAGGAGTGATCTTTGGAGCTGTTTCTGTTCATTAAAAAGTACAGAAGTTTGGGAGAGACACAGTGGCTTTGAAAGCTGATGGAAGAAGAATCTGTGCAACATTTAAATTTCTTCCACTTCAGTCCTCTGAGGCTGGATCAGTAAATCAAACCCTAGGTTAATCCAAATGACAAAACACAGTGTATTACAAAGACTCTTGCTTTTGTTGGTGTAAAAATCTCATGGCTTTTGGGTGAAAACACTCCATATTAAAGGTTTTATTATACATTGCACAACTGGATTCTGTATTTAAAATATAGACTGTTACTCTCGCTGGTCCACTTCTGTAATGAAGTTAACCTAAGGAAAAATGAGTACAACTGTGTAGTACTGGTGTGCAGCCTCTACCATGATGTCAGTCACAGCCTTTTGCAAGCAAGCACCTGTACCCGGAGAACTCACTATCTTGTATCAATTCAGCATTCAGTGAACTTTGAAAGTAAGTATGATTTATGCAGCCAGAAAGATGGAGCTATGAAAGTGATAAACAGGAGCAAGCAGGATCTGAAGTTTTGTTATACAACACACTCAATGTGGAAGTCGCACTTACTCGGCACTCACATGCTCTGAATGTCAAATACTTACGGCATTCAGATGCCCTTACTGTTTATTTTACAACACAGCAGGTTGAAATCGAGTTTTAGAGGTCCTAGAGTATGTTTGTTGACTATAATCCTCTGAGTACCTTCACTGGAGCTACCCTTGTTTTCCCCGATGTCACTAAAATCAGGATGAGACCAGATCTACAGCAGAAAAGAATGAAGCTCTCAGCACTGTGGCTCCTTGGATGATGTGTGCAGATAGAAATCTTGCAAGAGCTGCAGTATGCTCCAAAGAGGAAGATCTGAAACATCTAAATTTAAGCTCCCCTTCTTTTCTTCTCCCCACAGCTGTTTTCTGGTCATTATTGCCATGGAAGGGCTAAAGGTTGAAACAGGCACTTTCTCTGAGGAGCACCTTTTTTTCCCCCATTCAATAGTCAATCCAGCTTTCTTTATTTCTTCTTTTCTCCTTTTTCCTTGTTTTGCTTAAAAGAGGGCATTTAAACAGAAGTTAAACAGCTGGCATAAATTGGTACCAGTCCAGTGCCTTTTAATACAGCAGCATCACTAACATGCTGAAAACCTTCCCCTTGATCTCCAGCAGAAGCTTGGGAGCAATACTGTGTAGTGTTTGCAGCATACACAATTGGAGGATGGCTTAAGAACTTTCGTACCTGTGGTTCAACTGTATTCAGAGCAGTGCATTTGATTTTGTTTAAAACTTTGCAATGAAGGCCTTTTTTATTTTAGAGATAAAGACACTAAATTTCTGCTCACAATATAAACTCTGTTCAGGAGTTTGCAAGTATCAGTGTCAGTGTTGAAAGGGAAGTGTTTTTCTGGTAGGTGGTGTATAGGCATGTTGTACGTGGAATTAGGAAGAATGAGTTTGATCTTTGATTTGGCAATTTCTGCTCAGGAGTTGCATTCAGTGGACATCAGGGTGGAGATGCATCAGTGAAGCCACACTGGAATGTGTTCTTAGTGTCTGGTCTTGCAGCTGAAGTTTTTACCTCTGGCTCTGTCAGAGATGGATGAATTCCTACTTACAAGAATTCTCAAAGTAGCCCAGATGAGAGAAGCCAAAATAGAAATGCAGTATGAGATAGGAGCCTACATTACAGCTACTGATTTTAATTTTTTCTTTTTGAGGCTGGAAGGACCATTCTTTTCCTATTGGATCTCATTCATCCATCACCGTAAAACTGGAAGTATGCAGCAAAGAATTAGATTCTTTCTAATCAGTAATATTTATTTCTAATACTGCCTGCATAGATTTTATAATAAACATAACCCTGATTGCAAAATGCATAGATATTGGGTATTGTTGCTCCTGCATGATTTTTTTTGTTTTCTGTCACTCAGCTTCAAGCATGATTGAAATCATGCCTACATCTATTAACCACAACCAGACAGTGATCTTTTCCTCTTGTTCCAGGATCTAGTATCTTATGCTTTTTAAATACAGTTTAGAGTCATCTAATCACAACGTTGTTTGTGGTTTCACATCTCTTCTCTGATAGATATTGGTCTATTACCATATAATGAGCAGCTAGTTAGCTCTGTGCTAAAGCTGATCGTATTTTCTGGCTCAGCTTCTATATAGGTAACACATTTTAATTAAAATAGTGATAGTAGTACTGTGCTCTTGTTCTGCATTGTAACAGGAGTTAATGGCTGTGTGTAGGCATGTTAAACACCTGTCTTGCTGTCACAGCAAGATCTAAGCAGATCCAGGCTCTTCCCTTTCGATTTTTGTGCTGTATCAGCCTCAGCTGACCCACTTGTAAAACAGGCTCCGAACTGTCTTTTTCTGGACTGTTGTGAGGTTTAATTAATGTTTTGGTGTCGCTTTAGTGCACAAACAGCAAAAAGACCTGTCTAATTGCTATGCGAATGTACTTGTGTTTTATTTTGGGTAAACCTTTTTATTGGCAATATGAGAAATTGCTAGACCATATGAAGGTGAGTTCAGGGAAAGTCTAAAAGCCTCTTTTTTTCTTTTGCTTGAGCTATGCCTCTACTAGAGGGGCAGAAGGTTTCAGGGTTGTGAGTAACTGTGACTTGGCTTCAGGAGTGGCAGATATTATGGCATGCACAGTCTTTCTACAGGCTGTGTTGTCATTGCTGTTTGAGTTTGTCTCCGTCTTGCAAAACAGAGTCAAACCCTCTTTTAACTCCATTGCTTTTTTATCTGTAGGCCAAGTGTACATGAAAATATAGCTCAGTGCCAGACAAGTAAATGAAGGCTGATAGCATTTAATTCCACATTTACAGATCAACTGGATTGATATAATTGAGCAACTCTTTGCATTTTAAACTGTGTCCCGTGAGTGAGTTATTAAATGTCCTGCTGGCAGGGGAAGAATCCCACCATATATTCTGCTGCTTCTCACTTGGGCTGTCACAAAACTGGAGACCCATCAGTGTTAGCTCGGTGGGATTTTTGTGTTTTATTCATCAAATATGGCGGTTTTTAGACTAGGAATATTTCTGTGCCATTACAGAAACCAAGCCCTTTCCTTGCAATAGGAATCCAGACCTCATGCAGCAGTGTGGGACTCAGGGCTTTACGCAGCTAACAGCTGGATGAATCAGATTTACCCAAGGCATCCTATTCCAATGGCACTGAGATTACTTGCGCAAGTAAATGTCCAGTGTCACAACAAAGAACTGCAGAGACGAGCCCTGATGTTTCATGGGAAGGCTTGATGAGGAGTGACCTTCCCCTCTGAAGTCTGCAGGACTGTCTGTCCCTCCACAGTGATTCTCCAGCCCTATGTTTGAAGCAACACTTCCCCTATTTCAGTATGTACTACTACTAGCATATGAGTTCTTCCTGTGTATTTTGTCTGCTTTTCTAGAAGACAGGACTGAAAGCAGTATGAGAGATCACAACAAACAACCTTGAACTTGGGCTGGAGAGTACGCCACAGTACCACAGACACCTAGCTGATGACTTCGCTGATTAGGGTAGAAAGTTTAAGCCAAATCCATTTTTCTGCAAATGCCGGTTGTTTTGCCACAACAGACTAGAGAACGGTTGCTTTAAAGAGAAAATAGATAAATACTCTTTCTGAAGATTCCTACCCACACAATGCTAATGCAAAGATATGTATGAAAGCACTGCACACATTCATTATAAGGGTATGTAATGACAGAACAAAGGGTAATTGCTTTAAACTGAAAGAGAACAGATTTGATGTTAGGAAGGAATTCTCTACTGTGAGGGTGATGAGGCACTGAACAGGCTGCCCAGACAAACTGTTGCTGCCCCTTCCCTTGAAGTGTTCAAGGCCAGGCTGAGTGGGTTGGAACTAGATGATATTGAGGGTCCCTTCTAACTCAAACTGACTCTATGATTCTGTGATTCTATAATTCTGTGCTTTCAGTTTCCACTGCGTCTCGATCATGGGCTTACTCGCTCAGGTCTGAATCCCCATTGTTTTCTTGACTGCAGAACTTCACCTGTCTTGTTAGCAGATGTATCTTGCAGGTAAGAGAAGTACTACACATACTTGCATCCATGCACAGTCTTACCTAAGCATGGATCAACCTGTGAGCACTCTACACCCAGTTGCAAGCAAGTGCAGAAGCTACCTGCTTCCTGCTAATCCTTCTAGCACACAGGTAAGAAAGAGATTTGGAGTTGAATGAGAAGGGGCAGATAATATGACTAGCAGATCGGCCATGTTGGGAACAGTAATTTGGCTGTAGCAGCCTAACAGAGCAGGGGAGTAATGGTTTGGTAAGATTTGGAGAACAGGACCCTCGGAGAAAAACCTCAACACTAATGCACCAGGTTATAGTTTCAAACTGCAAGACATGGCTTAGAGCAAGTAGGCAGGTGACTAACTAGTTGTTGTCTATAGTAGATCAAGGCCCATAAGTCAGAGAAGACACATAGTTATTAAAATGCAGTGTTTACCTTTTAAAAAAAAATAAAAGAGCTTTTAGGGAGATTAATTTTCACTTCAGCCTGGCAATCATTTAATAAACTTGCCAGTGTGATATAAGACAAGCTGGATCTGTTCTTCTCTAGGTTATGCATCTGATTTCTGCAGATTTTCCACCCCTCGTGATTTAAACCAGTTTTTATTGTTTTAGCAAAGAGGATTTAATGACAAAGTTTAATCAAAATGCTGCTGGTGCCTGTGCTGAACTGAGATTTTCTGCTATGAATATACATTTTTCAGGAATATATATAATATAGCTGATGACTCAACTGGGAACAGTGATTTGGGATTTGCATTGCCTTTGCTACTGGTGCATTTCATTATGGCCACTTCAGTGATGCACTGCTGAAATGCATAGAGCTGAAATGAGACTCTTCATTCCCATAAAGAGTCTGATGTTTTAGTGCCTAAACTAAGCAGAGTAAATCCTAGAAGTTGTGGATTTTCCTTTGTAGGTACAGTAGATTAATTAGCATCTTTTAAGGTTGAATCCTGAGTCCTCTGCTGGACTGACATGTATAATGAATACTCTTACACAAAGAGCATTCATTTGAGCAACAAGTGCTTCTCCTTGAAGAGCTAAACCTTTGTGAAGGTTTAGTATCCTGCTAGTTATATCAACCATGTTGTAAGAGGGATGGAATCTTTTTTGGTACCCAGGAATGCTGTGCGCTTCCTCTGTTATGGATACCTTCAGACTTGCAGTGGATACTCAAGGTTTGCTGTGCCAGAAGTGCTATATTCCCTAGAAGGATCCTATTTGTAAGCAACAGCTGCTGGGTTTGTACTAAGGACAGTGGATCTGTCCTATTATGTGGGCACAGAAAGAAAGCTGGAAAAAGGCACTCATCCCATTTGTAGATTTCTTTTTAACAGAGGATGAGATGGATGAGAGGTAAGCCTTATCCTGAATTTTCAGGTAAACTGCTGTCAACTGAGGAGCAAACCACGGAGGTCAGGTGATGATGGATGCCAGCATTGAACAGGCTAAAATATTTTGAACCTGGGAGCCAAGGGGAAGGAGGAGACATTTTCCTTGGCTTCCCAGTTTTAGAAATTAAAAGCAAACCCCATTTTCTAGTTGTGGATACAGAGTTTCCCTGGGGATTGAGAAGTAATATATGCAGAAGTATTAAATATCCATGCACAACTCGGTGCTAAATCCCAGCAGAAAAGTACTACATTTTAGCAAACAACTTGGAAATAAGCAATTTGCTTGAAACAAACCCTTTACTCCTTCAAGTTAACCTATTTAAAAAAAAATAAAATATCTACTTCTGCAGCTTTGGGATTGGGACTAGCTTTACATGTTAACTCTTTTTCACTAAAATACTGGAGTGTAACATTCTCTGTGTCAGCTGTAAGTAGCTTTGACAGTTTGATAAATAAATTTTGTGTTTGTTGCTGCTGACCCTAGGAAAGGAGAGCCTTGAGGATCAGAAGCAGTGTTACATAAATGTCTAGTGTACATAGCAACGCTGAGCAGGGAGACGCTACTGCATTGCTTTTGGTGCACCAGTCGCACATTAAAATTCTGTCATTGCAAGGTCACGTTGCTCATCTCATACTCTGCAACCCTGAGAAAGAAATTTGGATGAGAGGTGGGGGAGGAAAAGCAAAAATTTCCCCCTTGTGCTGTGACCAAGAATATATTCATCGACAGCAGGGCATATATTTTGATTTCAAAAGGGCATGCCATTTCTTTTTCAGAAATAACTCCTGATGCTGTGTCATGGTGCTTGCATGTTGCAAGTGTAACACAGTGATAATGGGTCGCTTTTGAATTGAATAAATAACACCTCTGAGCTTTTTCTTCTCACTTTAATAGTCTGAGAGAAATGTAAAATACAGGAGAGGATATAGAGTGGATTGTGTCCTGAGCTGCACTAGGTGCAGCCACATTATGAATGCTGCACAGGAGCTCTGTAAGCTGCTGGGAGGAGGTGAGGTTTAAGGCAAAGAGGTAAACAACTGTTTTAAGGAGAACACAGCAGTGATACATGATCTATAGTCAGAAGCAGGCTATGTCATCACATTGGCTGTCATGTCTTTGAACAGTGCCGAGTCAGAGCCAGTTCTACGTACCCTTTGGCATCAGGGAAATTTTAGAGCTCTTGGACTGAGTCTGCAGTGTGGGAAAAAGGCAGTTTAAATACAGCTAGGTGAGCCTCCTGTGCATACTTTTTAGCCCAAAGTTAAAAGCTGTCGTACCTCAGGGTGAGTTGTATAGACAATGAGCTGGTCTGACCTGTGAGTACGGTCACAGTTGTGTGATTAACCGAGGGTAGATGTTAGAGGCTTGAAAGCATGTACTGTTGAACACATGAGAATGGTGAATGCCTGCTTCCATCAACAACTGAATATACCCTCCCCACATTTGCACTTAGATGTTCATGAGGAATAAATGGCAAAATCTCTGCAGAGAAGACCCAACTTCTATGTTTTTCCTGTTATTGTATCAGAACAACATAGTTAGCTGTTGCATCATAATTAATTGTTAAAAAATATTTGCTAGGAAGATTCATCTATGACGATATTCCTTTTAAGTACTTAAGCTCTGGTAACTATTTGATACACACTTTTTGACAGAAACATAATGTCCCAAAACGTAAAAGCATGATTGAGATGCAACTTGGCAAGGAGTCTCCTCCTGACAGTGAAATATCTTTATCTATTAGAGCTGAATCCATCTGGTCTACTCCATCTCCATAGAAGAATAAAGGAAGCTGAGCTTTCAGATCCATCACTTACTATCTGTGTATGACCTCACCCTTCAACTAGAGATGTGCTCTAACCTTTGGATCACTGGATACATCATCACTCATGTGCCACATAGTCTTCGTTTTGTGCTCTTTCTCCCTCCATAGCAGATACTGTATCAAGAGGCCTCTTCCACCCTCTGCTTCCCTTAACTCAGGAAAATGCCGCTTTAGGAAATGTAGAGGTCCTCAATTTTAATCATAAAATACACCTGCCTTTATAGTGCTTCTAGTGTAGAAGCATTCAAAAATGCAATCCAATGGGGCTTTTTTGTTCACTTTGATTAGCTTTAGAAGAATGATGGCTGCAGCATCCCAATAGTGGAGATAGATAGTGTTTAGAATGAGAGGACTGCTATGTACAGAATAAGGAAGGCTCATAATAGCAACGATGTTGTCATCTTCTGAATGAGAATCTGGGATTTGGTTTTGTGAAAGTCAGATCATTTGTGGCTACCGCTAAAGCTGAGTCATGTTTCTGCTTTCACATGTAGGCATTTCAGGACAGTGGGCAGTGATAGAAAGGGTTTCTTTTTTTCAATTACATTTGATATTTCCATACAGCCCCTAGTTTATCAACTTCATATAAATTTTTCCTTTCACTGATTAATAATTTCCTTGCCTGGTTTCTTTGCTTCAGGGAGCTTGAGAGTTCATTGTTTGTAAAAGGAAAGAAGTATTGTGCTGTTAAGCAGACAACTCCCAACATAGCTCTGCATCTTTGAGAAGGATGTACTGATGCTGTAAGTGCAGAAGGACAAAGCTTTCCCTGAGAGTCAGATGTAACCAAGACTCTCTTGAAGGATTCATACGTTGAAGATCTGGGCTTATTAACTAGCTTTTTCTGAAACAAGTAGCTTTAGCCCATGTGTACCAATTTGTGAAACCCGTAATTCCACTGAGTTTTTCTCTCCTTGTGTTCCTCCTGACCATTTTCAAGAGCGAATTTGATGAAGCATGTTTGGATAAGAAATAGTTCTCTTGGTCTGTGACAGTTGAGGAGAAAAATCATAATTGTGACATCTTCCCTCGAACTGATGTCCAAAAAAAGTATTTTGACTGGCCCAGATGTATTAGTTTCATAATGTGTAAAAGGGGCTGTTTTTCATGTTTTGTTACATTGTTTATGTAAATCTAATTTCATATCAGAACCAAACTAAGCCAACAAAGGAAAAAACTCACATCTCTTTTACTTGTGAAATGTAAGCATGTCCAAAACATGTCTGTTTTAAAAGAATTCTTCCAAGATGCTTAGAAGAGTGCAAGCCATGGGGGAAAAAACCCTCTTTATTTTCTAAAAGCAAAGAATTCTTCGGTTTTGTTTTGTTTTTGCAACCTCCACTAGTGAAAAAGTACGGTTTAAACTAAGAAATAGTACCACAGTCTAAGTTTCAGCAATTCAATATCTTCGTTTTAAAGCAAAGCATCTCTCTAGGATCATGTCTACAGTGTCATCTGAACCTCCAAGGCAATCCCTGTGGCAGGTCTAGACTTGTATTGCTGTCAGAAAGAAGACATGATCCATTTTTCTCTTACTTTGGATAATTATTTGGCATTCAGAAGCCATGTGAGAGTTTAATGTGGTAAAAGGCCAAGAACTGGAGCTACTGGTACTAGTGAAAAACCTTATCTTCTTATCCTGCTATTCAAATTAATCAAAATACAGTCTCAGAAAGGAAGGACCACAGATGAAATTCTTACCACCCCTAAAATTTGAAAAAAGCAATAAATAAAGTCAACTTTACAATTTTCTTTTAAGAAATGAGCCTTGGAAGTAGTTATTTCCACTTAGAATGTATGTTATGGTATTAAAAATTAATGCTGTGTCTTTTCTGTAGCTGCAGGTCTTGACTTTTTCTCTTCTGACTACATTCTTCCCTTGCTCTTCCCTGTCCCAAGAGAAAGAGAGCAGAAAATTTGTTCTGAATTTTCAATGCTGTTATTATTTTTTCCCACTAGGGCTAAAGTAAAAATAATTTATTTAAAAGGAAGGTGGCATTTACTTTTTATATCTTTGTACGATGTGTAAGATAACCATTTTTGAAAGTATTAGCATAAATGTCCACAATTTTGAGTACTCAATTTTCAGTGATGCCTGTTTATATTAATGTAATTTCAATCTGTTCTTAGGTTTTTATAGACCACGATGTGGTACAATTCTTTGAAGAGAAATATCTGCTTAGTTTCCCAGTGGAACTAAAAGCAAAATTTGGTACTGAAGTTTCATTTTTAATTTCTTCATTCTGGCTTGACTTTTAGAAAAAGAATAATACTTAGTGGGTTTGTCATACTCTCGTCATATGAAACAGCCCATTTTGTAACTTCAGCTTCCTACCCCACAGCACAACAGGGGAACTGTGTTTCACTTACTGGAAGGACTTAAATAGGTCACTGTTGTACCTGCATGCATCGTAAAACTTCAAAAAGTAAGCAATAAGCTTTTTCACTCTGTTAGTTCCAATAAAATGAAGCAGAGATTTTACCAGTTATCTCTATAACCTGGCAGAGCTACAAAGCTGGTCATAAAAAAGCTATGAGTTTTTATTTTTCTATTTTCCAGAGTTCTTCCTCTCTTTTTCATGAGTCACGTGCAGAACATTTTTCACACAGCGTCCCTTTCTTAATGATACAGTGATATGAGGGTATGTGCAATCCATTGGCTAACAAAGGGCTCAGAGAGGGAAAAACAGAGCTTTATCCCATGTTCTTACAGAGTTCCCCTACATACCAGTTGCTCTGCTTATGATTTTCAGAGTAAGATGAGTTTTTGATACTCAACTGCATTAAGTTTCTTTCTAAAATCCCATCTGCTTTTTGCCTACTTGTAAAATGGAGACAGACACACCTGAAAAGAGTTTTATGAATTTGCATGAAAAATAGTTCTTAATTTCAAGTTTGTTTAGTTAAAATGCAAAATCCTGGTTGAAGTGTGGAAATGATGTGTCTCTTCCAAAATACTGGACTGAATTAGCCATTTTATCTTAATGGCAATCCTGACAACTAAAGTATTTGGCTGCTGAGTTCTGTTGCTCTTCAGATGTGATTTTTACATTCTGTTATATTAGCAGAACATTTTAATGTGATTTTATGTCTCTCATTGTATTTGACAAAGCACCATACATTTATACATTATGTAATTATGGCACTGTACTCTCAAAGTATTTACTTTACAGGAAAATTCATGACTTTGGAATAAACAACCATTCCAAGACCGAGCAAAACATGGTTGAGTTGCTGTTCGTGACCTGATTTTCATTAATGGCTTTCATACTGCTTTAATTGTGGAAGCATTGTGTATGTGCATATGTATGTATGTATTACTGGTAGGGAAGGCTGGGATTTCACTCCTTATAACTGAGGCTCTAATACTCTTTGCAATGCCCTAAAGTAGCTGAAACATCCACATGGCAGATATGCTACGGGAGATCAAGTGTCCTCTGGCATGACAGCAGGAAGTTAAGTAGGATATCCAAAGTACCAAAATTGTGTGAGGCACCCCTGTTTATCCACCCCGAGTCATTTTCTGACTTAGAAAAACAGTAGGCACGTGTTTACTCCTTATATATCTGCGTCTATGAGACCATCTCAGAAACAGAATATATTAATTCATTCTCATCATCACACCACTGGAGTTTAGAATATCACTCCTCTGTACTCTTAGTACCTTTGTTTAGAGCACAGTGGTAGAAGAAACCAGCGCCTGCCTGACCCTAGCCCATCAAAATCAGTCATGAACAAAGTTCTTTCTCATACCAGAAGTGTGTAGAAATCCTTCCCAGCTATGATGAACCTGACATTTGAGTGCCTGTTAGTGAAATGTGATCTGGCCATTCTCTTTAGTTGGCTTGATCTGGTGAAGTATTTCACAGTGTGCTCAGACCATACTGCTTTTGATAGATTTTAATGGAGAGCTGGTATTTTATTATGATCTTCAAGACACTGCTGATTCTACAGCAAATCTGCAACAGCTGGTTTAAATAATTCATAATCCATGTTGCAGTGATGTGGTTAGGGCTCTGGTGCACTGGAGACTAAAGCACTCACTCGATCTTTCTGCAAGATGCTCAATGTTCTGGTGGCTGTCTATGTAATCATTTCTGTGCTTGGCAGGGTTGTGAGTTTTTATAGGAAAACTACGTGTGAAGCATGGATTAATAGTAGTATGCAGACTTCTCTGAGATTTTTCTGGAATTGTCAGTTCTGGGTAATTTAGTTTTGATAAGTGAGGATGCAAAATTAAACTGCATATATTGATCTCAGGATGATATTTTTTGCTTTGTCCTTCCAGAGGGTTGTTGATATAACTATGGCAAAAAGTACCATGCCTCCAGAATGAGGAATTTTATCGGCAGCAAGATAAAAAACCCAACCCGCTGTATATTCTTTCTCATTTATGTTTTGTTGTTAGTTTAAAAATGCATAGAAAGAGGTCACTTCAGAGAAGTTCCTGATCTGTGTAACTGCAAAACATATACTTAATATATATTAAGTAAAATATATTAATACTATAATACTATAGATTATATCATATTTATACTTAATGAAGGGTCAGTGACAGGCTAGGCAGAGCTATCAGAAGAAAAAATTATATCTTCAAAAATAATGATGGAGTTTCTTGTTAAGAGGAATATCTGTTCCGACTCACCTTCCCCTGTCCAAGTAATGAGGTTTGGCAAAATACGTTTTGGCTCTTGAGCTTTAATTTTCTGTCTGATATTTGGAGATTTTTTATGGGAAACAATATATTTCACAAATGCACTTGAGCAAATAGAGTAGGGAAAGGAGAACATGAAAAAATTGGAGGGGCTATTTATTTTTTTTTTTTACAAAACCTGGCTGAAAATGTTGAAACAGATAAGAAACTCTCTTTAAAGTGGATTGTAATGTATTGCAGTATGCTGTTTTCCTAACAGAAAAGAAAAGCTCTGCTTTCTTCTCCACACTTCAGCACTATATGGGCATCATCAATCATAATAAATTCTTGATAACGAGGTGAGCGGAAGGATGGGCAATGGTACACAAAGGCTGTTCATGCTAATACATGAGCTTTTTTCAGAGAAAACTAGCAGCTGTGGACTGAGCAGCAGCTGTCTGCCTGACCTGGGCACCAACCTCACATGAATTTCAGTTACTTAATCAACCAGATCTCCTAAAGTAAATTAATGCCTTTCTCACATAGTCAGTGGCGAGATGTGAAAACCTTTGAAGACCTCCAGGGAGATTGGATTCACTTGACTTGGATTTTTACATTTCAGCATACAAAACCCTTAGAAAAGCTCCTTTTACTCCCCGTTGGTGTTACAGGGAACATATTTATTTGGAGAACAGAACACATTATGGTCTGTAAATGTGGACACTGATTAGATATGACCTGGCCTCCCCTGTCCTAGAATATCTCAGCTGAAGAACCATTTGAAAAAAAAACACTTACTAGGAATACACGCAAGTGATTCCTTACCTGTTCCTTATTCTGAATACTGAAGTAAAAGGGATAGGTACCACATTGCTGTCCCACCAGCCTCTTGAAAGTTGGGGAGCAGTTGTGCAATTCAGTCAGAGCCTTGTTCACTGCAGACAACCTGATGCTTAGCCTTAAATATGCCCTAAAGCACATTACTGGCATGGAAGGCTGAAGAGTGACAGATTGGAATAATTTGTAATCAATGCAACTTGGATTGTTTCTCCTCAAAACCCATTATCATTTTTGTTAACAAGATGACTCAAAATAATCTGCTTTTCTCATCCATTTCCTATTTGCAACTCCTCCCAAATGTAATGCTTATGAATTTAATAGCTCTATGTTTTATCACTTTTCATTCTGTTTTCTTGTTTAGCATATACATAAGCATTGCACTGAGCTTAATAACAGTGCGTTTTTCTAATCTGAAATTGTGCATTATGCGCTAATGACTGATGATCTGAATAATCAATAACTTGAACTGTCTTCCTCCCAAAAACCATTCCTCTGGTTTTCATGAAAATTAATTTTGTTAGACCAAAGTTTCTTATCTCTCTGCAGATTAATTTTTCAAACAAGCATTCTTAAAACTTTTTACAGCAGTATGTCTTCCTGTAGGAGAATGTCACCTTAATTAGAATGACTGCAGAGATTTCTCAATCTGTCATCTGCACCTAGACTGCTAAATACAATTTCGAAAGTGACAGCCTCCCTGCAGACATCCCTGTTTGATGCTCTAGAGTGCTGTGCTCTTAGGATGAGACAAAAGACCATCATTTTTAAGATTTGGTGTCTAGACTTTTGGGTTTAAGCATATTTATACCACTGAAAGGGAAAAGTCGTTTTGACTAGAAGTCATCTGATTTTCTGAAGTAGTAAGCACCTTTTCTTGTAGCTATAAAACAGAAAAGCCTCAAAAGAGAGTTGTTAAGATCCTCATTCTCCCTGAATGTTAATAGGAAGTTGAAGCTTTGAAAGTCAACCCTCTGGACTAAATATCCAGGACCATAGACTACAGAATTAAAAGACCAAAATTAATTTAACGGTGTAAAAGAGGACATGGAGCCTGGATTCTCTGGTGGTCTGTATCTTCCATGATCGCTGTGGTATTAATTGACTAGATCAAAGTTAAATTGCTGCTGTTCTGGTTTAAGAAATCTTATATTTACTTGCTCTTAATATAAATGTCTGTAATGGCATCCAGCGGAAAGTTGAGTCCTTATAGGGCTTGTCTACACACATATGCACACATGTTGTATCACACATATACACACATGTTTTATAACTGTGACTACTATAGTAAGTATACAGTTATTTGAGTATTTGTATTTTTCCCATTAATATATGTATTTTGGTATCAGCTAACGACCATGTTTGTGGTGCTTCAGTTTAAAAAAAAAAAAAAAAAAAGAAACACATTTTCTCCTAATTACATAATTAAATATTTCTGGATACAAATACTGTCATCATGATAATTTGGTATTTTTCAAGCTATCTAACCAGGTGTATATTTCATTCTCTTTAGCCAGGTCATCTGACAGTGAAATCATTCTGTATTAAATTTAGCACAGCACCATTCAAAAATGAGTATTTCCCACCCTACCAATCCCCCCAGAAATTTATGAGAAGAAAACCCAGGCCTTAAAGTACTTAGTAGCAGATCTCCCTGACAGCTCTGTGACAAAACAACCAGCACATTTTTGTAAAGTTGTTGTCTTTGCATAAAGGGGTCAAAGAACTTGAACTTTTAACACTTTTCTCGGAAATAAATTCTTATTTGATAAGTATGGGCTATTTATTTATAGTAGGTTGCACAAAGCAATGAAGAAAAGTCATTAGTCATTGATGGGGAAAAACAGAATCTGATTACAATGAAGTTTTTAGTGGTATGCAAAGCAAGGAAAGCCTTTTTCATGGCTCTTCCCTAAGAGTTATGAGGCTCTGCAAACTCCTTTCCTTTACTCATATTTATGGCATTGTTGTCAAAAGTGCTTGCAAAGATATGCAGAAGTTTGAAAATGTAGCACATTGAAATGGTTGTGCTTAATTTTTTCAAGAAACAATTCAAACCAGAAGCATGTTATCATTGTTGTAATTGCAGAAAAATGTATGAAAACTTGTCAAGAATATATAATCAACCTGAAAATGCCTTATTTGCTTATTATTGCCTGAAAATGTTTCTTTTATTAGAAAAGAAAAAAGCAGGAAGGTGTTTTTATAAATCCAAGTTCCTTTAAAATCTGTATGACACATTCAGACAGCAGCAGTGTAGGTACCATGCCTGCCATTGCCACCACTAAGCCTCAAAACTGCGACAATCCCACCACTGAGCCCTTGAGGATCCCTCTTCCAGGTGGATGAAACTGTAGCCTGAGGAGATAGGAGAGGGAATGAAGTTGCTTGAAAGGAGGTGATTTGAAATGCCAAGCCACAGTGAAGTTCCAGAATTAATGTGTATTCCCAAATTCTTGTTTCAAAGAGTATTTTTTTTTGTATTTCAGGAAAGTACTAGTTTTTCCTACAGATTTTATTAATCAGGTTTCTAGAACGTTTTTGGTGTCATGTGATTTCTGCATAACTAATGCCCTCAAGAAGAGGAGGTAACAGGCCAACTCCTGGGGAAATATCCATATATAAAATGGGACATCAGAATGCCTAATGGATGCAAGAAGGATATGCAGAAATAAGTTGGTTTTCTATAGTTATAATAGCTACTTTAATTCAGAGCTTATTACAAAAATTACAGTAAAAGGCCATTTTTGATGACAAGGTCTCATTGCTGCCAATTTTCAGCTCACTATGGAGACTGATTCAAAATGACTTGCATCCGTACACGTGTGTGTACACAGATGGTGAATTACAAATTTAACTCAATGGAGAGGCCAGGTGCTAAAAATACAAATTCGGGTAAAATGTGAGAGGGAGAACAGAATGAAAAAGATGGACAGCTGTTCATTGTCTTACCTCAACTAAATGTGGCACTTAACGATCCAAAGAAGTGAGAGACCAGGATAGAAAATGAAAAACGACAGAACTGACAGTCTCTTGCAAAGGTCAGAGACATATAATGCTGAGTACTTTATAATGAAGCTGTCAGGTATTCTCCAGATTTCAGATTTTTTTTTTCTTTATGTGAAACATTGCAGTGCAGATATGTGAAAAAACATGGTGCTGACACTGCAAATACTTTCTTGGATGTTTAAAGTGGTGGGATCCTCATCTAACAAGTACTTTTGGACAAGCCTAACCTCAGTGTCCATGGGATCAAGTTTTATGTGATCTACATACAGAGGATCTAGATTTTCAACAGCCAAGTACTGTAATCTCCCATTTCCAGCATTGATTCTTGTCAGCATTAACTCCCCAAGGCCAAGCCAACTGCCTAGTGGCAATGGGAAGATTACTGTCTGAAGACAACTTGGCCAGACAGAGGAAAAGATAAAGGCTGAGTTACATTTAAGCTCTGACCATTCTGATCCAATGAGATTACATGGCAAGCACAGCCTCATGGCATTACCTTGTTCCAAATAAAAGAAAAAGTGTGCAGGAGCTACAGCTTCCATCTCAGGGAAGTAACTGTGAAGAAAAGAAGTCCTTCAACATTTAACTTGCATATGTGCGGGGGTATGCACAACCTTGAACATGACCCTGAGAAGAAAAAGAATGTGACATTGCATTTGTAGCCTTCAGGCAGAAAGCACAATTTCTCCTGGCTGTGCTGATGACCAGAAAAATATTTAGTGCCATAGTGCTGAAGGAGTCCTCTACCTCCTTCTAAGCCATCCAAAACCTAGATGGCTGGTCAAAGCTAATATGCAGGATCCCAGAAAAGCCAGTGGGAAGACTTGTCTTCAGATCAGTTTCTCCTGTCCCAAAATAGTTGCTTTAAGATTGGTGCAGTCAATCTGCACCTGGCAACGGTGTTTGCTTCCTACACTGGAGGAACCTTAACAGCTTTGCTCAGAAAAGAGGAGCAATTGGAGTCTCATGTGCTCAGTCAGATACACTTTGAAGAGGTTTAACTCCATGCTGCCATCAGGACAGTAGTCTAAGCAGAGACACCACAATACTAGAGAAAACCAGTATGTGTTGCTTGTATAATTTTTGTCCTAGTTACTAAGATTAGTATACACTGTACTATCTATTCCTGGACACAGAACATGTTGACTGGTGGAAACAGAGCTGTGTTCTTTGTTCCCTCCCAAAGCAGATGTGGTCTTCAGGTCATATGGTGAGTGGGAAAAGTGCTTGGGGATATGCCTACAAGTATGAAGGGGATAAAAATTCCTTTTCATCATTTAGAACTAGTTTGAGTTCTCTGTGATGAAATTTCTGGGGGAAAAAAATGGACTGTTAGATCTTCCACTGAAAAAAGGTAAAGGAAAATGCCTGTGTGGGTACTGGTAAATGATCTGATCAGAGCATAAACAGACTTTCACTAATAGGTCATGGGTTTTGTCACATGTATGAACTATGCTTTCTATGCTTTTGGGGAAGAAGGGATGATCAAGTGCTGGAAAAAAATAGGATTTATAAATTGTATAATAATTTTAAATATTTTAGCCAACCCATGGCTATCAAACGCAACAAGCAAGTTTTTTACTAAAATCACTGAGGACCAAAGGATGTTATTCACCTATCAGAGCATTTTTTTCCATTTAATTAGTTGAAGTAGTCTGGAGGGATTAAACAAATAGTTTATAGTTGTAGAATTTGAGTGAAATCCTCAAATAGACTGAAGAAAAGTTTTTGTGTTTATCTGACTTTGAAACACATCAACATTTATTAAGTCAAAATTTAAATATGAGTGTTTTCTCTTTGTTGCTAGTATTTATTTGTACCAATAGAATACCCTGGTTTATATAAAATACAAATTAAAAACCTGAGCTGACCGCTTGCAATATTACCATTGTATAATTCCTTTTCTCCTGCATGTGCCTCAGTTCCAAGAAACTTTTTGTGCTTGTTTTTAATATTTAGTTGATATACTGGAGAGCACTCATCCAGTTGTTTCTCAAATCATGGGACAGAAGCCATATGGAAAGGAGACAGCTCTTGGATTTAAACCCAGAGGTTTTCAAGTAGAACAGCTTCATTTAGCAAAAGATCTGCACTTTGCTAAGTCAGAGGAGATTTTAGCCTGTGACTTCCTTAATCAGGACAGTGGCGTAGATCAACAAGTATAGGTCAGTCACTCACCACCTGGGAATGGGATATGGTTGGATTTGGGAGTGTAGACACTTCCTTCTATTGCACTGTTAGTTTTATTCCCACCTTCCATTTTGCCTCGTTTTGTGTATATTACTGTTAAGAGACTGCAAAAGTCCTTTTATGCTCCTTGAAAGCAGGATTTTCACAGCAGGAGGGGGATATTAAGACTTTGATGTGAAGGATCACAGACCACTTCCTAAAGAAGCTTCTGCTCTAGGCAGACCCTTGCCAACAGACATGCAAGCCCCTTGCTGCTTTATGTCTCCTGCTCTGTCAAGAGCTGTAATTCCTATAGTTCAGAGGACAATTCCAGTGCAATTGCCCTGAAATGGAAATGAGTCCATGTAGTTGGGCAGTTGAAAACTGTCAGGATAATAGTCCATGAGGATGTTCACTGGAGGCACTTGTGAGAGAAAATAGGTCATTCAACAGGTGCTGTGGCATTTATTGTCTAGAGAAGAGCGTTCAGGCCAATGACCAAAGTACATGTTTCCTCCATTTGAAAATTATGCAGTTTTCATCTCTACCTTCCTAATCTTCCCTCCCTCCTTCCCTCACAGCCCTCCTGAAAGTGCTTGTGACTCCTCGCAGTTTTCAAGGTGCCCTCACCAGCAGTTCCCAAAGACTGAGCCTATCACTTTGACCATAAGACAATCCTGAATACTTGGATTAAATCCAGATGGCATCAGAAGAGCAGGTCTCCCCAGGAACAAAGGCATAACCCTTGCTCTGTTAATTTTTTGAAGAAAGACAAACAAGTGATGGGAATCCTCTGAACCAGACAAACAGTATAGATAATTTTGGGACAGCTGTGAATTAGTGTTTTGGCTGAAGATGAGCTTTGGAACTATTGAAAGCCACTTGGAATCATCATCCCAAAAGAAAAAGAAGTGATTCTTTTTGTTTAAGGCTCATCATGTAATTAGATACCTTGTATATTGGGTTTGTATGGCAAGGCTTTGGTATCAGGAGGCTGCAGAGGTGGCTTTTGTAAGAAGTCACCAGAAGCTTCCCTTGTATCCAACAAAGCCAAAGCCAGCCCTCTTTGAGACAGATTCACTAAGTGGTAGTACCTCTGGGATAACACATGTTAAGAGGGATGGGAAAAAAAGGACACATTTGCACCTGGGAGAGAGGAGTGAGAATATGGAAGAGAAACAGCCCTGCAGATCCCAAGATAAGTGGAGAAGGATGGGGAAGAGGTGCTCCAGGTCCCAGAGCGGAGATTCCCCTGCAGCCTGTGGTGCAGACCAAGGTGAAGCAGATGTGCCCCTACAGCCCAGGAAGGTCCATGGGGGAGTGGCGATCCATCTGTATTCCCTGGATGCCTCACGACAGAGTAGGTGAATACCCAAAGGAGGCTCTGACTCCATGGGAAGCTTGTGCTGGGGCAGAGTTCAGGCAAGACCTTGTGGCTTCATGGAGAGAAGAGCCCATGCTGGGGCAGGTTTGCTGGCAGGACTTGTGACCCCCATGGGGGGACCCACCTTGGAGCAGTCTGTTCCAGAAGGACAGCACCTCATGAAAAGCATCCACATGAAGAACTGCAGCTCATGGGAAGGACTCACAATGGAGAAGTTCATGGAGGACTGTCTCCTGTGGGAGGGACCACTTGCTGGAACAGGGGAGTGTGAGGAGTCCTCACAGAGATTTAATGAATTGACACAGCTCTCATTCCCTGCCCCACTGTGCTGCTGGCATGGTGGAGGTAGGAAAATATGGATTTAAACCTGAGAAGAAGGGAGGGGTTGGAGAAGGTGTGTTACTTCTTTTTTTCCTCATTATCCTATTTTGACTTTTGATGAAAAGAAATTAAACTAATTTCCCCAAGTCAAGTCTGTTTTGCCCATGACAGTATTTGGTGAGTGATCTCTCTCTGTCCTTATCTCAACAAATGAACCTTTCATTATATTTTCTCTCCCTTGCCCAGCTGAGCAAGGGAGTAACAGAGTAGTTTTAGATGGGCCCCTGTACTTCAGCCAGGATCAACCTACTACGCCCTTTTTTGTTACATATTTTGTATGTTACCTCATGGAATATATGCATACTGAGCAACAAGAAGTCAACCATAATGTGAACAATCATTAAGTGAAATGGAACAGAGGTGGGCATAATGAGATTAGGTTTCATCTCCTAAAAATCTCCCAGCTCCCCAGACAAGTGCAAGATAGTATAGAAGACAGCGACTAGCTGGAGCATTTGAGGCAAGTGAAAAGTGATTTCTGAGATCCCTCTTTCTTTTGCTGATGGCATTCAATCAAGGACAAACACCAAATAAAAGCTGGAGGGAAAACTCCTCTACCACAGAATTAAAATGTGTCTATGGGACATTCACTCTGCTCAGAGTCACCATATATTTTGCTCATTGAACTAAAAGGCTTTTTCTGCTGTTATATTCAAACATAGAGTGAATGTAGCACAGATTGTGCAGTCAGACACATCTTACTAGATTCATGCACCAAACATTTGAACTGAACTATGGGATTTGAGCCTACGGTTGTGAAAGAGCAAATAAAAGAGAATTATACATTAAAACCACCAACACACTAGCGAATCTGATTTCCCAGGAGCATTATTTAATCAAGCACAGGAAATACATGATGTTCTTTGAGTAGCATGGTAGTTTATGTTGGGTCTGGGAGATTTTTGTAGGAGTGGATCTGACAAGACACTACAACATTGGAGGTTACAAGAGGCTTGAGGAGCAAGACTGCAAACCTGCTTATGCAGCACACCTCAACAAGGTATTTGTAAACATCAGTCAAACACTCCATGCTTGATTAGCACCTTAGTAATATGACTGAGTTACTGGAGGCCATTATAAATTGGACTGATATGTTACATTGTTGTAATCTTCACTTTCTATGAGCAAGGGCTGTATCTCTGAAGAAGTTCCTCTTTTTTTCTTTCGGCAGGCCTTAATGAGCCCTGTGAGCACAGCAGTAACGATGCCTCCAACCACAGCTGCTCCGACCAACCAAGCCCAGATCTGACGGGCTTGCTGAAGGTAAGGTGTCAAAAAGTCTTGGAAAGACTCAAGGGCTAGAGAAAACAAACAAACAGAACAGGTCTTTTTACATGATGCAATGTACTGTCACTTTATGGAAGATGTATAACAGATAATAGTGGAACATCGAGTATAAAGAGACAATAATGGTAGACATTGTCTGGAGATCACAAATAGTTTTAAACAAATCTCTTCAGCTCTTATCGTCTGTTTCTCAATCTTCATATTAAAGACAGGAACAGAGTTCACTGTCCCCAGTGCTCCTTATGGTTTTGTCAAAACTTCAGACACAAGAAGTTTGATACTCTATGGACAAAAGTCCTGCTCGCTCATCATCCTACTGGAGAGAATAACCAAAGCAGAACACAAGGGAGAGTTTAAGAAAATATCAATCTTTTCACAGAATACTTACCCAGCCTCCAACAATTTGCAGCTCAGGAATTTCCTGAGCCAGGTGTGGTGTTGTGGCATATAATAGTCATTGAAGGGTTTTTTCCCTTCCATCATCTTTTAAAGCTGCTTTTGAATTTCTGCCATTACCTTTTGCAACAAGAAGATCGCTACCTTAATTACATATTGAGTAGGGGAAAAAAGGTTTCTCTCACTAATTCTGAGCCTTGTGCCTGCTCATTTCATTTGATAGTTCTTGTGTGGGTGGAGGCAGTAGACAATTATTCTCTGGCCACTCTCTGCGCAAGAAGTCCTCTTTCTTTGGTGAATCCAGAGCATATTCTCACTGTTAGACAATCAACTGCCTTCTTGCTTTGTGGTATGGATGCATACGTCTGTGCCTCTGTTTTTTGTGGCTTAATGAGTTACTAAAACGCTGCCACACAGGGTTTCCCTTTCATAATAGAGATTGCAAAGGGACCTGTTCAAAATGCACCCAATGTCTGGTTTTTATTTGAAAAATGGGAATAGTTGTCCCCTTGGGCTAGGGGGATTTTGAATCTACATGTCCCAATTACTAGTTCTAATGGTTATAATTAGCTATAATTACTAGCTAGTAATATTAAAAAAAGAGCACCTCTATGGGAACCCCTATCATGGTTTATCTTTGAATGTTCTTCATGCATCTGGTCTAATTTAGATGTATTCAACCATATTTAGTATGATATATTTCCACAAAGGCTGCAAATGTCTTCCTGTCATCTTGAACTTCCACTGAATCTCCGGAAAGGTGCTACCTCCCTGGGGCCTGAGGAAGGAATGGAGCCAGGAAGCTGCCTGATTTGGTGCAGCCCTCTAACTACTATATCAGTACCAAGGGAAAATACTGAAAGGAATAGAAAAACTCAACAGATCAATACATGGCTAAGAGGTTGGTGCCATAGGTGGAATTGGGTTTTTTTTGACCACAGGGCCAGACCTGCTCATGTCTGATGGGGTACACCTGACTCGGAGATGGAAAAGCAGAGCTGATTGAGAGGTCTTTAAACTAGGCTTGAAGGGGATGGGAATAAGTCCAGGCTCAGTAGAGATGAGCCATGGGACGACATGCCTGCGATGGAGACAAAACCGCTAGCCAGCTGAAGTACATCTACATCAGTGTACCCAATATGGGCAGCAAGCAAGAGGAGCTGAAAGCCACTGTTCATCAGGAAAGTTATGATGCAGTTGGAAATGTTGTGGGATGACTCTCATGACTGGAGGGCTGCAATGGATGGCTACAAGCTCTTTAGAACAGACAGGTGAAGAAGGAGAGGTGCTTGTATTGAAATTGACGATGATGAAGTCGATTGATGCTTTAAGGGGTATGCTTAATATTTTTGGGAATCCTCTTTAGCTAGGTAGCTGGATAACTTGTTGCTCTTCAGGCAACCAGTGATAGCAGAAGTTTCACAGTTGCCAGCCCTTGTACTTGCGGGTGGCTTCCACTTGCCAGATGTCTTCAGGAGTTGCAATACAATTCCTGAGGAAGCAGTCTAGGAGATTCCTGGAATGTGTGGAAGACAACTTCCTCACGCAACTGGTAAATGACTCTACCAGAGGAGGGGCCCTGCTAGACCTGTTGTTTGTGAACAAAGAAGGACTAGTGGTTGATATGGTGGTTTGTGGCCATCTTGTGCATAGTGACCATGAAGCATTAACGTTTTTTAAACTGGATGAAGTAAGAAGGGACACTAGCAAAACTCTCAGCAGGCAGACTTTGGCCTGCTTAGGACACTGATTGACAGAGTCCCTCAGGACTCAGTCCTGAAGGGAAAAGGAGTCCAGGAAGGCTGGATGTGTTTTAAAAAGAAATTGTTAAATGTCCAGGAGCAGGCTATCCCTGTGTGTAGGAAGACAAGTCCCTGGGGGAAAAAAAAAGATCTGATTAAATGGAGAACCTAGGATGGATCCTAAGGAAAAAAAGAGAATCTACTATTTCTGGAAGAAGGATTGGATGTCTTGTGAGGACTACAAACATGTTGCAATGTTGTGTAAGGAAGAGATTAGAAGGACCAAAGCCCACCTAGAACTTGATTTGGCTGCTGCTGTTAAAGACAATTTAAAAAGTTTCTATAAATACATTGGCAGCAAGAGCAGAGTCAAGGGGTGTCTCCATCATTTGTTGAATTCAGTGGGTAGTGCAGTGAAAAGGCAGAGGTACTTAATGCTGTCTTCATGCTCTCTTCAATATCAAGACCAGTTGTCGTCAGGATACCCAGGTCCCTGAGCCGGCAGCTGGTGGTGGGGAGATGAGTGAAGCCCCCACCTCCAGGAAGGAAGACTTTACAGGGATACCTGGACAGACTTGAACAATGGGCTAAGGACAACTTCATGAGGTTCAACTAGACAAAGTGCTGGGTCCTGCACTTGTCTTACAACAATCCTGTGTGGCATTACAGGCTTGGGGAGGAGTTACTTGAAAGCTGTTTAGGAGAAAGAGACTAGTGGATACTGGTCAACAGTGGCTGAATATGAGCCAGCAGTGTGCTGAGGTGGCCAAGAAGGCTAGTGGCATCCTGGCTTGTATCGAGAATAGTGTAGCCAGCCGGATTAAGGAAGTGATCAACCCTCTCTACTCAGCATTGGTGAGGCCGCAGCTTGAGTACTGCATGCAATTCTGAGCTGCTGGAATGTGTCCAGTGAAGGGCAACAAGGCTCATGAAAAAGGATGAGAGATCATGTCTTACAAGGAATTTGCTGAAGGAGCAGGGCTTTTTCAGTCTTGAGAAAAGAAGGTTCAGGGGAGGTTGGTCTCTACAACTACCTGAAAGGAAGTTTTAGTGCGATATAGCCTGTCTCTTCTACCATGTGTGCAGTGAGAGGACTAGAGAGCTTGAGAGAGTGGAGATTCAGATTAGATATCAGAAAAAAAATTTTCACTTTAGGGTGGTCACGTATTGGAAGAGGTTGCCTAGGTGGTAGTCTCCACATCCTTGAAGGCATCTGGAACTGGTGCTGAATGATACAGTTTAGTGGTTTAGGGGTTACAGTGGTAGTCCTGGGTTGATAGTTAGACTTGATGATCCTGATGGTCTCTTCCAACACTGACTATTCTATGATTTTGGTTTACAGCACCTTTAAGGTTAAGCTACCCTTAGCACCTGAAGTCTTAATAATTTTCTGAGATGTAATTCCAATTTAGACTGTATTTAGGTTGAATATAGTTTGTCTTTCTCTACAACTAGGTTTCAAATTGATGAATATTTGGTGGCTATTTCTCTGTTCCTTGCTTTCCCAAGTCCAATCACCAGGTCAAAGTTAGTCCAGCTTCATATTCTGAGATTGTATTTCCAAGAGTCTGCATGTCTAGCCTTTAATTTCTAATCCCATTAGACATATTAATGTTATACAACACTAAGAATTACACAAAAATTAGATTCTTGATATTTCAAAGTGAACCCCACAAACCTCTGGGTATGAGGGACATTATCTCTTTAATCCTTCATTTCTCGTCTGTCAAATGAGGACAGTACTATCAACAGAATCCTTTTTATTGTGGGAACATGTTAACTTGGCTGCACCAGCTGTCCAGCTGGTGAGGACAGAAAAAGATCTCTGGCCTTGAAGCCCATGTTTTGAGAGAGAGTGTGAGGAGTCATGGATGCTGGTAGGCATGGAGGCGGCCACAGAATGTGTGAGAAAGTGTTCATGTGAAGTCAAAACATGAAGTTGCTAAGTTCTGAGAATTCTAATCAGCTGTTTGGCAATAGTAGGCACTGTTTTACAGAGAACAAAATAAAAGGGGACACAGGGCAAGGGATGGAGATGTAGGAGACAGAGAAGGAGAATACATGTGAAATCCCCAATTCTATTTGTGTGTTTACAGTCTCATTCATCCATCACCAATAGATAATTAATTTTGCTGATAATTAATTACCCAAATAATTAGTGACCACAATATTTTATTGTGATTATAGATTAATATTTCTACAGGACTCAGCTGCTATAGTGATCAGCACCAAAGAAAAGTGTTACAGGAAGCATCTCCAGGACAGAATATTAGAAGTGTGCAATAAATCATACATTAGGCTACACACTGCTTAACTGAGGAAAAAAAATCAGAAGCATAAAGGACTGAATACCGTTTTCTGAATGAATGCTGTCTATGCTGTGCAGTGAATGAGGTGAGTCTTGGGAAAAAATAATGTGCAGTTGAAGATAATGCACACATGGAGGGTGAGTTACGCTTACATAGACTTTAATGCCGGCATATCTTAACTTTATGTGCTTGAATTTGTAACTATTTTTTTTTACTCAACTCTTCTGTGTTTATAATGCAAACATGTCTAAATTAGAAATAACCCAGCTATTAAAAGTGAAGTATGGTTATGTTAAAAGGAAATCAATACATAACAGGAACTTGACACTATTTTAATGTTATGGAAAAAGAGAATTATCAAAAAGGTCTCTCCCTTGCAGAATGTATCTGGAATGCAAGGGTTTTCTAAGTGGCATCTTAAATTTGTACTTTGTCCTTGAACAATCACTGTCCTCCTTCAATATTACTTTGAGGTCTGACCTATCTTCTTCCCAGTAAAACATAATGTCCTATTTCAGGCAGGCCTTTCCAAGAAATTAATCTATTTTATTTTATCTTGATAATCAGTCACACATGTCCTTATCTTGCTCTCAGATTCAATCTACACTGTTTTTATAATTAGCTCAAAGCTAAAAGACACCTTCTAGTGTCTACTGCCTCTTTCTTTTTGCATCACAAAAGGATTTGGCATCACTAATCATAAAGTTGCCATGGCAACTCTTCGATGTCAAGAGATAGAATAACACCCGATGATCTGTTAATCTGTGGTTCTAACACAACAGTAAACCTTTGAATCTACTGGCTGCTCAACCAAAATCTTACAGATTGGATGTTCAAGTATTCCACTATCATGATTCTTTATCTCTAATTGTGCAAGGCCCAAGAGTACAACAGCTGTGTTGGCTGATGACTACCTGGGAAAAATGTCAAGGAGGGACAACACCTAGCTGTTTTATGGAAAACACTGGCCAATACCAATCCTATTCCTTTTATGTCAGTGTTCAGGATAATTCTTCCTGGAAGTGGCCGTGAACATCATATCAACAGGTTCATGACAAAACAAGAGGAAGACAGGCCAAGATAGGGCTTCATAGCTACCAACCTATTAGTGATGGAAACCAGCATCTCATCTTCTTACTCTTTCTGATGAGGAAATAGCAGTGACTAACCTCAGCTAAACTCTTAGCATTCAACTCTTGACATCATCTTGCTTCTCAAAGAGAGTGTTAGCTCTAGGTAACAGCAACAAATAATTTCTTACTTAAATAAGATTGTTCTTTATTAATGTAATTTTAAAATACCAAGCTGTCTATTTTGTGTGGGTTGCTGAATGTCCTTGAGAGGGTAGGAAACCACAACAGTGTAATTTTAAGGCGAAGCAATGTATGTCCCCTATATTTAGGGTAATGATGTGGATTTTCTGTGATGATTAAGGAAACATACTATGGCAAATCTATTACTGATCATCCTGAGATATTCCTTTTGTTGTAATGTCAAACCACATTTTTGATATAATAGATCCCAAGGATTAAAAATATTCCCTAATATTTTAACTTTTTAAAAAGAATATTTGTATATTTTAGATATTCCTTCTATGTAAACTACAGGATGGCAGAGTCTTTCTATGGTCTTACTAAAGTCTTTCCACAAATTAGAAATAAAATCTCTGTCCAACCAAGAAACAAGCAAAAAGAAATTGATTTAATTCATGCACTGCCATATCCCTGCTGTCATGTTGACAGTCTTACTTTTCCATTTGACACACTTTTCTACTCGTAATCTGGGTAGCTAATAGGCTCTAGGTTTTAAAGCAAACTGTGAGCTAGCACAAACATATCTATTACATCTTGGTTACAATTTTTTTCTTATCCCAGTGATCAAGTTATTTTCTGCCATTTCTTGTGTGTTTGTTTCACTGGTTGTGCCAAAGGAAATACCAGTGAGAGTTCCACAATAAAAACTAGGAAGATGAGCTGGATGAGATTCAGGTTATGGAGTTTGTTTTAAGGCAGGATTACTTGTGTTTGTAGTGATGAAAAGTTCACAGGTCCCACAGATTTCATCAGTCTCCTCACTATTGGAAAGTGTTTTTAAGTGTCTTATACCAATGAGACAAAGTCTGGAGACTGTCACCCATATTCCACTATCTTTGGGCTGCAAGAGATACTGTGCAATTGGTGTTAGTGGGTTATTCACAATAGAGCTATAGTATCTCATGATGTAAACTCAACCTGTTCCCTTTCAGTACTGCCTTCTGCCCAAGGTGAGATATCAGGATACTATGACCCACCGTTCATCATGTGGCTGTCTCTAGGAACAGTTACAATCAGCCATTTCTAACAAATTTTTCACTGCTGAGGTTGATTAGAGTTGTCTCTGCCTGTTACTTCGATGTAGTAACACTGCCTTGCTGTCCTGCCACTCAATAGCAATGATGCCCAGAACCACAAAACGGATTACCAAAAAAAATTATTACTTTGAAGTACTGAGGAAGATTAATCAAATATTCTTTGGTGTATTTATAAATCAATACTATTTACTTTTTTTTATTACCTCAGTTATCACTTGCACTTTATAAGTGCTCTTTCACAGTTTTCTTATATAATTTTTTCAAAAAAGAAGTGAGATCTGTTTATGGGATACCTGATATCACCACATGCCATACTACCAGGATGGTAATAGCTCATCAAAATTTTTTTACCTCTAAAGGGCTCTCAGGAATTTTAAAATCCATATTTCTGTTCTTCCATTAAACATCATTATATAACCATCAAAATATATGTTCTTACCTTTTTTTTTCTGTTTTCTTTGGTTCTCTCTGTTTAAATTAACCCGGATCTATACCTCTTAATCCATGCCCGAAGAGAACCAGAGGCCAAAATTCTCTCTTCTCATCTTTTGTTTAATTTAGGAATCTAAACCACTTCCTAAGCCAGCACTTTGCAAGTATTGCCACCTTTAAATGCTTTCTGTTGTCCCATCATCCACATTTCCTTGTCCATATCACTATTTTACGATAGGCTCTGAGATGCATAACATTGCCCTTTCACATTGTGGCCGATAGTGTGTGCTTCTGAGTTGGGAGACTCAGCAGAGTCTCGCCTTAAAGGTACCATATTTGCCACACGCCACATTTTCTATTCACCTGGATGTGATTATGCAACCAAATTGCTGGAGGCCTAGACATAGAATAGAGCTGCAATATGACTCTGGATCCTCCTGCAGCATATGAAGGAGTAAACTGGCCTTCTGCATTGTAATCACAATACTCTTATCCCTTCCTTTGCCCTGAGTCTCAAAGATCCTTACTTAAGAAATACTCTTAGTTAGTGTCCAGAAATTGCAACTGATGGTTAGATTCCTGGGTTTATCATTGGATAGTTGTCTGCTTTTCAAATTAAAAAATGTGATTTACCTAGCTACACATATAGTGGCCATCAAACCACAGCTGTTTGGAGCCCAGAGAAGGACAATGAAGCTGAGGAATTCTTACGAAGAGCAGCCGAGGGAGCTGGAAGTGTTTAGCCTGGAGAAAAGGAGGCTTGAGGGATCCTTATCACTCTTTACTACTGCCTGAAAAGAGGTTGCAGTGAGCTAGGGGTTTGTCTCTTCTCCTGGATGACTAGTGATCAGACAAGAGGAAGAGGCCTGAAGTTGTGCTGAGGGAGGATTAGATTTGGATATTAGGAAGTATTTCTTCATGGAGGGGGTTCTCAAGTGCTGGAACAGGCTGCTCAGGGAAGTGCTGAAGTCATCATCCCTAAAAGTGTTGAAAAATCATGTAGATGTGTTGCTAAGGGACAGGACTTAGTGGTGGGCTTGTCAGTGCTGGTTTTATATTGGACTCATGATCTTAAAGGTCTTTTCCAACCTAAATGATTCAATGATTTTATCAAAATATTCCCGCTAGGAGAGGTAGATTTTCTGGAGGAAAGTCAAGACTACATCTGTAAGTTTATCTGTTTTCAGTTCTGAAATAAGGAAAAGGTATAGAAAAGACTCAGTTCAGTCATAAGCTTGAAACAAAAGCTCTTGGAATACCTCTCGACAGAGGAAATTGTTTTGACAGCTGTTGCTAGGTGGTGCCGTTAATCTTCCAAATTTTTTATTGATGTTAACCAGTGTTCATTTTTCAGTAAGCCATGCAGGTTGTGCTCACAGTTCTCATGTCAGGGAAAGCTGGGTGTCTGTTCCTGTTCCTGCTAAGAGCAGCTCCCCAGTCACTACACCCTGACATATGCCTTTGATTCCTGAGGGATGGATTTCCATACACAAGTTTTGTGGTCACTTCTGCTTCAGTGCTGTTGTATAGATAGAAATAAATGAAACAGCAATTAAAATTGCATACTTTCGCACACTGATTTGCTTTGCAGTGGGAAGAAGTGCTCCAGGCATCAGTGTTTCCTCAGGAACACAACAGTATAATTTAACATTAAAATGCTGTTTTGCCATTGAATTCTTTCCAAGTTTTATTTCTTGTAACCAGCCTTATCATGCTCTGTGTAGTCTTGCTTCATGTGTCCTAAGTCACTGTAAGTCAGAACTGCTGCAGAGTCACGTCATCAGCAAGGCTAGAACAGAGCTTCAAGATCATCTAGTGCAACTGTCAATCCAGCACGATCATAATCACTGCTAAACCATTTTCTTTAAAAGCAAGGAAGTCAGTTCTTGAGAATAGGATGATGCCAGATCTTGAGTGCTTATTCCTCATTCCGTCTCTTCTCTTCTCTTCTCTTCTCTTCTCTTCTCTTCTCTTCTCTTCTCTTCTCTTCTCTTCTCTTCTCTTCTCTTCTCTTCTCTTCTCTTCTCTTCTCTTCTCTTCTCTTCTCTTCTCTTCTCTTCTCTTCTCTTCTCTTCCCTTCCTTTTGCTTTCCTCTTCTTCCACCATTGGAAGTTCTGCAGAAATGCTGCCTCTTCTTGACCATCCAGATCTTTGCTACTGATTTTTTTTTTTTTCTTTTGTAACTTTTCCCTATTTATCCAGTGACTCCTGGCTGCCAGTCACAGACTTTCTATTCTCTCTTGAGTACACAGGAACTTTCAGGGAGGGTCAGCAAGCTTTCCTGCTAAAACTACCAAGAAGTTCCTGTTTATGCCTACGTTCCTCTGAATAGGAATCTAACATTCCTATCTGTATGTATTTAAACACTAGAGTAGCAAGAAAATCTGTACCTACATTTTGAGAGCCCGGTCATTTTCCATTTGCAACCAGTTCTTCCCTTCAGTTAAGAAGTAGCTCATGCTCTCTTCTTCTCAGTGAGATTGAAGAGGGGTTGGGCGAAATCTGAGGATTGTCTGGGCTTTCTGTACAAGGTTGAATTTCATTCTTTGTGTTGATCTTTCAAAATGATTAAGGAACTACTTTCCTTATATCTGTGTTAAATACATGGGCAGGATTTAATAAGATTTTTATTTTCTGAGGGCTGTGTTCTCCCCTGGGAAAGGGGAAGAATCCAGGAGGCAATAGAAGTGAATTGTTGAGTGGTAAGTAGCTTAACATTTACTTTCTTTTGCAGTGCCATTTCAGGATTCAAAATTCCTGAAAGTCATGGTATTTGGCACTTCACCTAAGTGGCACAATTCTAGCAATAATATGAGTATAGGAAGCTAATGGCTTTCATTAAAAAATATGTATAATTATTTCTGGTCTTGATCTGGAATTAAATCATGGCATTGTGAGCAAAAAGTCAAAATACTATTAATAAGAAAAAAAGTATAGAGATTAAATTTGAAACATTTATTAGATTTTTTTTCTGTCTGTTTTTATGATATATTAGGAGAAATACTGACTTGTGTGTCTTATACTAAAAAGACCTGAAACAATTATACTGGAGAGCTGAAAATTTCTCTAATTACACATAAAATAGTCAAAAAAATGAGTTTTCTGGATGGCTGTAAAACACAAGCTAGATTTTTACAAGGTATGAACAAACAAGCTAAATACATGCTTGGACAGTTTATCAACTACATACCCCCAATTAGTAAGCAAACTATCAGAAGGGCAGGGATGCCTTGAGACCTGATATTCTTTTGATAGAGACACAAAGCAAGCTATGAGAATGCTAAGAATGCTGAAATGTCCCTGGTGATTTTTCTATGTCATTATTGGATTTTCAGCACTTAATTCCCTTTTAACTGAAGGAACATGTTCCCAGAATCTTTTCTGCCTCAAACAGGAAAAGCAGACATGTCCAGTAACCTGCCTGTTCAGTGGCCAATGCTGTGCAAGGATAACTGTGTTCTGCATCACAGGTACCTTTTGGCAGTGTTGAACACAAGAGATGTGGCTGATCATTCCAATGATCCAGTTCTATAAATGATTGGGCCAAAGTACCAGAGCAATCTCATTTCAAGGCACTGTTTTATCTTTAACAGAATGGAACCCTTCCCTTAAACAATAAGGAAATGGGTACTACTGAAAAGAAACTACGAGGTCCATCACTGTAAACATACCACGACCTGGTGTACCTGAGATTCCTCATCAATTACAGCCTCAAGGACCTCTGTCCTCCCTTTGCTCAAGGATAGCCAGTAAGCCCAAGAAGAAACTACCTCTAAACATATCAAACTCATCACTAAACAGTGCAACCATAGGGCAAGCACAAAGTCAATGGATCACTGTGTTAAGTGCTGCACAGACTTTGTGTTGGTCTTTGGTCTGCAGTGAATTTTAATGTGGATATCTCAGAGATCGGATTATATTTTTAATCCAGAAAGAGAGTTTTGAACCTCTATTTCTTCGTACCATGTCCAGAAACCTGAAAATCCCACCGGTTCCCATTTGGATTATACTGTAACAGTTGTGCTGAGCAAATGGCAGGATTGAAATCCAGCACTGTTTCTCTCCAGTTCTGATCCCCAGCTGACCGCTTGAGTGAAATTCTACTATTAATAGGCTAGGATGGATGACACTGATATCAATGACTGACTTTTGGTTGGATCTTTTCTAATAGTATCATGTTGATTCTATATCAGACCAGAAATGTGAAAACAAGCAGGTACAATTTGGGAGTATATTCAGGGAGAAATCTGAAACAAAAAGATTTTCTATCTTCTTATTTGACAGACATATTCCAGGTTATAGGCAAAAAAAAATTACATTTTATATTTACCCAAAATTGTAACATTACCTGGTTCTTGGAGATACTCATAGTCATACCCCAGCTCTCTTGAGGATTTAAAAAATTCTCCATTTCTATAAAGAGGGATGAAGGGTACCATGTAATTTTCTCTATTATGCCCAATCGGAGCGTTGGCTGCTGGGTAAACTTCTAACATGGGCCTGTGTTTTCTTAACCATCGTTCAAAAATGCTGTGGAAGAAAAAGCATGTCAATTAATGAAGATTAGCAGAAATTTTCTCCTTGATGATTAAAAAAAGTGATGCTCTGTTCTTTATTTGTTTGGTTGTTTTGGTTTTTAATCCTAGAAACAGAGTTGCATGCAATGTCTTGTGTTTATAAGCGTGTTGTTTATAATGTGTTTATAATGCTTTCCTGATTTCCAAATTTGGCATTATCCACGTCAATGTGAGTTCCTGAAAAAGCCCACCAAAAGAAAAGTCTTGTACTGGTACAGAGAGGCTGAATATGCTTTTAAATTCCATAAATGTAAATCGTTTGCTCGCTGTGACCTGACCATAATCTCTGCTCAGCAATTCAAATGGTTGTGAGGGATAGAAAGAAATGGATTAAAGACCTCAGTTTGTAGCTGGCTGTGGATGTCTTCTTTCCAGCTGCTTTGTTCTGTTCCCTTTCCTCCAATTTCTTACCAAGGGTTTTCGCACCTGCATTAAAGGATAGTTACATCATGGCTGGTTGGACAACCACCAAGAGGGTGGAAACATCCGAGGAAGAAGGAATAAGCTATATGAGTCAAAAAATTTGACAGGTCAGCTGTCAGTAAAGTGTCTTTCTCCAGCCACAGCTTCTTCGCTGTTGTCTACACTCTTGTTTAACATATTCGCATTCCTCTTTCCCAGCTGCAATTGTGCAGCTTTTTTTTCCCCTCTTCTTAAATATGTGGTCCCAGAGGTACTACCAACATCACTGATGGGCTCACCTTTGGCCAGTGGCAGATAAATCTTGCAGCCAGCTGGAACAAGCTCCATCCAGCATGGGGGCGGCTTCTGACACCTTACCCCTGTAATCCCTAGCTACTAAAACCTTGCCATGTAAACCAAATAGAAGCTGTTACCCACATCTCCGGCCTCAGCTACTCCTTTCCACTTTTGTCTTCAAAAGTTTCTTCCATTAGCTGTATGTCAGTGCAGGCCTTTAGGTCTGCTCTTTATCTTGTTGGCAGAAAGCTTAAAGACCACAGTATAAGAGGAAGTTCATATTGACATTGTCAAGTTTACTACTGGATATGCTTACAAAGCAAAATCAAGGACCTTCCAAACCGTTCTCAGTTCTCCTCCTTTTCTGTCTGAGCTTTTTCTGCTCAAGTTTACTTTTTCTTTCAGTCCTCAAATCCTTTCTCTGTTCTCTTTTTGTTTATTCACCTGAATATGCCGGGTTGGTATAGGGGAGGTGGCAAAATGCTGCAAGGCAAGTAGATGTAAGTATCTTCTGCATGAAGGAAGAGGATCCCATACTCAAACAGAAGATACTGGTAGGAGGTGATTGTCACCATCAAGTTCAGGGAGGGGTCACTGGATTAATTTAGCAGTTATTAGGGACAGAAATGATCTAAAGAGACCAATAAATCATACTTTAATTGAGATCTTAGCTCAACAGTTGTTCTTCTCCAACACTGGCCACCGTCTGGAGGAAATGGATTTCCCTCTTCCACTTCTAATTAATAGCTCAAGTGATCTCACAAATCTAGACCCTGAATGCAAGTCCTCGGGAGTATCAGGATCTATGCAAGTTATCTAGGGATTCTGCCAGTAGATTTTACTCTGGTTTTGTGACATAAATGTTGAGAAACACCCTGCATACCCCACTAAATTATAGCCCTCTCACACTTATCAAAATAACTTTGTTCTGTTTTTAGGATCAAAAAATTAAATATGTGAATACAACACAGTGATCATACACCTTGTCAAACCTTACCAATGCAAGTATTAATTTTGATTAAAATCTTTATTTGTGGCTCTCTTCTTCAGTTAATTTCATCAACCCTGCCTAGAAAAACTCTCATCTGAATACTAATATTTAGCTGAAGTTTTTAGGTGAATAAATTTAAACAATATCAAGACTTCAGCTGCATTTATCACAAATATTTGAACAGAAACACTGTAATCTTTGGAGAATAGCATTAAGAAATTCAGTAATCATTAAAACCACACAGAATATAAAAGAGTAATTTAGCTTGAGGAGGGGTGAGGTGTGGGCGAGTGTTTCACTCCAGTCTCCTCCTTGCCTGGCTTTTCCTCATGCCTTGGGTAAGGTACCCTGAGTATTAGTGCCTTATTTTCCCAGAAACTGTAGATGGGAGCTGAGACTGCTCTTCTCTGCTGCACAGGGTTGTTAGTGGTACAGAGAGACTTTGGTTGTGAGAACATGGTAATAATTTAAGAAGGTGGCAAGATAGGACTTTGGTCAGGTTTTTTAAGTCTGGTGATGATCCACACCTAACTTTGAAATGCTCAATCTGAGGTACTTCCTGGGGCCTCATTTTTAAAGTGCTGAGCAGTCACATTCTGAAAATCCAGAAGACTGATGAGCACAAGGTTCACAGATAAAACTCTTCATTTGCCTGAAATAGCTTTGCATGACATGCCTTGAAATGCAGCATTATCTCTGGATGAGTTAAGTGTTGCTGTTGCATAAGCGCTTTCAATAAAAATCCTTAGGCCAGTAATCTTTCAAGCAAAATGCAAATGCAAAGCATTTCCATGGAAATGAATGTATGCACTTTTGGATTCCTTCTTTTGGATTCCTTCATTTGCAGTGTGGTTCCCACATTAGGTAGCAAGCTTTTCATGGCAGTAACAGGAGCATTGAATTGTCTGCCCTTGCAGCTGATCTTCAGATTCATATGAGATCATATGCCTCTAATTACTTATATGATGAGTTGTGCTGATGCACAAGATACGTTGCACAATTCATTGAGTTTTCTGGGAGCAATTCTTTCTACTAGCCAGCATAAAATCGTATAATCTTGACTGAAATCTATTTCATCAGACATATGCGAATGCCACCATAGAAATCTCAGAAATATCCTTTAAGGCTTTAAGAGTAACATTTTTCTGTTAGAATAGCTGGTCCTGTGCATTTATACTGTAGTTGGTTTTGTTGTTTTGGTGGGTTTTTTGACTCTTTAAAAGATTAGGATCTTACTGTGCTTGATAATAAAGTGATTGGGTGAAGTTGCATTTTGTATTTAAACTTAAAGGCTTGTTCCTAGCTTATTCCCAGATTGTTCAGTAAGATGGACTCAACACATCATCTTTTTCTTGGCGAGATAATGAATGATGCTCTGCATTTTCAGGGGGATGTTCATGGTTTTTGTTTTAATTTTGCCTGAGAATACTGACAGGATAACAGTAGTATTTTTTACATCTTCATCTGTTTGTATTCCTCCTTTTAAGGGGGACACTGCTGTTTCCCTGCCTTACTCTTTATTTTGTAAGAAAATTAATGGAAGAGGAACCTTAACCCTTCCTTTTCAAGAACAGTTTCTAGCTTAGTGGGAAAAGAGAACTAATTGCATCCAGCTGGGAAGAAAAATCTGTGGAGAGGGCACAACTTAAGCTGTTTCTGTTAGTGAAGTACAAATAGTTCCTGCTGGGTACTATAAGCCATTTCATATCAAAGATTTACATTTTATGTGTTTACAACCAAGACTGTTAACTCTCTTTATAAATTTTTAAGGAAAACTGAAATCCTGAAGTAGCCTACAGCTTTTGTTGTCAACCAGGTTGACACAGCGCTCCTCTCCTTGAGGACTTAACTGAAAAGATTTGGAAGAAGAAAAAAGTATATCTGGAGAAAATCATCACACTGTATTTTTTTTTCTGAGTACTCTGACCACTGAATCATTGTAGGATACTTTATTTTACTTTAAATAAGGTGCTTTCCCCAGGCCTGTTTACATTTGAGGCAGTTAACATCAATATTTTCTCCTTCATGCAGTGCTATACTTTCCTGTAGGAGAAGAGAACACATCCGAACAGCTGTGATGGATCAATGGCAATTCTTCCATGTGCCTTGGCCTACAGAGATAGTTGTTTTATCCAATAAGAGGCAGGCTGTTTTCATGACAGAAGTTGGCGCTTCCATCATCAGAGGTTGGTCCACTTACAGCTGACAGAAGTTTTTCTTTTCTTCCCTTAAGAGCAGCCATGTAGGTTATTTCCTTTTAGTATCTTGAAAATGTGTAATTGTTTCCCATCTTCTCCAACCTTGGAAGAGCTTAGTGCTGCAGAACTAAAGCTACAAGCAAGAGTTACAAAATGATGATGTAATTAGTCTGTCCCTTCACGGAGTGACAAAGTTCCTGGTAGAAAAGGCAGGTTTGTGGCTGAGCAGGGGACCTGAACTCCCTAGAATGTTGGTTATCTTGGCAAACCACTGCTCTTATGTCCTCTTCATATGAACCTCTGCCTTCTTCCCTGGATCTAAGAGTCTAATAAAGCAAGACCACGAATTAAAGCACATCTTAAGGGCCATTTTGTTTCATGTTGTCTCCCTTTCTTGACATAATCTGACTAAGGGTAACAAAAAAAGACATCTAAAGACTCAGATCAGGGCTCTGCTATATCCAAACTCCATATTAATTCTGAGCAAAAAATGTACTGGACAGAAGCTGGGTGAGAAAGAGAGAAATCTCTCTGGCTTCTACAGAAGTCTGGTTATTTACTTTCTTCCTCTGCATATAGACAAGGAGAGAAAGCAGATAAGTAGCTATTTGTATAGGTGGAAGTTATATTTTCTAGAGACAGAGGCTTTTTTAGCATCTCAATTCCAGCTAGTCTGGCATCATTTGGGAGATATTGGCAATGCTACAGAGAGCAGATGGATGTGAGCATGATGGGGAAGATGAGGTGGGATAAAGGACAGACAACCAAAATTTGTCAGGAATTTTATTTGGACAATGGAAATGGCGAGAACCCAAACTGGGATTAGCAGAAATAAACTATAAACTCTCCAGTGTAACAGCTCTACCTAGAAGGGTCACGGGCATTCAAAATTAATAAATAGAAATTTAAAATATGGAAATTAACTAAATGAAATACAGATTAGTCTCCTGATGGCTCTAATGCCAAGTGTGTTTCTTCAGCAACTAGTAAAATTGACTTGAAAGAGGTATTTAAAAAGCATTGGTCAGATTAAAAAATAATTCTATCTAGATAGGAACAAAGACTGTTTGCATCTGGAAGGCCTCTTTCTTCTCTTAAAGAAATCAAAGTGTTCAAATGGAATGTCCCAAATACAAGATCAAGGAACTGAAACAGACAGGAAAATAATTTGAATTTTGAAAGACGCCCTATCTCACATTCAGTGCTCAAAGAGGTTCAGTCTCTCTAAATTCCACTTCCAAATAGAAATTATTTTGTAATAGGTGTAATAGTAGAGTAATTACTAGATTATGATAATCAACACTCTATGCAAAGATTATTTTTGTGGTAAGAAGTAAAATTTAACATTGTAGGATGGGTTGGATTTATAAAATGGTAGACTAAAATAAAGAGCGGCATTTGTATTAAATATTGGAAAAATCCATCCAAGGAAAGGATAAATTCACTATAGGTTAAACCATCTGATTCAGTTAGGAGCCACATTCTTAATGCAGAAATAGTTCAAGGAGGTCATCTAGTCAGAGAGATTCCTAAAAATCATAAATGCAAAGAATATTCTTCCTGCTTATTGAAGAAATTTTAGAGAGTATTACAGGCCTCATTTTGGTCTAGAGAAAATAGACACTGAGTAAAAATTACTTGCCTATGTTCATACTAGACATTCTATAGTGGAGTGAGACCTCAGCTATGGGGACAGTTTGTGCCTACCAAACTGTGGTACCTCTTGGATTTAGGTTACACCATTGCAAAGCATGGAGTTTCAATTTTATTTAGATTTTTTGCTATGCATCTGTATACAGATCATTGTAACTATTGATGAGTTAATACTTGTGTGTATCAGCTTTAATAGGTCCAGAGAACTGGCTTGTGATAAAGAGTAGTAAAGACACCCACCTAGTATGTTGATGCTTTGACAGTTTGAATTTTTATTCAGGGAAAATATACTTTGCTTTTGCAAAAAGTTTTTGTGTGGTATAGTAGTTTTACAGAGAAAATTAAAGTCATCTATAAAACACATGGATATATCACTTCCATTTATTTGCATATCAATAAACACAAATATTTTCCTTGTTCTGCTCCATACGTACCATGTTATACAAAATGAAATGAAACAAGCCTTAGTGGAAAATTAATTAAAAAAAAAAAACAAACAAAAAAACCCCACCTTGCTTTAAAGACTGGTGAAAAAAATAGGATTGATTCAAGGATGATTAAAAAATGGCCACCAATATATATTTCTGAATTCATATTATTTTATGAATAATATATGCAATGGGATTATAGCTAATGAAAGGATGAGTCAAGAAATAAATGGGTTTATGTTGCCTGTGGGAAATATCAAGCAGAGTATAAAAGCATTGCTGTATATACGGATTTCTTCATACTGTTCCAGATAGTGTTGTGTATTCTGAAAAAAGGTGCTGCTCACAGGAAGGAAATCTTAAAATCTAGAAAAAGTAGAGTAAAACAATAAAAGTAGGCATTTTCTTTATAATTTTGAAAAGTGTCTCTTCTAAGTACTGTTTCCCAACACTGCACTTCCACAGCTGAGAGCAGAGGCACACCTGACAGATTGAGTGTAAGAGTAGAAAACAGACTGTAAACACCTGTTGTATCAAGCCACCTCAGAGACACTGACACATAGTGTAAACCTAACTCTCCCTTCGCTGAGATTTAATAGAAGTTTAATCCAGTGTGTTTTACTTTGCAATTAAGGACAGCTGGAGAGAGGAAAAGGGGGAAGGAGAGGGTTCCGTACCTCTATACGAATTGCTCTGCCACACAACCGGGAACATGTGTCATACTGCAGGACTTCCCAGTGGGAGGGCTACAGTCCCCTTATGGTGGAGGTTCATGGTCATTCTGGGTCTGTACCACTTACAGAAGGCATAGTACAGCTTTCCTCCTGTCTCCTACATTCTTGTCCTCACTTTCCTTGTAAGCACTTGCACAAGCATGCCATAAGGAGAATGAAGGAACTGATTTCTCACCAAATATCTAATTTGTTTTCATTTGTTCTGGGATAGTTGAAGTGAGATAAATCCATGGACCTGATTCGTTACGTGTTTGCATGATTGCCATTACAAGCACGAGGGAGGAAGAGTTGAATGTTTCTGGGTAGCACTAATTGCTGAGCAAGATTTTTTCTTGTTCCCCATTCATGTGCCAGATTAAGCTGACTTAAAGCAGCAATAAAACTGTGCCCTTTGTTTCTCAGTAGCCTGCTAAGCCTGCACCCAGCACTGACTCTTCGGGTGCTAGACAGCCACTTTGTAAGCCACTTATAACTTTATCGCATTCAAATCTGAAGCCATGTCACTAGTTGTGCCAGGTCTGACATGAAAAGTTCCATTCTTTGTCTGCAGTTATGAGTCTAAGATTAGATCAGACTGACTAGGGCAGAAGGAAGACACATTGTTACTTAAATCTCATTTATACAATTTATTTCAGTATCATGAGATATGACGTTCTGTAGAAGAAATCTGGCAAGCAACATGGATTTGCATTTGGAAAGAAAAGGAAACAAATGGAGGAATGCTGAAATGCCAGCCCAAGGACTGAGATTACACAGTAGTCATCACTTTAAAAGTTGGCACTAATCAGCTGGTATTGCAAAGTCACCTCAGGTAATTCCCATTCCAAGCATTCGGGAGAAACATCAGTGCTTCTGTCCTGGAAGAGCTGCTGATGCTGAGGTTGTAAAGTCAAGGCACTGTGCTGTTTACCAATGTATGCAGTTATATTGCAGTATTCTTTTTGTTTGTTTGTTTTAAGCTGGCTAAAGACACTGCAGGGATTCTCAGTCAGGTTGTAAACAAATTACACTGTCATAATGCAACTGTCTGATTAAAAGTTAAGATGCTGCCCTCAATTGTTGTGCAAACCCATCCAAGGCCTCTGAGGCTGTGTCCCCTGCTGGTGAATCACTGATGAGTACTGCCCTGAGTTACAGTGCTTACTCTGTATCTAGTCCCAGCTGTTGGGGAACATCCAGAGGCTTCCATCTACAATTCGAAGTTGTAGCATCAAGGATGCAGCAAGCATCCTTGGTCTATGTTGCCTCTTCCACAAGCCCTTGAAGTACCTCTCTCAAGTTACTTCTCTGTCAGTCCCTGGACCAGCTACAGGACAGACCTGTTTTTGCATGCATGCATGTGTGTGTCTGCCTGTGGGTGAGGCAGCTGGCGATCAGGTGATCCAGTTAATGGGCAGACTGGGTGCCTAAGGAGAGTTGCTGGGGGGATCCAGACATGTATCTCTCTATATATGTATGTATATTTTCCCATAACGGGCTTTCATCCTCGTCAGTCAGAGAAGTAAAGAGGATGAGGCTGTTGGTGCCATTGGAGTTTGAGTGCTGCATTTCTTGCATTGGTCTCTGTATCTGGTCAAGCATGTTTGCATATGCACATATACATCTGTTGTGTCCATGAGTGCCTATTGGGAATACCCGCTCAGCCTCACTATTGGCTGGACCTAAGAACACAGGAGCTGTGGTGGCCATACCACCTTTGGGTTTCTAGATTTGCCAGCCCCTAAAACTTTAAACACAGACTTGCACTAAACAGACATAAAAGGAGGTTTTATCCTGGTGGAGCTGTTCCCTCATATAAGGTTGTGCTTCTGTTTTTTTTCTCAGTGCATATATTTCCTTGTCGATCAATCCTATGCCTCTGAAATACAAATATGCATTTTCAAGAAATGTCAAGCCTATTTTATTGTTTCCATTTACTTCATCTTCACAACCAAATGTGGGAGGGTTTTTTTTATGGACTAGAGTGGAATAGACCTCCTACTACACTGAGGGGCAACACGCAGATGACACAAAGCCCTTTACTTATTCAGCAACATTGTTTCTGGCTACAGGTTGTCTCCTAAAGTACAATTCTCTGAGTGAGGCATAAGAACGCATGCTATGTTGACACTTTCCTACCCATTACAAAGTACTACCAGAACTGGGAAGCCATGTTGCACCTCAGAATCTTGGCACTGCTCTGCTTCACTATCTCACTACAAGCATCCTTTTTTTTTAAACTGCACAAACTGGATGCTTGGAAAACGTCAGACAAAGCAAACAAAAGGGATAGAATTGGCAAAGGTGTAGTCCCACACAACCAATGCCATCTGAGAAAATCAGTGCCACTTTCTTTGCCTATGTCCCACTTAGTTGAAAGCCTCAAGGTTACTGCAGCTGCTGGGTTCTAAGAGTCATAGAATATCCTGAGTTGGAAGGACCAACAAGGATCATCAGGTCTACCTCCTGGCCCTGCACAGGACAATGCCAAGAATCACACCATGTGCCTGAGAACATTGCCCAAACACTTCTTGAACTCTGTCAGGCTTGGTGCTGTGACCACTTGCCTGAGGATCTTGTTCCAGAGCCCAATCACTCTCTGGGTGAACAACCTGTCCTTAGTTTAAGGAATCCTTTTCTGAGTTTTTCCTTTTTGATCCTAAACTTCTCCTGACATGGCTTCACCTAGTTTATGAGATATTTTTAGTGTTCCCTCTACTAATGTGATTTAGAGCAATTTTTTCCCTTTTCTATAAAAGGCCTTCAACACATCTGTAGGACTAAGGGAAGAGAAGAGTCTGCAGACATTCCATCTGAAACTTTTCCTCTTTAGGTCAAACAACCTGAGCATTCGTAGTCATTTGGAGAAGATGCAGCTGCATCTCTCATTGCTGCTTTGCATGCTCATTTGGGGGCAGAGGGCTACATAGCCTCCAGTCATTTCTCCAATAATCATGTAATGCTCAAAGTGTTTCTCTTATAGAATGAAAAAGTCAGCAGCTCCTCAAGCCTCTGTTGTGAAAAATCCTGCAGTAGATTCAGATAAAATGCTCCAGAGCAGAGATCACTGCTGGTGATGTAGGATCAAATGTGGCTCCTCTCTTACAGAGGGTGGCTGAAATCTTGAAATTCTATTCCCTATTTGCTGTCACCATTTCCTTTGGTCACAGTGTAAAGAGCTTAACTCTTCTCAGGAAACACGCGTAGCTACTTAGGGCTCCAACTCCATTGCGTGTAAGTCTGGGGTATGGCTGCGATGCCATAAAGCCTAATAAGCTGGTCAGTCCTCTACCCTTGATTTTTGACTTCTCAGAAAACTGTTTATGATGAAACATCAAGTGCTGAGCCCAACTTATGTTTGGTCACTTGCTGTTAGATTACAATATAAAGAGCTTTATTTCTACTGAAGAAGGAGATAGTGGATAATTTAAGCATGACACTAAAGACAAGAGCTGAGTGTTGGAAAAAGTGTAGGAATCTGTGCAGAGGGGTATCTGTATTCTCTACCATGGGACTAGGTAGTGCCTTAGTGTAACCCAGTTATTGGCAAAGGAAGATAATTCCTGTGGAAGCTTACTCTACTCTTCTGCTCGAAAGAAATGAGTTTAAATGAGGGTTAGCTGTGCTGAGATTCTGTCAGATATCTGCTCTAAACTCTATGGCTCTTTTTAGTCAAGATAGCCTTCATTTAACACCAGTGAAAGTTGTCAGTGACTTTTTAGAGGTGCAGCAGAGAAATTCTTGTTCCTTAAATTGGGTCATCACGTGTTGTTTCAACCCTTACTGTCAAACCAGAGCAATGTTTGGCTAGAAATACTTGTTTCTCATTCAGATTTAGGCCCTCAATACTGTCCAACTGCAGAACCCAAGTTATAGTTGAGACATGATGGCGTGTCCTGTGTACTTTTTAAACAGGGGAGTACAAATACAACTATGTGCTGCATTAAAAAACAAAACTTGACATTTGCTGCAATGTATATCTATTGTCAAATTTCTGAGGTTCATTTTTGCCATGGTTTGTAGCTAACAGAAAAACATCACTTGAAGTAGGAGATAGTGCAACTGCTCCAAAGTTTAATAACTAGTTTCCCCTGAAGAGAAAGATAATGAGCAGATTACAATGGACTGCTGTGGAGGTTGCTGGACTGACACTGTGATACTCACTCCTGTGCTCTGTAATTCAATTCTTTCGAGATTTAAAGATTGCCATTATTGAGGTTCACAAGGGCGTGTAATAAAATATAAATCACATCTATGGTTGTGAAGTGATAATTTTTTTTGATGAATAGAAGGTAGCTACATGTGGGTGAGAAAAGTACCATGTTTTCTCATGATTTTTTATGATTTGAACAATTACATCAACTATTATTGCAGAAGTCCTGCACGAAGTAAATACGAGCTGTCTTCATCAGGGCTCATCTTGATCACTGTGCTGCAGGGAGATTTCTCCTCCTCCAGCATTAAGAGAATAGGTGGACTAAACATGCAGCTCTTGTGAAGTTTCAGGGCAGTGTAACCTTTCCTTTAAAAAAACCACTAATCCCTTGCAAAATATGTAGTGGGCAAAGTGATCTGTTCTGTAATTGTTTTGGCTGAACTAAATTCTTGCAGTAAAACTGATATGAAACCTGCACTTCAAATGGGCCCATTTGAACTGAAACTCCTATATTATTGACTTTTGAGAGCAGAAAGGGTCATTACAAATATCTAGCCTAAATAGTGACATGGCAGGTGAGATTGCCAGCTGTGTATTTCACATATAATCCAGAAGATGTCTGTTTAACCTTTGTCTGGTCTTTCCTTCAAAGCAAGGTGGAGCAGCAGCACTATATGTATATTTTATGAAAGTTTAATCGACAAAAAGGACATTTATCTCCAGAGCCTGATCCTTGTCCTTATTTCTCCCTGTCTCTTTTTCTGTATAATCTATTTGTGAATATTCAAAGGACTTATTTAAGAGTGTAGGTTACTTTAGATGCAGGTGTAACCTCAAGTGTACTATATAGATTCAGTCCCTCTCGGTCCACTGGAGGAGAGATGCTCTTTTGCTTTTGGCCACCACTCTAGCCATGGGACAGGTTAGATGGTCTATGGTGTGACCCTCCAAGTCTGTCTCTGCATCCCTTTGGGTGCTTTGCAATTGCAGTAGCAGGAACTGCCCAAGCTTACTGAAATAGATGTTAGAGTCCAACTCGGTGTCTTGGTGTATGACTTGCATTTCAACCCCAGACACAGGGATATCAAAGAAGAGAGAGATACTGGGGAGCTGTATCTCAGCAACACCCTAACCTTCCCACTTACTGCTTTCCATGGATATATTTATGTGGTATTTTGCAGTAGATGTGAACTCACTCTGCCCACATACTGAGCCCACTTTGAGTGAGTCAGCTCCATCAAACAAGCTGAGTAGCTCTGGTTAACATGCTGTAAAGCCTGAGTGGTTAGGAGGGAAAGGTTAGCAGCTCTGGTTCTGGGCCAACAGAGGGCTTGTGGTAACAGAGAGAGCATGTGAGCTCCTGCACACTTGTAGACAACCCCAAGGGGAAGTAAAATTTAAAAATGTAGGAATTTCCTTTCTAAAGACTTCCATGCTTAAGTTTCCCGCTTCTTCAGTACTTATCTGCTCTGTATCTCACACTTGTAGGAGTTTATGTGTGCCAATAAAGCTTGTGACCAAAGTCATTCCTGGCCCACTCTCATATAAAACACTCTGCTGGAGAGGAGGTTTATTCATCTGATGGCCCTCCTGATAGAACAGACCCTGTGTCTTCCAGCACAGCAGCTGCTGTAACAAGGTGATTTTGTAAGCATCAGGGAAGGGTGAGAGCTGGCCTATCCTTCTTGCTGTGCTGCAGAGCCTGCCAGATGTGCATGCTGATCAGAGCTCTCTTCCCAGGAGGAGCCATGTAATATGTAATATGCAAGAGGCAGGGAGAAGAGGCAACTGCTGCCTAGGACACATTGCAAAAATGTCATTAATTTCCCCAAGAGCTTTGAAGGTGGGGAGATAACTTCCCAAGGCTCAGTCTTATTGCATACACAAGTAATGGGTCCCACCCCCATATGTCTTTAAGCGCTACATATGTTATGGGTATTTTTATAATTGCAATTTCTGAAATTTCTGAAATTGAAACCCTTTAAACAAACCCTCTGTGCTAGGTATTGTGCAGAGATAGAAAGAATCTGTCCTGGAAACGGTGTAAAATCTTCCCTAGTTCAGGAGCAAATCTCAGAGGCTTTGCTCATAAAAGCTGTTCTTTCTCACCCCTGGGCAAAGCAGTAGCTCAGTGACAGTCATGGTTTCACCATGGAATGGTGATGGTCATGGTAAAGTGAAATGACTTTAAATGAGTTTCACCTTCATGCCACGGATGCTTATGAAGACGAATTCGCCTCATCTACTGCCTTTATCCAGGCAGACGGGAGGATGCAGGGCTAGGCACTGACTGTAAGATCCTGAGTTGATGCAGATTTCCCTGCAGATTTCCTCTTACATTGGGAAGATGTACATTGTTAATGGCAATCTATTGACCGGCCTTTGTCTAACAGGTTTAAAATGGCTCCAAGCCATAGTTCATTCAGCCCCAGAAAAAGATGACTTTTAGGCCATGTCATCATTTTTTTTTTGCAAGCTTACCTCAAAAAGCAATGTTGTGCTGTACCCATATCAAGGATTAAAATAAATCATACACTTAGTATTTATGCAGTGATTTCTCCATTTTTACACTGCTTTATTTTTAGCTGATATATCATGATATTAGAATCAGCATCTCAGCACCTCAATCACATATTTTGGTGTCTCCCAGTTTTTGTATCCCAAATGGAGAAAACAATTCTTTGGCCTCATGCTTCCTCTGTATTGTCTCCCACTGGAGACAGTCAGGGTAAAGAATTATTCTTATTTTATGTATTAAAGAAGTCTGGAAACATAACGTTGTCTTACAAGAATTTCTGATGATTCCTTTTGAATGCCATCTCTTCAAATATTCAAAATTCTCAAAGCAAATAGTTTTTAACTGCTAAAACAAGTTCTTGATTCCTGTCAACATTTCAAAACAAGAAAATAACTTATTTTTTTCTCATTTTTTTTTGTTTAAAAACTCTGAGATGGCATTTTTAAAAAAATTAAAATGTTCTGTTTCAAAAACAAAGTAAACATAAGAGGCTTTTATTTTGACATCTAATGGGAGTGAAAAAATCAAATTTCCTCGTTAAAGTATTTTCCAACAAAATAAGTTTTGCCATAATGCCGAGTTGTTTTTTGTTTTTTTTTTTTGTTTTTTTAGTGGAAGAAGGGGATGGCGTAAGTATATTAAGTGATGGGTATATTGAGTGATGAGTATATTGAGTCCATAGTAACTGAAAGTTTCCATAAAGTTGGCTTAGGGAATGGTGTGTTGCAGATATATGAATCAAGATGTGTAAATTTTGAGTTCTAATATATTTTTGAACAGAATTCTCTATTCATGCTTTCCAGCTTAACACTTTACTGATAAGCAATTTGATAAGTAGCCAGAGTCTGCATTTCCTAAAACTCCCAGCTCTAGCCTGCCACTGAAGCAGAAGGGGTTATTTTAGAATCTTGGAGAGAAATCTATGGCAGCTAATGTTGCTGCACAATACAGAGACATTCACCTTGATTAGGCAGAACTTGTGGCCTTTTCACTGGGCTCTGAAGCTGACGCGTAGGAGAGTTTCTTCTGCACCCACTTGGAAGTGTGCATGTATGCCAGTGTCTGTGAATATGTGTCTACATTCCCTACGTGACCTTATCCTTGGATTACTTTTAGCAGAGTGCATGCAAACACATACAAATGCATATGCACACCTCCCACCTCTGAAGGTTTTGTTTCTTTGATATAAGAAATCAGCCCTATGTGGTAGCAAGCAAAAGAGTAACTGAAGCAACAAAATTGGAATAGGGATGCCATGTGTGCCTTGTCGTAGCCATTTTTATGCAATTGTAAATGAATTGTAAATGAAGGAATTGCTATCTCCTGTTGCTCATGTTGCTTTGATACCTAAGAGCCATAGTCAGAGGCTAAGAGTACTATACCAGGTGCTGCCCAGAGCAGCACAATTACACCATCCCTTAGTGACAGAGCTCATAGCACAAACACAGGATAAGGGACAACAGATAGATGTAAATGGATTGAAGGAGGACTATGCAGTCATGTAGTGTGACTGCAATAGTCGACCCAGTAAATGAAGGTTTCAACTTACTAATGTCTGGGTTTTTCTGTAAATGTCATGTTGAAGAGAAGAACAGTGACCGAATCTGTGGATACACAGGGTGAATAATGCCCAGTCAGGAGGAGCGTGGAGTAACTTGTCTGAATACCAAACAGATTTACAATAGAGGTTGGTATAATGAACGTTTTGGAGGGGTGACCTGCTTCTCAATGAAGAAAAAAGGATTTGGGGATTGGCAGCAAAGGGCCTTCACAATAGAGGTCAGTTGATTTGATGTAAAGAGAGCAAAATGGTAGAAGGGTATAGACAGAGAAGAACACAGAGCATTAAGTTATTGCAATGATTTTGAGTTGGAGAAATCAAGTCTGGTGGCATTGCTGAAACTGACAATCTGGGTCTATCTGTAGCGAACTTGCAAATAGTCTGACAAATACTAGAAATTTGAGATTCAAGAGACTGAAATGCTACATTCTATTGTGTAGAAAATTAGTTCTAAATTACTTTTTCTGAAACCAGGGCTTTTGGAAATCATCCACATTATTGTAATAATATTGTAATGCTGCAGAACTTAGAAACAAGATGGGAACTGAGGCCCTATTGCATTAGCTGCTTTAAAGCTATGAAGTTGTTTGACAACTTATATTCCCCATTACTATTTAGCTTTTCCTAGGGGAACTGTTGGGATGGGGAAATCAAGAAGAGTAGAGGTACAAAACAAATGAGAACAAAGATGAAAGAAACATCCAAACAACAGAAATGCAGGGAGAACTGATGGAGATACTATCTGACTGTAGAAATAGAGGGTCTGAAAGATCCAGCACAGAGGAGAGAATTCCTTTTCAGAGCACAGAAAACACCCCAATGAGCTCAAGCAGGACTGTGGGCCCTTGCTTTCATCGCCTGTGCAGCTGCTCCTTCCAGTTTGAGTGGGTTGACTCCTCCATTGTTATTTCCTTGTGCTGACTGTAAAGTACATCTGAATAGTAAAAGAGATCTGCAATTGAGAGAAATGCTTCAGAATGTTAAAAACTCCTGGTTTTGCTGAATATATATTTTGTTGCATTTTTTCTTTTTTCTTTTTTATATATACCATTCGATTAAAAATTAATAATTTTCAAGGTGGTCACCTGCTTTTATCAAGCACCGAAATTTGATCTCTAGATGTTCTAGCTAGCAAAAAAATGAAGGCAAGGAGCCTGATTAATAATTGCTAAGAAAACTGTTGCCTGGGTGTCTTCTTACTTCAACACTGCTGAGAGGGAATGACCTCAAAGAAAAGGGAAGTGTTTTTGAGCCAATGCTTTTCTTTTCATCTGAACAATCTCCACTGCACCTCTACTTTGTCCATCCCTCCCTCCTTTCGTGCATCAGGCATGGCCAGGAAAGGCTGAGCATATGCTAGGGTGACTGTTGCTCAGTTTAGAAAGCAGCTCCTAACATTTGGCTCACACCTGTCAGCAGACTCCATATACACTTGTTTATCCTCCTCTGTACCATATGTTTCCATGCGATATCCATTCCTATGATCTATTGCCTTACTTCAATCACTCCTATTATGGTTGCAACTGAGCATTTCACAGTCATTAATGCATTTACCCTGACAGCATCCCTGTTGCGTAGGCATCTAATATCACCCACTGTACAGATGGGTTAGCTCAAGCTCAGATCCACAGCTTCTCAAAAGTCTCATTGAAATCAATTGGAAGGAAACACATCTCCGGGGAATGAAAGTATGGGAGAGCAAGATGAATGCTCAGTTTCATCCAAGGAATTTGCAGTGTAGTGAGGAAATTCCTCTTTTGAATCCTATATGGATGCTCAAAGTGCTGGACCATTCTTGATTTCTTGACATAGAGCTGTTCCCTGTCTTTGAAAACCCAGCAGAACTGTGGTTGTTGGTGTCCGGTCTTTTTACAAACATTGGCAGTAAGCCCCTGTCTCCATGTTCTCACCAAGGAACGTGGAGAAAAATGCTGTCCTTGTCAGAAGACATAACTTAAAAATTAGTTAAAAGCTCATTGGCCCAATATAGTGATAACAATCAGCTCAAAAGTATTCTGCCCAAATAAGAAAAGTTTATAAGGAAAATGTGCTTCCCAAAAAATGTGTTTCTGCTGCACTGGAAACTGTTTCATCCCTTTTCTCTATTCTTTGTATTCTTGTTTGACTCTTAGAAAAGAACTTCTTTGCAGCCCTTCAGATTTAGTCTATGTAGGAGAGGAACAGGGTTTTTTAAAATGTACTGTATGTACCTGTCAGTCACCTACCTATTAATTACAACTAAAAGCATGATTAATCTGTCATGGATCAGGTGGCTAAGCAACCAGAATCATACTAATGCATTTCTGTCACTCATTCAAAAGGCAGCATTGTTATCAATTTTTACATCCATGTGTACTCAAGCCCAGATACACAGCAGCTGCAGAGTACTGGTAATATTCTTTCTGCCACAGATGGGATGAGGTTGCATCATGCATATCTCTATTGCGCTCACAGTGCCTGTGCAGTGATCTATTTCTTTAACACTAGTACCATTCAATGGTCCTATCATTTGCAAATAATTTTGCCTTTTAAAATTGATAATAACTACAGTTGTGAGAAGTATTTCCAGGGACTCATAATGACTTCAAGTGAAATTCCTCTGTGTAATTTCATGCTGAAGGGTTAGCATGAGGACCAAGGTGCTACTTAAGCCCCAGAATGAGTAGGAGCTAAGAGGTGCGTAGGTCTTGTACAAGTGTCAATGTCTAAGGAAAACAATTCTTTTGATATGACACATTATAACTCTTTCCCTTTTGTTGTTCCTTTTCTCTGAATATTCAGTTGATCCCCTTTTTAATAGCATAGATGTTGGAAAATTAATTTCCAGGCACCAAAGTCAAGATTTGTAAACACATCTGAAACCCTTGTGCATCCATCTTGTCAAGCAGTGAATGCATGGATATGCTAAATCCCAGCTAAGCTACATCATTTAGCTCTTAAAACGTTCTGAATAAAAGCTTTTCTCATAAAAGAGTTTCAAAACTGACATCTTCAAACTGCCCTACAACATTAGGAGCAGAAGACAGGTAGGTGACCCACTGAAGGAACCGTTCCACTGATGCCTGGGTGACCTGCTATGACTTGATGCCCTATTTCTGGATTTTAAAGTATGAAGAATATAATCATTAGGCTCGCTAAATAGATGATAAATGCATTATATATTAAATATATGTATTATATATTTTTTGTATTTATTCTATTTATTGATACAATTGATAAATAACCAATTAATATAATCACTTATATTTATTATTATAATAAGGAATATAATGATAATTATTTAATTATATATTGATGTAAAATATATTAATTATATTTTTTCCCCTTCCTCTTGTATATTAAATATATACGAGGAGAAAAAGCCTGACTTCAGTTTTGTCTTTTTACACCTACTAGCTTTTTGGTTAAATGAGATAAATTTTTATGTAAGGATTTTGGTGTAACTGCCTAAAACTAAAGAACTTCTCTGCAAGATGATGTCTAGAAGTTGTAATCTGCATCCCTTGTGTGCCGCATGCCTCAGTGACCCGAATGAAGAAACCATTTTGCTTTTCATCTCAGTAAGTACCTTGCTGCATGCAGGCAGACTCTCAGTCAGTAGGTTTCTGAGTGTACGGATTTGTGGAAGAGCTCTAAAAGTTTGCACACAGTAACAGTTTTTTTTGTCCTAAGCATTGCTGTAGTCAAGTCACGGTCACTGTACGGGGAGAAGGTAAAAGAATGATAAGAAAATATAAACTGCTCCAGAACAAGTGCTGTTTGTGTGTCTTTTACAGTCCTTTGCTTAGCTTTTGGGTTTTTTAATTGCTCTTTAGTCATCACAGTTTGATGTAAATCCAGTCTAGTGTAAATTTTTTGTAGCCATTCATATGTATTACAGTGACACAGAAATTTTTAAGGTCACTATTAAATCTTGAAATGTTGCCCCTAATATAGCAGTTTCACTATTTTCTCGCAAAACTGTGCTGCCCTACTCTTTCTTATTAATAAACATGATATCCTTCTGTTTGCTTTCCTTTCATGCTGCACAGCTGTACTCTTCTCTTTCATCAAGAGACAGTCACAATTTTGTTTGTCACACTAAAATACAGATTTTTTTTTTTTCTTCTTTATTTATGAATAGCAGAGTTGGATTTTCCTTATGGAATAGAATTTAAAACAGCCCCGACATTTAGAATGTAAAGGAATTGCTCCAACTGATTATAGTTCTGTTAAAATGAGTCACACACTTCTGATCCAAACTTCCTGACATACACATCCATATACATTAATCATTATGACATCATTGAAAAACTATTTTTACCTTGTTAATAAAAGCTGAGTGCGTTTGTCAACTTGTCAAATTATATTTAATCCAGCGAACATACAGACAGGTTAGGAAAGACATAGGCTTTCAACTAAGAGCAGAGCACAATTCTACATGTCTGAAAATGTTGGGCATGTGAAACTTGTAACACATTTGTAATATTGAAATGCAGACGAGAAGCACACTGTTAAAAAACCCCACAAAATGAAATAGGTTTACTAAGAAGAATTAAACTTACCTGTCAACAAATGCGTGGTGTATTATAAAGATAGGATCATTTGCAGAGCCTTGTACTTGGGACATGGAACCATTCATGTAGATGTGAAGGGCATTATGCAAACTGCTTTGCGATGGGTTTGATATTGCAGTCTGTGGATCGGCAAAGCCTGTAGATTCAAGAGGAAATCATATGCTGATATGGCAATGTGTATAATTCTTTTTCCAGTAACATTGGAGATCAAAGTACTTACTTTCCCTTCATTTGCATTCAGCTTTTTAAGCAAGAGCTTAAGAAAACATGTAAAGGAGTGCTAATATCTTTCAAAGGCATAGCAAAGATTAAATTAGAACAAGCTAAATTAAAACTCCTGCCATGCAGCGTGTCAGCAAATGTACTGCTAAATTGCTTTATATTTTTAAATGTCTTTGTCCATTTTGCTTGGCTGTTAAAAAGCAACATTTGTATGTGTACATGTATTTATGTTGAGAAAATGTATTAACTTTATTTTCATTTTGATCTGTATACCTACAGGTTGCTACAATAAAATTGACTATTTTATCTCATCATATACTCAGTCATTTATTAATGTTTGTCTCTATAGAACACTTTCTTCTATTGATAGGAGCCTACACAATACAAGCTATAAACTTTGCAGAAGGATTTGGCAAGTAATCAATAATCTTTTACAGTCAGACTTACAGGATTGAAGTCTTGTGGATTGCTGTTATTTTGGAGGACATTTAAAAGATAGGTTTTGAGAAGAGCTTACACAGATCAACCCCAAACAAGAAATACTGGAAGATGAGTCGTTCCATTAGTTTTTATTTTGGTAACCTGTTCATACCTTGCCTGAAGAGCGATGTTGTTGGCCCTGCTCAGTTTCCCAACAGCTAAACTTCCTCTCTACTTGTAAGGATGTCTAGTAAAAGCCAGCTCAACCATCTGATCCTTCTCTGGGAATTTCCCAGAGAGTAAAAGAGGAACATATGTTGTTCTCCCAACCTATTTCTGAACCTGATGCTAGTTCTTCTATTTAACCTATGACACAAAACCTCTCGCTTCTGTCTCTTTTATCTGGTTCCTGAAGATGTATTCTTCTCACAATTTCTATTAGATGTAGGATGAGGAAGCATAATGGAATCACATTAAAACATCTTCATAATTTAATAATAGAATAACAAGGGCTGTGAACTATGTGGTCACTGTGTTGATCTTCAGTGTTTCCCTGATATACTTGCAGTTATCAGTTCTGCAAGGTGGGGAAAAGAAAGATCTTAGCTTTTGTCTTTGGGGAATTTCTCATGGACTTTGAACACTTGCTTTATTTACTTATTTAGACCAAGAACTAGCATTTGATGAAAATCAGCGATATACTTTTGAAGTGAATCTCCCAACAGTCCTTTTATTTCATGCTGTGACTCACATTACAAGGCAACTTCTGACTTTGTAAATTGGATTCCTTTTGGTGAAAATCTAAAATGTGCCAGCTATCAGTCCGTGTTCAGTTCAGGGGACTGAACTACAGGTACTATAAAAGAACCCCTTCCCTATCAAAACCCTCATGTGTAACCTGGAATTTTTGTCCACAGTATCAACTGTTTTACTCTGGATTTATTCCTCTTTGAGTCACACAAAGTATTAACTGGCGTGTGGCTCAAATTGCCCTGTGAGTAGGGTCATATTCTGAACTTGGAAACCTGAGGTTTAAGCTCATCTGGGATTTTGATCTTCTGTATGAAATGATTGTGTCACTTTGTCAGTCTAAATTCCCTCATTGGGCTTTGTCTTGTCAGCTAATCTCTTCAAAAAAGAGAACAGCATCTGGCATGAAAACACTGTTATAATAAGAATCAAATCATAGCTGTGGCACCTAGAAACCAGCATACTATAATAACCATCCATCTTTTTGATTGTAATAGTATGAAAAAGCTTTTGAGAAATTCACAGTGTCGAGGAATATGCTGAGTTGGAAGGGACACACAGGGATCACCGAGTCCAGCACTTAGCCCTGCACAGGACCACCCCTAAGAGTCTTACCATGTGCCTGAGAACATCCAAATGCTTCTTGAACTCTGTCAGGCTTGGTGCTGTGACCAATTCCATGGGAGCCTGTTCCAGTGCCAAATTATCCTCTGTGTGAAGAATCTTTTTCTAATATCCAACCTAAACCTCCCTTGACAAAACTTCAGCCCATTTCCTTCAGACCTGTCCCTCATCACCATATAGAAAAGTGCTTGCCTCTCTTCTTCCCCTCACGAGGATGTCAAAGTTGAAAACATAATTAGGACATTTGGAGGAGAAACAATTGGCTTGTTATGAAAATTGCAAATTTTTAAGGTGGAATGAGTCTGAATTTAGGAAAGAAAGAGGAACATGTCAGCATCTACAGATAACTGCAGATTTTGAGTACATCATATGTGGACCAGGATTATTGAAGATTCTCCTTGAGGACACAAAAAGAGCAAAGGATAGAAATTCTCATAGGGAAAATTGGACCCACAGAAATTTGAATGATGATGGATGCTCTATGTTGTCTAGCTATCAAATCAGTGGAAACAGTAGAATAAAATATTACTTATGAATAATGATGTACATTGACACTGTCCAGAATTCACAGGAACTGACGGCAACAAATTTGGCTTTCTTTGCTGATGGCCACAGTGCATGGTCATTGGGATCAGTCAGTTTATCAACACTAGGAAATTTCTGTGAATATTAACTAAATATGATATATCTATATATCCTTCTGAAGCAATTCTTCCATTTAGATTCCACTGCATTATATTTAAGGGAAGATAAACTTTATACAGGGTCTAGGCAGAAGGCTGGATGTTTTATATCAAACTTGGGATACTTCTTAAATCTCTTATTGCATTGCAAACAATATAATCACTTATAAAAACCCACAGAATATTCATTTTGGTTCTGGATCACTTTTCATGGAACATTTGTACACGACTGATTTATCTTAATAATCAAAGTCTCTGTAACTGAGACAGCTTTAGCAACTCCATCCTCTGTATCCCAGATAGTTGAGCTGCATTCAGTCAGTGTCAAAGATGATGTCATGTTAAACCCCGCCTAGGAAAAGTTCTAATATCTGATCTACTCTTATGAAAACTCCATATAGATTGTAAAGTTAGCAGAAATAAAGCCACAACATGGTGTCATAGTGTATTTTAGATATACAGATATATATAGAATACAGATACACAAGTGGAGTGAAATGAGAGCCTCTTGACTCTAGATAGGGAAACTACTTCCTCCAACTGTCTTGCTCCATGCTATGCATTAACTGCACCTTGTCAGTCCTTCTGTGAACTGATTTTACTCACTATTCTGGCAGTAAACTCCCCTGGATTGTGGGATGTCAGGGTTTTTTCCCAGGCTACAAAGATACAGCATCTCATACAAAGGTGTGATGAGAACCAGTGACCGTACCCAAAAAAACAGGAGGGAGAGCAACTGACTTATGTATGGAGAAGACTGATCTGGCCTGCTAAATCATCTGGCCATTACTGGAAACTGTAACATTCAGGCATCCTTTTAAACTCTTTTTTAATTATGGTGCATTAGAAATATCTATCAGGACATACATCGCTAAAATGAAGTTTGCCCAGTAAATTCAATAAGAGAAAAATCAGTTTTAGGGGTTCATAAACTTGATTATGCTCCTGCTTATAACACTGTTAATCACTAGCAGTGATTCAATGAATTTGAAGTAGCTTCACTGGGCCAGGCCGAATTAAATCAAGCGGGGATTTAGACTAAAGTTTATTATGGAGAAGCTAACGATGCCACTCAAAATTAAGGCTGCCTGACAGTTTTTAGGATGGCATATAGGCGGTTCTCATTGAACATGCAATGAGGTCAGATGCATATCTTTTAATAGAATATTGAATCATATTAACTGTGAATTTTGCCACCTACTAACAGAGACCACAGAAGTCCATGCACAATCAGTCAAATGCAGAGCCTTAGGTGTTGAAAGCAGGTAATGTTTTCCTGAGTTCCTCATTTGCCACTGACTGAAGTGCTGTAACCATGCTTAACAGCAGGTATGCAGAGCTTGGAGAGCATTAGCATTGTTCAGTGCTACAGAAATGGAGGAATCATTCCAACAATCCTACCGCTTTTGATTGTCTTAGGGAACTCCTTCATGTCTGTGGCATGCTACCATCATTTATATATTCATAGTAGTTTTGCAGGTGGTTTTATTAACTGCAAAATGATTTTCCTTTCAAAATAAATTTAGTTTTGTATGACTTTCTAGGTTCAGTGGTAAGGGCAGCTGGTACTTTAAAGGTAAAATTCTTTATATGTTGCATTTTGAGGGGCTTAAGTGCACCTTCATTCAGTTTGCAGACAACACCAAGTTGGACAGGATCATGTATTTGCTGGAGGGCAGAAATCACAGAATCCCAGAATCAATTAGGTGGCAAAAGACCTCTGGGATCATCAAGCCCAAATTATGACCTACACCACCATGTCAACTAGACCATGGCAGTAAAGGACATGTCCAGACTTTCCTTAAACACTTTCAGGGACAGTGACTCCATCATCTCCCTGGACATTCCATTCCAATGTTTAATCACCCTTTTTATAAAGAAATTCTCCTTAATGTCCAGCCTAAACCTTCTCTGGTGCAGCTTAAGACTATGTCCTCTCATCTTGTCACTAGTTGCCTGGCTGAAGAGGTCACTCCCACCTGGCTACAGCCTCCTTTCAGGTAGTTGTAGAGGGTGATAAGGTCTCCCTTGAGCCTCCTCTTCTCTGGGCTAAACAATCCCTTAACTGCTTTTCATGAGACTTGTATGCCAGGCCCTTCACCATCTTTCTCTGGACTTGAGAAAGACTCTGCAGAGGGGTCTGGACAGGCTGGAATGATGAGCTGAGGAAAATTTTATGAGGTTCAAACTGGTGAAATGTTGTTTCACAATATAAGTGCTACAGGCTGGGGAAGAGTGGCTGGAAAGCTGCCCAAGGGAAAAGGACCTGAGGGTGCTGTCCACAGCGGCAGAACATGAGGCAGCAGTGTGCACAGGTGGCCAAGAAGACCTATGTCATCCTGGCTTGTATAAGTAATAGTGAGGCGAGCAGGACCAAGACAGAAAGAAGGCTGCAGCAAAGTGAGGGTCAGTCCCTTTTCACAGGTAACAAGCAATAGCACAAGAGGAAACAACATCAATTTGCCCCAGGGGAGGTTTAGATGAGGTTTTAGGAAAAAATTTCTTCACAAAGGATGATCAGACATTGCAGCAGGCTGTCCAGGGAAGTGGTAAAAATGCCATCCCTGGAAGTGTTTAAAAAACATGATACAGCACTTGTGAACATGGTTTTATAATGAAAATGGCAGATTATCGTTGGACTTGGTAATCTTAGAGATCACTTCCAACCCTAACACTTCTATGATTCTATGGTTTAGTGGTGGACTTGGCAGTATCAGGTTTATGGTTGGATTCAATAATCTTAAAGGTCTTTTCTAACCTAGATGATTCTACAACTCTCTATCTGAGTGCAACCGTATGCAGTCCCATTCTCCTGGGGTATGATTTTTTTCTTTAACAAGGCTTTCACATTTTAGAGGAGTCGAGGTCAGATAGGTGCATATACTTTAAAATAAGAAGGAAAATATAACAATGTTAAGGCCATATTCTTGCAGGATCTTTAAAGTTAGTTATGTCCTTCTAGCTTATGCTCATGGATTTTTTCTGCCATTGATATATTCACAGGAAATTTTTCAGTGTTAAGTCTTATGTATGTTCTCAAACAGTGTTATTACTGTAATCCCTCTAGGGTGAAGTAGTTGCAAGATCTGTGGAATTTGACCCAGGGGATTAGAGTAAATGAAAGTTTGTGATGATCTAATTTAGACCATGTCACATTCTACATTTTTTTTTTCCTTAAAATTACTTTCGTAGAGTTTCAATGTGGTCTGTGCTGAACAGACTTTCTAGTTCTCTAATAACGACTCTTTGCAACTTGACAGCACTTTCTCAGTGTGCAGCATAAAATTACCTAGAGGTTGAGGTTCAGGCTGAGAAATGCTGGCTGTAGGCTGAAACGTTTTCAGTTAGAAGTTTTCTGTTGGCAAACTTCACTTTGAGAAGCCTTTTTTTCATTAGCTATATGGATCGCTGTGAAAATACTGAGAAAGTTTTCCAGATGAAAATCTCTCATTTCAGAAACAAACTCGAAACTGTCATATTAAAATGAAATTACATTTTGAAATGTTTGATGCTTTATTCCATTATTTCATGGCAGAATAGCAGTAACAATACATAATTGTGACAGACAAAGGAATGCTATGACATGGCTTGGATTTATACCATTTGCCATAAGTTAATTCATGAATAATAAAAGTGATATGGGGTTTTAGAATTTTTTGTTAACGTTCTTTTGTCACTTTGTGCAAAACATAGAAGGCACTGATTTTAATTTTAAAATTTTCATGAATAAACTAATTTCATCTATAGAATCTGCTAACAAAGAAATTCTAAGTTTTTCAGCCATCTCTTTTTCCAAGGAAGTAGCATTCAAAACTTCATACCAAAACTGGCTGATTTTCTGTTATCTTGTATCCACAAACTTTCCAAGAAGTCAACAATGTTCCCCAGTTAGGGCCAGAAATCAACAAATCCCCCTTAAAGTAACTGCTACCAGGGGAAAAGTGTCAATTGTTTTCAACCTGTTTTTCATTCAAAGCAGAATCTCAGAATGAGAGGGCAACTCATGTACTCAGCCTCATGGAGGTGTTGTTTTATTGAACAATATTGACCTTTGCTGTTTATTTCTGTCTCTGCAGCATCATTTTGTGTTAGTCAAAGAGAGATTCAGCCTGCATTGCTATGATCTGCTCATAGTGCTGCTGATACTTGCCCTTCTGAAGAGTAAAAGTTATACTCTTTGTTCCAGTGCACTGAAGAATGGAGGAGCATAAAGTTTTGCCCAGAAAAGGGTCTTCTATGTGATCATGAATGTTTTTCATTACAGAACTGAAACTGAGGAGTGAATGTTCCAGGGAACTTCCAGAGAAGTTATTCTTCCTTTGTACTGGGCACTGGTTAGGCCACAGCTCGAGGACTGTGTCCAGTTCTGGGCCCCTCAGTTTAAGAAAGATGTTGAGTTGCTGGAACATGTCCAGAGAAGGACAACAAGGATGGTGAAGGGGCTGGAGCACAAGCCCTGTGAGGAGCGGCTGAGGGAGCTGGGGTTGTTCAGCCTGGAGAAGAGGAGGCTCAGGGGTGACCTTATTGCTGTCTATAACTACCTGAAAGGAGGCTGTAGTCAGGCGGGGGTCGGTCTCTTCTCTCAGGCTCCCAGTGACAGGACGAGAGGACACAGTCTTAGGCTGCGTCAGGGAAGGTTTAGATTGGGTATCAGGAGAAACTTTTTCACAGTGAGAGTGATCTCCCACTGGAATGGGCTTCCCAGGGAGGTGGTGGAGTCACCATCCCTGCATGTATTTAAGGATAGGTTAGATGATGAACTTAGTGACATAGTTTAAATGGTTTAGATGTTAGACTGGTGTTGGATAGGTTGTTAACCTAGGTAAAGGTTGGACTTGATGATCTCTACAGTCTTTTCCAACCTTGTTAATTCTGTGTGTGTAATGTCACATTGGTATAAATCAGGAACTGCGCAATTACAGTCACTGGCTTGATTCTGATCACCTTCCATAAACCTAAAGTAACCCAAATAAAGTCAATGCACTTACTTTGGATTTTCTTTGGATCTAAATGAGATTGGAATTTGTTCTTAGGTCTATTGGCATAAAACTGTGTAAATAAGTAAAGAAGGATTGTAAAGTTTTTTGTTTAGAAAAAGAACAAAATGATAGGTACTATAAAGTGTTAACAGTGACAGAACGAGAGGACACAGTCTTAGGCTGCGTCAGGGGAGGTTTAGATTGGATATCAGGAGGAACTTTTTCACAGTGAGAGTGATCCCCCACTGGAATGGGCTTCCCAGGGAGGTGTTGGAGGCACCATCCCTGGATGTGTTTAAGGATAGGTTAGACGATGAACTTAGTGGTATGGTTTAGATGGTTTAAATGGTTTAGATGGTATAGATGTTAGACTGATGTTGGGTAGGTTGTTAACCTAGGTAAAGGTTGGACTTGATGATCTCCATGGTCTCTTCCAACTTTATTAATTCTGTGTGTAATTCTGTGTGTAACAGGTTTGTTAGTATGCTGTCATGAAGAAGTGGACAGTGGCACAGTAACTGCAAGCGGTCAGTTTAAGCTTGGCATCTGTACACAACAAAAAAACAAGCTGGCCTTTTGTAAGAAAGGAGCTAATACAACATGAGGGAATTCTTGGCAGTAACATTTTTAAAAAACTTTTCACCACCTTTTTCAACATTAGCCATGAATTCTTGACTTCACATTGCAGTTCAGTATCTTGTTAAATAAATAATTTAGTTGGCAGAAATGTTTGTGGTCCTGTGGTGTGAGGCTGAGTATTGATAATTCAGGTTAAAAAATAAAATTAAAAAAATCTCCCACAGACCATGCCTTTGCTGTTTCTTACAATACCAGTAGCATGATGGTAGACCTTCAGTATTTCATGACTTGTTTACTTCAATTCCTTTTTCTCTACTCCTTCTACTCCACCCTTTGCATCTATTTTCACACCTTATGGAGTAAACTGTAGGTGGACCTCTACTCAATTATGACACCTTTTTCTTTCCTACAATTCATGTTTCTGTTTTCAAGGACAGAAAGCACGATTGTGTCCAGAGATTGAGTCAGTTACTGTCTGGATTCTTTCTTGGGTGCAGCAGACAAATTCTGCATTTCTGCGTTATGGCATTTAACACCACATAAAGACTAAGGCTGAACATATTAAAAGCTTTGCTTTCTTAGAATCACGGAATGATTGGGGTTGGAAGGGACCTTAAAGATCATCTTGTTCCAACACCTCTGTCATGGGCAGGTACACTGCTCACTAGATTATGTTGCTCAGGGATTGGGCCTTTGACTTTCAGGGATAAGGGGTCCATAACTTCTCTGGCCAACCTGTTCCAGTGCCTTATCATCCTCTGAGTAAAGAATTTCTTCCTAGCATCTAATATAATCCTTCACTCTTTCATTTTAAAACCATTGTTCCTTCTCCTCTCCTTGTTTACTGTATAAAAAATCCCTGTCCCTCCTTTTTTAACCCCACTTAAGGTACTGTAAGGCCACAATAAGGTCTTTCCAAAGCCTTGCTCCATCCCTCTGATCACCTTCATGTCCCCTTTCTTACTTGCATTCCTATGCCTATATTGCATTGTTATGCCCTTTCAAAGTTTCTTGCAAGCCAAAAGCTCTGGGACATCAAAAGTAGATCATATTTGATTCAGCTGACATATGATACTGTAGAAATATTTACTTATAATTGTACAATGTGTTATCATTGCTTATTAGCATTTTCTAAAAATTCAGAAGAGTTTTAATAAACAGATAATTTAATTCTTTTAGTAAAGAACTGTTTACTAGCAAATTTGGAAAGTTCAAAACAGGTTGGATAGTTAGATAATTAAGATAAATAACTTTTTTTTTTTTTTTAGGAAATTATGCTAAGGGTCAGTTTTGATGGCTAATTTATAATAATTTATTCCTTAGAGTTTGGGAGGAAGTCTAGTATAGAATTCACAGTGGAAGGATGTAGACATAACATGCCAACTTGGCAGCATACTCTTTCACACTTGTTTTCCAGCCTGGACCCTGGAAGACAGTGAATTCCAGGGCAAACCTGTGACATGGCCATGGTTATGTATGTTTATGCACAAGCAGATAATTAGATGATCTGCTTTTCTGGAGTGCTGGGGTTTTTTTGCTGTGCCTGCTGCTGGCTGTAGCAAGAGACTATCTCCTAATAGATGGATTTAGGGTTTGATCTATTCTGTAGTTTATAGCTTTTTATCAAATACCTTTAATGTGGTTCTTTCTGTTGTTTTCCAGGTGAAAGCATAATTTTTTCTTTCTTCTTGGGTTAATCTTCATGGATTCAGTTCAAACTTCCCAGAGTTTAAAGACTCTGGCTCCAGAGAGTATCAATTTACAGATGGAAATGGCATAATAAAATAAAATATGTTACCTTCCAAAGTGTTTCGGAAACTGTAATTGGCCATTTTGTCCATGGATCCAGATTCATACTGAGTCAGTGACAGGCAAAATTCAACATCAGCTGAGGATGGGAGCCTTGGGGTCCTTGATTTATCGTTATTCCCAGGATTTCGCCTTATAGGCCCCTCACTTGTGGCATTGCATAAAGCCTCTTGGCTGTTGTACTCTTCAGACCGAGTACAAATTACCTGTATAAAACATTTTCTATTAGAAGAGTAATTATAAAAAATAAAACCAAAAGAGATACTTTGATTATTTTTTGAAGAGCAAAGAAAATGTACAATGTCATAAGTTTGTTTCAAGAATATNTTTTTTTTTTTTTTTACTTGTTGTTTCACAGAAAACAACCCTCTACTTCAGTGCATGTTTTGCAGTAATACACTAGTCTTTATCTGAAACTAGCCATGTGGACTAAGGCATCAAACCTCATTTATGCTCTTGAAAACTCACTGAGGTTAAATTCAGTGTTACCCCCCAATACAGCAGGGCACAGAGTTAAATCTGCTAAATGAAGGCTTTGGGGCTTCATCAGGGTACTGAACAAAGCCATAATAACAGATTTTATTTCCCTCACAGTAAGAAGGGGAATTGTTAATTTCAGATATGAAAAAAAAAAATCTTTTGTTATGAAAATATCTGTCTGTGCTTAGTCAGTCTAAATGGGACATCAGAGGGGAGAAAACACCTAACATTGAAATCTCTTCTTTTTTCCTGAAGGGATATTTCTATTTCATGGACTGGAACAATGGACAGGAATCCTAGTGGATGAAAAAAAAATTTACTTGGAAGGAGAGGGAAGAACATGAGATTCTCAGTTAATGAAGGAAGCTAATGGGAGACTTATTTCACCAGTACTAGCCACATACAAATTGCCATACTCAAGCAACACTTTAGGATGACATCTGCAGTCAGGAGAGAGAGAGGCATCTCCTGAGTGTGATTCAGCCAACCCAAAATAGATGTCTGGTAGGTGAGATGTACTTACCTCTAGAGGTGCCTAACTTTCTCCTTTGACTAAGTCAATGAAATAAAATGAGTAAAAAAATCAATACAGAAACTGTCTCTGGGTTAACAAGGGAAGAAAAATTAGGAGTGTTCAACTTAACACACTTCTTCTGCATTAGGATGGGATGAATTACATCCTGGAGGCATGGATGGGCCTCTGAAGCCACTAACACAGAGTCAAAGGCAAGTTGCTTTGCTGCCAAACAAACTTCTGAATGAGTAGAAGATGATGAGATGAATCCTTTTGTAAGTGATTTGATGAAAAATTCACAGAAAATGTTTATGAAGCTGATGATACAGAGTTCTTAAGATTGGACTTCTTAAATTATAAATTTGCTATGAATATGAACATAATGAAAAAATTATTTTCATATCTTTTTTGGAGGTGGATAAAGTTTGCCAGACAAATTTATCATTAGAAACTGCTCTATTAGCTGAAATCTGCCCTAGTTTGTTAAAGCCATTGAGGTGCCCTTGGAGGCTGTAGGTAGTTGTCCAACAAAGAGTTTCATGTGCACCGTTCTCCCAGAAGCTCACCAAGTGGGTCAGGATTGTACCACTAAGAGGGACTGAGGTCAAAACTGTGCCTGTGAAGAGACTCTTCTAAGAATCTCCACCAAAAAGTGACAGGTAGTGACAGGAAGAAGCCTACAGTTATTAACACAAAATGTAACTATGGTGCTGTTTTTATGATTGATTTGTGTTACTGAGAGAGTTTTTCCCCTTAGAAGGAAAATGGAGTGATAATTCAGATGCTATAGCAATTTCTTTATAAAAATGCACCATCCTGTGTCCATAGAAGTACATTAGTGAAGAAGGCAAATGTGTCTTGGCTGATGAAGCTCAACCTGTTTCTGAGTTGTCACTTGTCTCAGAAACTATCTACATGTAGATTTTCTATTTAGCTCTCTCTCCTATGGGCTTTATCTAGGTTTGTATCTTCTGGGTTCTCTGCTCTGCCATCTCCCATCTTTCATCCTTTCCCCATTGCCCTGGAGATATATCCCCATTGTGTCTTAAAAAGGAATCACATGCTGTCTTCAAGACTGGGTTTTCAGCTATTCAGGCAGGGAATCTTCAAGCATGAGCTCAAATATATCTCTAAACAAAGGAACTTATCCCCTTTGTTCTGTTTATCCATTTCAGTGGGATTTAATGTAAAGGTTAATGTCATGAGGCTTACAAATCGTTAGAGTGCTAATTTTCTTTTTTCCCTTTATGTGCCAGTGTAGCCCTCATTAACTGTCTGAATAATCAAATTCATCCTAAACAGAAGCCAGGCGCTACAAGGCAGTTGGTAAGTCATGGTCAAGAAATGCCAGTGCAAGCAGCTGGAATGAATATGCTTGTCTGTAACTTTCTTTTTTCTTTTTTTTTTTTTTTTTTTTCCTGAACTAAAAATTAAAGTCTGGTCATAAAATTAACAAGGTTGTTTTTCCATTAGTTATTGGTCTATCCTGAAATTATATTTGCTATTTTATCAGTCACATGATGTGTAAATGATAACAGAACACAGATCAGTCAAACGGTTCTTTCTGAATATAATCTGCACAAAGCATACATAAAATGGGTCGCATCATTACCTTCTTCTTGTTCAACAGGAATACTTTCTACTAGAATGATGTCTTAAAACATGATTTTTTGTTCTCTTTCAGAACAATCCTAAGCAAATTTCTCAGTTCATCCTGGACAGAGCTTCAAATTCCATCTGCACCTGTCTTCATAAATTCACTAGCTCCAGGAAAGCTGTTAGGAAGATACTCCGAGGAAAAGCTTATGTAAGTAGTGAGCAGAGCAACTGCCGGTAGATGGCAGTCCAGAATATGCAGCATCGCTTTATAGCACCCAGCAAAAAATATCCATCTGAGCATTGCAGTTAAGATCTTGAGCACAGCTCTTTGGAGTGCTTCTTAGAAAACAGACTTTAAAGGCTATTGTCCCACACCTTTGGCAAATTGGAAATTCTTTTGTCTTTTACTTTGCAACTGCTTGCACATACCAGCTCCTGTGCCAAAATAAAGCGAACTGCATTGCAGGAGTCTTCAGTGATGTTCAGTCCTTTGTCTGCTGTTTTTAAATTCAAAGCTGAGGGGGCTTTTGTGAAAAATTCATTTGGGTTACTTTTTGCTTTTTAGATCTGTGCTAATAGGGGCCTTCGATACTGGTAATATATATCTGAACACCTGGGAAAAGGTGGTTTTTTTGTGGTATTGAAATAGGTGATCACTTAGAAAGTGATCTGAAATTCTTCAGATTCTTTGAGCTGCATATCAGCTCAAAGGGCTAAACCACATCTCTGCCTCCTTTAGAACTCATCCCTTGCTGGGCTTCTGTTCTGAGCCCACTGCGCAGAGGTCTGTCCCCCTCCAGAAACTATATCAGTGTATTTTCATAGCGTTGTGTTCCAGATTAAATAGCCTAAAGGAATCATGTCAGACTACAGCCAGAGCAATCATTTGACTTGCTGATATATGCTAGCCACAGAGTTGTGGCGTGGGCACTTCATGGCCTTCCTCAACACATCCCCTTGTCTCTACTTGCCCTACATGAAGTCTAGAACCCTGAGCTGGAGCCTTGGGCCCCGTTATACAGCCAAAAGATATTTTTGCACTGCTTCATTTTCTTTCTCTGTCTTTCTCCACTTATTCTCACAACCTTCCTTGGGAATGGCATTAAAGCACAGCTCTCACACTGGATTTAAAACATTTGGCAGTTGTAAAGAGGTTTACTTTTTACTTTTTTCGACTGCACTAAGGGCTGGCATAATTCAATCCCAATTAAATGACATCCAGAAGATGCAAGGAAAATGCAAGGAAATCCCCAGATAATCCGCACCAGAAAAAACTCTACTTTGGGACTCCGGTGTTATAGGTGGAGCCTTGAGAGATGCTGTTTTTATAGCAGAGCAAAAAGTTTTTAAGAAACTGTATTAAAATCTGGATCTTCATGTACTGCTGAATATTGGCATGAATAGAAAGGTAAAGCAGACAGAGGACTGAACAAAAGGAAAACAATTTGAAAAGCAAAGATTTCAATGAATTCCAAGAAGCATCTTGTGCAAGGACAAGACAATTATCTTTCTTCCCCTTACAGCACATGCGTTAACTGGAGGAGCTGTGAAGCTCAAGCTAAAAAGAGATGAGACAAACATGAAGTGACAGCACTGAAACAAAACCAGGGCCTTCAAGAAATTTTCTCAGCCTTCACCAAAACCTGGCTGAGTTTCATCTTTTTGCTTGCAGGCAGCCCAGGATTTTGGGATAACCTATACCCCATTCACCACCTCAAAATAATACTGGTCTGGAGTAGAAAACTCTGAGAAAAATTACTGCTGAAATATTCATTAACAATTTCTGATTTGACAGAACATGATTTTATATTCCCTGGCTGTCTCCAAGCTGTACCATCACTGCAGCTGTCTCCACATCTACCAAGAAATCACTCAGATACATCTATCTACAAAGGGATGGTAGGCTTTTTCTGGTAAATTATTAACAAACCCCAATTTTTATGAAATTTCTTAGCTATTAATTTATGCACATCTGAAAGTGTATATTATTTATCTTTTACATTACATCCTGAGCAAGCATGACTGTACACTAGTGGACAGCTAAGCAACCACTGACCAAACTTCACTGTCATTCACTGATGATCCCACGGACAAGGAATTACAGGGTCATAGAGAGGCTGAGAATGCCTGAGTGGCTGCTCCTGCTGTGCACAGATCCTGATATGCTCAGGATGTGGCACTGAGGGGCCATGTGAAGTGGTACCTCTTTCTAACAGTACATGTTTCAAATTTATAATCCATGTAAGCATATCATTAGAGAATAATCTCAATAAACTCTTCCATTATAGTTACTTGTTCCATTTAGGCTATTGCTTTTTAATGTATCAGCCTGTAGCTGGCACCAAAACTTACTAAGTTGCAATAAAATGTAAAGTCATTGGGCTCATGAAATCTTCAGGTGTCCACAAGCAGGTGAATGAAAGACTTTGGCTAATTTAAGAATCAAAAAGTGAAAGTTTCTCTGATGTTTGTATTTTTGAAAATTTCCTGCCGTTTTTAAAGATAGATGTAAAATAGTGCATCAAATGATGCTGTCAGACTATTCAGCTAGCAATACAACTCCCTGGTAAACTGCTTAGAATTAAATAACTGTGTCTGAATAGCTGAATTTCATATTTCTTATGAAGTAATATTTTCAGGTAATGGATCTAAAGTACTGTCATTATTAGTTCAGGAACATTATATCCATTTTTTATTTGTGTAACTTGTTTCTCTTTTGTAGTAGCTTTGTTCTTGTGTAAGTGGTTCTGCAGGGTGATAGAGAATGAAGTGCTAAGGGAAATTCTCTCTGCTTGCAGCAAAGAATTGGCTGCAGGCTTGCACCAGCACATCCAAGAACAGCCAGCTATCCATGTTCTGCTGTTGCTTCTCTCAAGTCTTAGGGGAGTTGAAATACAGGGGGCTGAAGTTGGTGGTGTTGCCCGCTTATCACAATAGCAAACTAAAACTGCACTTACATTCTCTGTCCATATTTTCTTCTCCATATGTCTAGCACACTGTGGGGGTTCCCAAACTCTAATGTTAACTATCAGCAGAAAGATTCTGCTTTTATTTGCAGTGGCTTTTTATGGATTTGCAACTCCATTAACTTCAGTTATTTCTTTAAATTAGTTCTTCCTATTGTTTAGAATCATAGAACTGTTTTGGTTGAAAAAGACTTTTAAGGTCTGCCAGTTCAACACCCCTTCCATGGGCAGGGACATTTTTAACTAGATTTTTATTTGTTTTAGGAAATTTATTATCCTGAATAATTGTAGAAAATGACGCTAAAACGATAAAAAAAATAACAAACAAACAAACACCAAACTAAAACATTCAAAATGTTATGGAAGATCTCCAATTGCCATATAGTTTTATGTGAAGTCAGCACAGAATCACAAAAATTGGTAAAGCATTAGTGTGTCTCTTACAGTCCTAATGTTGAATGCAACATTTGAATCATCAAAAACAAGTAATTGAAAACAAGAAAAAATCCTTCCCACCTACCCTAAAACATAAGCCAAGAAAACAAACAAAATCAGGAAAAATTCCTGATAGTCTTATTGATAAAATAGATGCAGGAATCAAAAGAGTCACTTAGATGACAAACATGAGAAAAATGTGGATGGATAATACACTCAGCTAAGTGATAACAGCAGTATGTTGAAGAAAAAGTAAGGTGAAAGCAAGAATTTCAGCACGTATCCATGGGTATCCATGTTGCCATGGCAACTCCTCAATGGAATAAGTATTTTCGCCTTTCTTTGGGATTAAAAAAGGAAGAGGGATGCTGTTCTGCAAATAGGCACTTTACCTTTTTTTAAAGAAAATAAATCTATAACCATTTCCTAACATAGCTGGCATTGTTTTGTTATGCTTTGGAAAGACACTTAAAATTCTAAAAGTGACACCATATTATTGATGTGCTGTTCAAAGGTTTCTCTTGCCCTCTTTTTATTTTGAATGCTTGTTAAAAGCCTAAATTCCTTCACATTTCTGGATCCTCCTTTCTTTCTTTGTTTGTGGTTTTTTTTTTTTTTTTTCCCCCCTCACTCATGCTGTTTAGCCACAGAGCTTGAATAATCAGCATATTCTGCAGCAGATCTGTGGCTCTTTTCTGGTTCAAGCTAAGGCTATTTTTGTTCCCTTTTGATTTTCTGAAGTGATATTCTGATCTCTTACTTTGTGCTACTTGAAGGAACTGTATTGACTGTTATTCCCTATTAAGTAATTGTCTAAATTTGGATTCAAGGCTAATAAAGAAATATCAATTTGTGTTTTATCTTTACCCCTAACTCACAGATTAAAAATGCAGGTCTGTGTAATCTCTTTCATTTTTTCTCTAGATAAGACAGTACAGCTATGCATAGATAGAAGATATTAAAGAAAAATAACACACTTTGAAAGTAAGATTATCATAGACCTATTTTGAAAATTTTGATAAAAATGCAACATTTGCAGAAGCGGCTGAAAAATGTAAATGATAATCATCTTCAGAAATTACTTGGAAAACTTCATCAAAGAACTTAGGTGCTCATAAACTGACACTGTTTTAAATGTAGAACATTTTTTATTATTGCACTTACAAAAATATCTCAAAGCAGCTTGTTTCAGTATAAATTCTTTATTTTCAGACTATTTCTTAAATATATTAATTTCTACTTATAAATTTTCTGGGAACTTATTACGAGGATGGAAAAGTCTTAAGAATCTGGAAAAAGTTCATAAAACTTTTGAGAAAAAAAAATACAACTATCTGACACCTCTAGATCTGTTGGAAAATTCTGCTGGTAGCTTGCTGATTCCTTTGTACTCCCTGCCTCCTCCTGCCTCGGTTATCTCATCCAACATACTGTATTGATTGCTCCACTTGACACACATAGCCCATGCAATTCTAGTTTCATTTAATCCACTTTAACACTTACACCTTTTTCACATCACCATTTATTCAGCTTAGTGCAGAACAGCATCAAAAACACTTCTTTCTGACAATGCAGTGTAATTAAATTAGTAGAGTTCATTCAAATTCAAACTGGTGGAAATGAGTAGAATCTTAGAAAATAGGATGAAAACACATGTTTGTAGCTGTATCTATTTTATGGCTATGCCTACACTGTTAAATTAAATGTGTCCAGGAAGTTTCCCAGGCACTAAGGCCAAACAACATTAAATATTCCATGTCCATGTCAGTAAAATGATTTCATTCTGCCAAACAAGGTGTCTGTATGTAAATATTCTCCCGGGAATGGTCCCTAAAATGTATCTCTCTGGGGGAGAAAAAAGCATGCCTGACAATAGTCTAAAAAGGTTCTGTTACAATATATGTAAATGCTTGAATTTAGAGGTATATGCACAACCTTTATTATTCAGAGAGCACAAAACAAGACTAAATAATAAATAATACTAAATTCCAGCCCAGGAAGCCCAGTTGGTTGCTGTTTTGTAATGCCAGAATATCCCAGTGCTACTTGAATTTGTATCTTTTTCTGTTAAATCACTGAAACTGGCCAACCTTCATTTAGGCTGTTGCTACAGAAATAAATAGAACAAAGACAGATTAAGACAAGATAATCATAGACTTCAGTGCCAGAAGCGACTGTTACTATTGTCATGACGGAGTGTGTCTATCGAAGCTAATAGACCTTTGTGACTGTATTTTAGGCGATTTATCAGTAATGAGCAAGAGACAAAAAAAAAATCCAGAAGCTCTCGGTGTTAGACCAGCACGCTAGAGTTCAGCTATGTAAGACTTATCTCTTATTTATAGGTGTAATTTCACCTTGTTTTACAGGTAATTTGCAGTGTTTTCAAGTGGCAGGAATCCCTATTTTGTTTAACTCTTAGTTTAGTCAAACAACAGACACTTTTTTCCCTGCATTTCTTTGAACTACCGATGTGAATTACAGAGCTAGTTCTTCTGCACTCCAAAGATTTGGTTTACTTGTTTTTTTGTTTAATGTTGAAAGCAGATTAGTTTAATTTGATAGTTTTTAACTCTTGGATGGAGGAATGCACAGGGAGACAGGTAGAGAAAGCCCTCTGCTTCTACTTCCATTATTCTTTCATCTATACTTTTGCAATGGTTTTGTGTTAGAAATGTATGTACGTAAATCCTACTTCTTCTGACCTTATTGCTGCACCAGACTCAAGCCTGTTTAACCTGCTAAAGGCCATGTTTGGACACAAAGGCATAACTTTCCTCCTTCCACTTTACCTTTAAGTTCTAAATTAAGCAGCCTAAATCCTACAGTCAGGAAAAAATGAGACAAAAAGACAAATGAACAGTTCTAAATGAAGACTAGGTCCACATAAAATCTGATTTAGCGTCTGGTATTGCTTGCTTTCTCTCCAAGAACATCTAAGGGAATGCAGCTCGACTAAGTTCCCATCCTGTGCTCCTCACCTATGTGCCTAAGATCAGGTGAGATAATTTCCTTCCCCTTCCCTTGACCTGTTCTTACCTGCCACGAGGAGAAAATTGATCCTGGGCTGAGTAAATTTGGATTGGAGTGATGTCTGCCCCCCATGTATTCATCAGTGCAAACCCCACAGTCCTCTGCATCTCTCCAGTCCCAGTAGGGGACGGTGAAGTTGTCATCACCCGTTATCTTCTGGATCTCACGTTCCCACATCAGCAGAAAGGCCCGATGCCAAGGCAGAAAACCAGGGGCTTCGTGAGCAAAATCAATGTCCCGCCACACATTGGACCCACCTAAGAGTGTGTCTCGAGAGGCATAATAATGCATCCATACAAAGAGATCGTACACACTGATGTCTCTGAACATGGGATTGGAGCCATTGTTCATCTGAATATACGTGCCAGTAGCAATAACGTAGTCCTGGCTAGGGATGTTCTTTGCCAAGTTAAGGTAGGCAAGAAACTTGTTCTTCTCACTGGTAGTAAGCTGGAATATGTTTCTTCTTGTTCTGAGTTGCCTTTCAGTGCAGTTAAGCCCTGAGAAACCGAACTTGCACTCTCCACAGTTGAATCCCATGAAGTTGCCTTCACATCTACACGTCCGGTTGTAAAATACAGAGGGCCAGTCCTCTCTGTCATCCACACCTGAGAAAGGGAACTGTGGTCCCAATGGAGCCTGAGAGAGAAGGATGTTCTGGCAGGACCCTCTGCTGGAAAGCTCCCCACAGGGGGACCCATCTCCTTCCCAGAGGGGACAGCACTCCTTCCTTAGCAAACTCTGCATGTTCACACAGACTCTGGGGAACTGTCCTGTGGAAGGCTGAAGGATGACTAGCAGAAAAGTCGCGGCAAATAGCAGCATACTGACAGAGCAGCAGCGTTATGCTTCAGTGCATGGAGTGCTCTGTCTGACCTCTCCAAAGTCCTGGGTGTGAAAGAAATTCCTTCCCTCCACTAGGAATGCTTCACTAACTTCTGCTACACTGCACCCTCTGATGTCCTTCCCCATTCCTACCCAAGATGCATTTACACACAAAATACAGTTCAGGGTTAATCTCGTTATCACATGTTCTAGATGAAAGCCAAGTGACTTTTCCCCCACCCCCTACAAGTTTCAAAATACAGGCATTTATTACAAACTTTCGTCTTCTGCCTAGCACATGATTACTTTCCTCTGGCAATTGGAGAGGAAGTAAAATTAAAGTTTGGACACAGAAACAATTGTAAGCTCTTAAAATTCCTTGTTTGATTGTATGCTTTATAATAAATACTTTGTTAGAAAAAAAGGTTTAACTGATCAGTTTAAGAACAGAAAACTTAAAAAAGAGTAAATAAGGAATTTCAAAATTTTTATTTCAGGAATCAAACATAAAATGTGGTCAGATTAATTGTGAATATAAGAAAAAAACAGAATAAATAGTTTTTCTTGGCTTTTTATTTTTAGATGTAAGATGCCTTTGCTAGATCAGCATATGGCAAAGGGAAGTGAGAGAAGTCACAAACTTTTCATAATACAATAATTTTTTTGTTCTCCTAGAATTGATAGCAGTTTCACAGTTAATGACACATAGAAATCTGCACAAAAGTCTTCTCTGCAGTTTTATGGGGCACGCAGACAATCTGCCAATAGTTTTTTCAGAAAGCACTTTGAGCAGCTGTCTCTGGACCAGGAAAAAAAAGCCGTTAACTCCCGTTTTTCTCCCATCAAGCAGTTTGCAAACACCGTATCTGTCTTCTTTACTCAATATGTTACTGGGCAGCCCCCAGACCACCCACCTCTTTCTTCTTGTACATTAGTCTGTGCAGAGCTAACAGAGCCACATTCTTTGCAGTTGCGCCTTGAAGCAAGAGAACAACAGTTGTTTCACTGCTGGGAAAATCGCAAATAAACTATCTTTTATTTTCTTCAACCGCTACTATTACTAATAAGAGTGGTTTTCTTGGATTTACTTTTTACAAAGTGCTATGTGAATTATTTGCTTGTGCTTAGGGACAATCTCAGGAGGGTAAGAACAACATATAGGCAAATGAAGTGAGAACTTTGCTGGGAAACGATGCCTTTTGCTGGTATCAGCAGGTCACCACATGACTACGCTGAGGAGCACGAGGTGCTTTAATCCAGTTGGCTTCTATGCCTCAGGTATTCCAGGGGATTATCCTTGAGTCGTGCTGCCAGGGAGCTGTGATGGGAGAGCCTGGAGCAAGAAGAGCAAAGATTTGCTTTTTGAAAAAATATTTCTAACCATAGTCTGATGTTTACTACTGTTTGGATGATTCCCCTGGTTTCCATGTAGGCTTGTAAAACAGATTCTATCATAGAAATTTTACTTGTTTGATTTATTTCATTTTATTTGTACTTAGCTTTTTGAGAAACCTCACCACTTCGTTTAGTGCCCCTCCCATTGATGCTGGTGCCAAAATACTATACATGAGAAGACACACATCTCCAAGAACAATACATATTTTTTCATTTGCACTGAAGAGCTACAAGTATTGGGAAAGACCTGAAGTGTAGCTTCAGAATTAATCAGAAAAAAACCCAAAAACAGATATTTAGGCAGAAAGTCACACACACAAATACATCTAATACCCTTCTTTATATACAAATGAGATTTTATGTTCAATGTTAAGAAGAGTCCAAGCCTTGAGAGTTGTCATATGATGAGTTTCTGAGGCAGCTGGTTAACAGAGGAATTTTCTTTGAAATGGTATGAATGGCAAGCTCTGAATGAAGAATGTAACTGCGGAACAGCACACGCCCCTCATGACCTACTATTGAGCAGAGTTCTGTTTTGAATAACTGTTAATAATTCAGATAGTAGTTGGGAAACCTAACTTTCCATATATCAACAGCCATAAGTGTTAAACAAGTAAGAAAATATGTTTTTCTAATGCTATTTGTGATTGTAGGCTGACTGAAACATGAGGCAGTTACTCATTATGTGTTGCACCTGGGCAAAATTCTCTTTATTAAAAAGGCCTCATGGGACTTTCTATCTCTCTTGTGCTGCAACCCAGCATTCTTTATTTCATTGTTTATCTAACACAGTCATCATATCTGCATGAAGTTTGTGCCCAAGTTGAATTTAGTCTTTTTGACTTAGAACACTCTCTCATGCATTCTGCCATTGGGCTGCACCAACTTGTTTAATGCTCTAAGAGACCCATTTCTCACACCTGACTCTCCTAATTAATGCATTGGCCAAGATTTATCAATTTAAGGTACACAAATGCTAGGTAGACCATAAGATCAGCATGGTTAAGGGACATCAGTTTCTGAATCCAAGAACATGAAATACAGGTGCATAGTGGTCATACACAACTTTACTTGATTCCAAATGTAAATGGCCAGGAATCGTTTCATAGTAGGGTCTTGTAGAAGCAACTTTCAACAACAAACAAGCATGACCTTCTGTCTCATGTCCCTAAATCTTAACTGTACCCTAAAGGGTATGGCTGGATCAGTTAAGGTATTGGTTTTGGTCTAGTAGAATAGAACAGTACTGGCAGTGTTTAAAATCTAACTCATATTTTCATTAAAAGGCTGGTAAGTGCTTTATAGCGATGTCAATAGTTATTAGAAGGAGAACTCCCAGACACAGAATAGTGAGAAGCCTTCCTGAAGCTACTTCCTGGCTTACTTGTGGCATTAGGATCAGATTTTCAACACTGTGTGACAATGTTAAACCAAACTGCACATAAACAGAGCCTGTGGCTTCCTGATGTGGTTATGGACAAAGAAAAGGAACATTCCAAGTAAAAAATGATAGCATTGTATAGATCTTCAGATTACCTCATAAAATTAACTCTTGGTCTCTTCAGATCTGACTGGGCTGATCTACAAAAGATCATATCTTTTGTAAAATGTTGCAAGAAATTTCGATTCTGGACTGCTGGTACTGAAGCAATCAAATCAAGTAACATCAATGGGTTTTAAAAAATTCTGATAGCTAGATGACACCATGAAGAAAGTATCTCCTATTATTGCCTGTTGATACTTCTTAGGAATTCTGAAGGCATTTTAGGTCTGGTTATCTTTGGTGAATAGAGAAAAAAGGCAATTTGGGATGGGAAAATAGAGAATAGTTTTTAATTATGATTATTTTAAAAGTCAAGCATAAAACTGAAAAGAAACAAAGACTGGATAGAAAATGTTGGGGCTTCTCAGTTACCAGTGGAAACAATAACTGTCTAGAGAAAATAGAATATGGTTATTGATATGGATATGTAAAAGGACAAGGAAAAAAGGCAATTGTCAAATCTGATAATTAGAGAACATTGATAAATGGAAGATAGTCTGTTAACCAGACAGAAAATTCAGTATGACAAATCAGTAGGCTTAGATTGTGCTCTCTCAACCTTACCTGTTACTTGCTGTTCAATATCAGTGTTATTATGCACTTTGTAAGACACGTGGCTTCAGAAATTTGCTGAGTTCCTGCTGAGCTCACATTTCATCTAGCAGAATGACAAAACATCATTTATTTCCCTTGTCCCATGTTCCAGACAGACCTATCAGATTTCTCAGTGCTTTTCCAGGGGACCAAGTCTGGTTCCTGAACACCAGAAGAAAGAAAGCGGGAGTGGATGTAGGATAAGGACACATGTCATAGATACTATATTGTCCCCAAAACCAGAATAAAAAATCTGTCTTCTGGTTACTGAAATATGGGAAATATAAGGTTAAGAAGAGTCCTGCTGTTATTAGGAGACATTTAAATACTACACAATGAAGAGAAAAACATTCAGTTTCCATTTATAATCAACTTTTTATCCTTAGATGGAAAAAAAATATCAAGTTTCTTATTAGAAAGTAAGAAGTTCACACCTAGCAGTTATAGCACTTTACTAAGAAGCACACCAGAAAACCCCACAAGCCTTTCAGCCCAAGGCAAAGACTTTCACACCTTTTGGTATATTTGAACAGAAGGCTTAGAGACTCATTTGGATGTATTAAAGAATTTGCAGATGTAGTTGGTTTCCCAAGCTAAATTTGAGTTATCACAGTTATGAAGAGCAATCATTGCTTTAGCAAATCAACCTACTTCCTGATCTTAATATAACCTGGTCCATGCACACATTCCCAATGGCAGCATTGTTGAATCATTCAGAGAACACAGGGAGACTTGTTACTGTTTTATTGAGATTAGAGTTTATATTTTTGTTTGTTCTAGTGAAAACATCAAGATGTGGACAGATTATATTTGATTGCTCAGAAAGCCTATTGGCACAAAATTAAAGTATCCATTTTGACAACATTTGAACCAGTAAATTTTATTGCATCAGTGCTTCTATTAGGTGGCCACGTTACTTTTGATCTGACAATGAGAGTCCTAGAGATAGAATTAGTACACCAGAAAATAGGTTTTCAAACTGGTCTGAAAACATAGGCTAAATATTACAGACAACTTCTAGGAGCAAGAAAAAAAATAATTGATCTGCAGTCCAGAGCAAGGAAGAAGTTCTTATGCAATCATAGCAATGAAAGTATAAAAACAACAGCAAAAACAAAAGGCAGTTTCCCCTTCTTCGGTTGAAGATAGTATGAAAGTAGTTACCAATCTATTAATCAGAAGTCTACATATTTGGGGGTTTTGCTGCAGATGACACAAAACTTACCTTATACCTGTCGGTCTTGATGAGAGAAGAGCATCTAAGGGGAATGCCAAAGCAGTATTTTCTACAGTTTTGTTATACTTCACCTCTGCTTTCAGTTCTTTGCTGAAATGCAGGCTTTTGGGAACATGCTAAGCAGAATGGAAATTTTGATAGGTGGATCTGAACACTTTCTTATCATTTTTCAGAGGAAAGTTATAATAAAATTTCTTAGTATGGCTGTGTGGCTGGTACATGGATTTGGCCTAGATAGCAAGTCTGGTCTCAGTTTTAACTAAGTGGATACTAGTGCGTTAGTTCGGGAAATCACTTTCTCATCTAACAGCTCTCTGTGGTTGAAAGCACAGAAAGTTTTTCAGCAAACTACAAGGAAAATATTTTGTTTTTTCTGGGTTAATGTTCCACTTATTTTCTAAGGGGAACTTGCCTGCTGAGGAGTCAGACAAGCACCTTAATGTGTGCAAACCTAGTGGCGAAAAAAAGGAGGGGATAGGCAAGGCCAGCCTTTGCTCTGTTGGAGGTCTCTTGGACTGGGCCCCATATTGCAAAACTGCATCCTTTACCCTCATGGCAGGTACCCCACAGCTGGGTCTCCATCAATTGCAGGGTCTTACTCTTGCAGTTAAAACCTCCTCCTCCTCCTCCTTTCCAGCATTCTCTGATAAACTGAAATCTCTGCAGATTGACTGGGGGAAGCTTCCTCCTGGGCTGCCAAGCATGCTGGGCTCGTCTTCAAGCTGTGTCTAATAAGTGCCTCTAGGTTCTTCTCACAGACGTTTCCTGCTCCACTTACCCAGCTCTGCAGAGAAACAGAAGAAGAATAAAAAGCCCTAGCAGCTGTCTGTTGGTTTCCTGTGTGTGCATGCTTTGGAAAACAGATAATAAAACAGTGTATTAAAAATCGTGAGAGTGACATTTAGCGCAGAGGAGGTCTGAGCAGCTCCTAATGGTAAGGCAAACATGGCTTTGCAGTGTCCAAAAACGAAATTTGGAAGAGGGATGAGAGAATCAATTGGGACAGGTATGTAAACACGTATATAAACCAGATGGGACTCTCAGAGGCTCAGGTCACCTCATATAACCTCCTCTGGGCCAAAAGCAACTCAATGTCCATGAGAACTTGCCTTTGCTTGTAGATAGAAGGGGAACTTGTACATCAGAAAAGCAGTTCAAAGGCATATTTTCCTCTTAAATTTAACAATACTTTATTCTTAAATTTGTCCTCTCAACATGCTACCAAAATTTCCTTGAATACTCAAAATGGTGAGGACAATACTACACTTGTTCTAAAGTATATGAGAGAGATTTGCTGAGGTGATAAAAACTTTGTGGATGGAAAAAGATCCTGACTTTTACATATCTATAGAATATCTTTTAAAGTGAGAAAAAACATCACTAAAAATGTGATTTAATGTGGCCAGTTCTAGTGGAAAGAAAACATGGGCTGAAGAAATTAATAACATATGTTGCAATCAGATTCTCCTTTGAACACTATCCTACCCCGCAGTAAGCTTTACCTCCTTTGGATTTGAAAGGCAGCTTAGATAGCTAGACTTCCAGACACCTCAGAGAACCTCTTAAACTTTGTGATTGTTATTGCTAATGAGTTCTTAAAGTCTGCAGTTTCTGCTTTGTTCAAATCCCCCTTTCCCCCTTATCCTTGTAATCTGCTAGAAGGAGCAAATCAGATAAAACCAGGCTGACAGCAACTATAGATACAATACATAGACTTTTTCCATTGCTACCTGACATATTTGCATATTATTTTAAGATTTTCAAGCAGGGGCCTCCTGCACTGGAATGGGTAAGAAAGAGACAATCCATGAGTCCAAGAGGCCCACGGGAGAATGACGTGTGTCTTCCTTCTGCTTTCCTCACTCTACAGAGGGGAGATCACATGGCTTTTCAGTCCCAGATCATTGCACAGAGAAAATCCAGATAATAAAGTAGGAAATTATAATGGTTCCACTCATGTTTCTATTAATTTAAACCTCTGTACAGCATATGAAAGATAAGCAAAAGGGACATACATTATTTAGGGTTTAAAAAAATCTTATTAACCTTCAATAACTGTCTGACAATACTAAAAGGCCCAGTTGCACAAAGATTATATGTAGTCTCTTATTTTCTCCCCTTACCTTCCAAATAATGACTACAATGAAGAATCAAACTGTATTAAATTTTAGTTTCTCTGTAGAACTTCATTAATTAATCCATGACTAAATAAATATGTAAATAAGACCTTGACATTCAATTTCACTTCAGTGCAAATAGTAGATAGGAAACTCAGTTACTCAGACTGTAAACTCTTAATAGAGAACAAAATGTCTTGGTAAGATGTCAGGCATCTGGGAAAATGGGGAAAAAATCCTGGTAATCTATAAGGTAATGTAATGTACAATCATTCTGATAGTAGCTGGCAGTTTTGAGTAACAAGTAGATGGTGAATTATGAAACATTTTTCTCATTATTCTCCTTAATTTTTTGCCACTAGGATGCAGTATGTTTGAAATAAGCAAAAAGATTTTGGTTGGGGTTTTTTTCTGTATAAGTCATAAAGTTGTTGGATTAGTTGTAGTTGGAAATTTTAGTAAGTTTAAAAACTGAGCACACAAATTCAGGAAAAAATAAGCCACAGAATATGGATACACAATCTCTGGCTCCTGAAGTGTCTAAACCTTAAATTCTTTGAGGAACGGAGATCACTCTGGAGAAGTGCTGGGACCAATGTTATTGTGCTAGGACCAATGTTATTCAATATTTTTATTGATGACATGGATGTGGGTATTGAGTCTTTCATCAGCAAATTTGTGGATGACACTAAGCTGGGAGCTTGTGTCGATCTATTGGAAGGAAGGAGGGCTCTCCAGAGAGACCTGGATCGGTTGGAGAGCTGGGCAGTATCCAATAGGATGAAATTCAATAAGTCTAAGTGCCGAGTCCTGCATTTTGGCTGCAAAAACCCCCTGCAACGTTATAAGCTGGGGGCAGAGTGGCTGGACAGTGCCCAGGCAGAAAGGGACCTGGGGGTGCTGATAGACAGCCAGCTCAACATGAGTCAGCAGTGTGCTCTGGTGGCCAAGAAGGCCAATGGCATCCTGGCCTGCATTAGGAACGGTGTGGCCAGCAGGAGCAGGGAGGTTATTCTGCTTCTGTACTCGGCACTGGTGAGACCGCACCTGGAGTACTGTGTCCAGTTCTGGGCCCCCAGTTTAGGAAGGACGTGGAGATGATTGAGCGTGTCCAGAGGAGGGCAACGAGGTTGGTGGGGGGAATGGAGCACAAGCCCTATGAGGAACAATTGAGGGAGTTGGAACTGTTTAGCCTGGAGAAAAGGAGGCTCAGCGGTGACCTTATCGCTCTCTACAACTTCCTGAAAGGAGGTTGTAGTCAGGCGGGGGTTGGTCTTTCACCAGGCAGCAACTGACAGAACAAGAGGACACAGTCTCAAGCTGCGTCAAGGGAGGTATAGGTTAGATATTAGGAAGAAGTTTTTCACAGAAAGAGTAATAAAGTTGTGGAATGGACTGCCCGGGGAAGTGGTGGAGTCACCATCCCTGGATGTGTTTAAAAAAAGGCTGGACGTGACACTTGGTGACATGGTCTAGTCTAGCTGAGGTTCTAGGGTAAGGGTTGGACTAGATGATCTTGGAGGTCTCTTCCAACCTAGTGATTCTGTGATTCTGTGTGATTCTGTGAAGTGTCTCTACAGGCTTTTTCTGTTCCCACATCCCTAGTGCATCTGCCATGGGCCACTGAGGGGGCAGGATAATGGATAAAATTATCTTTTAGTTTAATTATTCCTATTACAAAAACAGATTAAAAATTGCCCAATTTCAGCCTGTGCTATGTTTAGCACAGATGACACCAGGTATCTGGTCTCAAATGCATAGCAGTGCAAACAGTACATGTATCTTTATACTCAACAGCAGGATTCTCATAGTTAGAAAGGAGAAGACACAGAGATTTGAGGTTTATTTTACAAATCTAAGAAGTAGGTTTGCTTTCAACTTTTCAGAAGAAAAAGCAAAGAGCTGAAACAAAGGAAATAACAATTTTGTGGGTAACAAAACAGATTTCATTGAAGTTTTCACATGGATACTCTAAACAGTATTTGTGCACCATTTTGAGGTTCTGGGAGACTTAATGCACCTAGAAAGAGACTTGAAAGGAGTGAATAGCCAATTGTGTTCCTAGAAGTCCTTTCTTCTCCCCAAACCAGGGAACAAACATATAGAATATACTAAAAGCAAATAGTTTGGTTGGCAAGTGATGGATCAGTTTTATAAGGTACTAAGGTAGTAAATAAGACAAACTAAAGAGGTTTGCTTAAGATGAAATACGTTTAATATTTCTGACACAAGTGTAAGAGATTCTTGTGACTAAAATGTTTAAATTAATCCTAAATTGTTCCTAGTCACATGAAATGGACTAGGCATAAGCAATTTTGTCTTTACAATCTTTTTTGTCAAAGTATAGTTTCAGCAAAAAAACCAAATCCAGTAAAAATTTCAAAGTCCTTCAGTGGTAAAGCTAATTTAAGAAATGGTGAAGGGCTGACTGAGTTCTAGTGCAGTAATTCAGCAGATCACTTGGGAAAACAGAGAAGCAAAGAGTTTCGGGTTCTCAAAAGGAACTTTATACCATTCCTTCTATTTTACAAGTACACATAAAAATACTAAAAGCCATTATGCTTATGCCAGGATCTTTTTGCACCCCTTTGCTCATCTTCAGCTGTAATAGGCACAGTGCATCTATATCCCTAAAGGAAATATTTATCTACATTATAAATCCACTGATTCAATTTAGTGTGCTGGCTTGCACTGGTGTGAAGTTGGGCTTTCACATACCACATTTAGGCTGACACACCAACTTTTCAAATAAATTCACTGTCAGGCACAAAAAATGTTTTGCTGGAAATTTCTTTTACATTGCTAAATTTTAATGTGATCTAGCATTAAGTACAGCAAAATTTATTTTAAACTTGGCCTTTCACTTACAAAAAAAATAAAGCTACATTTAATGTTATGTTAGGCAAAATGTTTTTAAATGTGTGGAAAATGCAGAACAAAATTGTGCATCCTGATAGCATATGGCTACCAGCATGACCAGAGATGTCTTTATCACTAAGGAATGATGAGGACAGCATGAGACAAAGACTTAAAGTGGGTCATAGTGTGAAAATTACTGACAACATGCACATGATAGTCTTAACTGCACCTTACAACAAAAATAAGCAAATGCCAATAAAGAGAATGGACTTCAACCCCTTTGTATGGATTCCTTATAGAGGAGTCTGTTTATTTCAGTATTTTATTATGGTTTTGCATGTAGTGCTTAAAAGCAAACACTTCCTCAGTGCCATGAGCTGACATCAGATTCCCCCATGGAAAGATGCAGAGCTCAGAAATTCCTAAAAACATTTAACTGTAGCTTTTCTATATGGAGTCATGTCTCATGTTTTCTAGGTCTGGTATTTTGGGATCTTCCAGAACTAGAAGCGTCAGTTCTGCTCTACTTTTTTGAATGTCTTCATTTCATGGGGGCAAGTCTCCTGTTTTCTATTTCAATGCTTGAAAAATGTTTGACTTCAGCCTTACTATTTGGATGACAGGTGTTTTACAGGGGAGTTACTTTCATGGATGACTCTTTAATTATTCTTATTTTTAAGCTGTTCTTCTGTGCATTTGATTTCAGTGGGATCAGTACGTTTCTATGTGGAATGTCTTGGGCTTGGAATACTTTCTGTCATCCAGAGAACTACAAATTGCTAATGTATTGGCATGATGTATAATCAGGTATTTTGCCTTAATTCACGGATAAAGAAAACTATTTTGAGAGAGACAAAGCAACCTGTGCTGAGGCCACACAAAGCCTATTTTTAAAGTGTATGAGAATTTGTATCAAAACTAACAACAATACCAAAATTTAATTTCCATGAACGTAATGCATAAGAAAGATGATTGCAGTACCATTCCACTTTCTCCATCTCCTCATTTAGTTTACCTTGAGAGTTAAATAAGGTTCGTCACAGATGAACTTCCTTTATTGCCAGCACATGTTATCTCACCCTTTATTCAGTCAATAAGTTGTCTTTGTTCTATGTGCTGGAGAAACACATGTCTTCACTGGTGGTCTAAACTACGATGAAAAAGTTTTACAAGGCAAAGGATATAGATGCTGTTCTCATTTTTGTCAATAGAGAGTCCACTCTATGTGTTGAATTCTTGTAATCAAATACAACTACCTGAATCTGACCTATTCCTCTGGCCTGTTTCTGATTATTGAAGAGAACCTTACAGTTACTGAAACTTAGAATTACAGGAGAGAAACTACTGAAAGGAAACTAGTGGAGGATCCTCCCCTTCTACTCAGCACTCAGGCCACCACACCTGGGCTCCTCACTGCCCAAAAGTTATGGACATACTGGAGAGAGTTCAGTAAAGGGTCAAAAAGATGTTAAAGGGACTGGAGCATCTCTGAGAGAGCTTGGACTGTTCAACCTGGAGAAGAGAAGGCTAGAGGGATATCATCAATGTATATAAATACATGCAAGGATGGTACAAAGAAGCTGGAGCAGGGCTCTTTTCAGTGGTGCCCAGTGCCAGGACCAGAGCCCATGTGCACAAACCGAAACACTGGAGGTTCCCTCCCAATGCCAGGAAACATGCTTTGCTGTGAAGGTCACTAAATAGTGGAACAGGTTGTCGAGAGAGGCTGTGCTGTCTCCATCCTTGGGGAAATTCAAAAGCCCTCTGGAAACGATCTTGGCCAACTGGATCTACATGGCCTTGATTGAGCAGGAGGGTCAGATCAGGTAACCTCCAGAGACCTAAAGTAGTGTAAATTAAATGCTTATTCCATTCAATTTATTATTATGGAGCTTAGGTTACTTGTATGTACAATATCTGCATTGTATTGTAAATCTAAAAATTTATTGAAATGTGGTCTATAGTGGACGTTTTATCTAAATTATTCAATTCTTTTATGACTGAATGTTAAATTATGTCTTTCTTTATTCTTTCATGCATAATCTAAACATAATGATGTTGACTCATGGCTGAAAGATTGTGGAATTCTTGCTGCTCTGTTTCCTGACAATAAGAAAATAGTGCATGATACATGAAGAGTGTTATATATCAGATGTAATAAATGAGTGAATACAAATAAATGAAAATCCATGTGGAACTCACCTGCCCTAAATTCAGTTGTCAAGAATGAAAATCCAGGTGGAACTCATCTGCCCTAACTTTAGCTGTCCAGATCTGATCTAGTAACAGTGGAATGCCTTCAGAGAAAATACCAACTGTAATGAGTCCAGTCGTTTCACTCTGAATCAGATGACCGTGATAGTTCAGTTTAATCACTTTCAGAACGTGCTAGTTTCTGTCCATCACTAAAAAGACAAAGTAACCAACCCAGACACAGATATCTGAAGCAGGGTGAGATACAAGAAAAGTGATCTTAACCTTGCATTTAACCATGCATTGCCTCAGTAGAATAAGCCTGAGCAGTCCTTGAACCCAGAAGAGGTGCAATGTGCTGCCCACCAGCAAGGCACTGGTTTGTATTTAGCTTCACTGAAACATTTTCCTACCTCTTAAAAGCAACAGAAATAAGAATATTCCTGAATGAGTTGCTCACTGAGTTGCCAATCACAAAAATGAACTTGCCTGTGCATTTTCGGGCAGTACTGATAAGTTTACAACAATCCTTACAAAGAAATAGGCTAAATAAACGCTTACATTTTTAAATACAAGTTATGTCACCTATGCGCTTCAAAGTACTGATAAATCAGAGAAGACAGATTTCTGCGATATCAGTTGTTTTACAATCTTTATTATATTTCTAGACAACCTTGTGGAATAGAAACAATATTAAGAGATATGTAGTCTTTCTAGCAGTGAACAGTATGTTTCCTACAAATGGAAAGAAAAATTCACTGTTACCAAATGTGTGAGCAAATGCATGATATGGAGTGTTTGCCTTTTTCCGGGAAGAGTACTGAAGATGTAAAACAGAATTATTTAAAATAAAATATCTAATTTTGAATAAAGGAGTCTATACATATGTTGACTTTGGAATGCAATTACTATGGAAACAACAAACAAAGAGGATATCTCAGAGCGTGCTCAGCTGATATCCATGCCTGGGCTGATTTCAAGTCTTTTCCTAGCTGAGAATTACAGCTGAAGGTTTTTCATGATGAATTCTATATGAAAAGTCGTCCAGCATATTATTTTCATTCCTTTACTTCTCCCCACTCTTTTTTGATAACAAATATGAATAACTTTTTTTTCTTAAAGGCTAATAAATTTGAATGCCCCAAATTTTAGGGTACCTACTTATTATGCATTTTTCACTTTCAAATATTACCAAATAAAAACAGTACTGCAGAAGTATGCATCTCAGTATGTCACTCCAAGTTTTTATAATCAAGGTAGAGAAATGGACAATTTTAGCTGCAATCACTATGGCCTTTTCAGACATCTACCTCATAATGATCAGAATTACATGATATAAGGACCCTTTTCTTACTATTTACTGTAAAGGGAATCTGCAGCACATTTACATTTTTAATTTAAATATATTGCTAAACATAAACGTTTTGTATATTACACCAAATATAGTAGGTACATATACAGAATAATCTGTACTTCCCAGATTATTTCCCTATTGACAAACAGCCCAGTTTAAAAAGAATTTTGAAAGATGAAGAAAAAATCATGGGAAACAAATCCTGATAATGTAATCTTTCAGTGGATTTGTTTCTTCTGTTGATTAACTCCATGTTGTGTTTCAAGCGTATTATTAACATGTGTTTTTTCAGTTACTGGAAATACATGTTTAAAAATGGATTTTGGGCAGAAACGAAAATATCTGACAGATATTTCAAATTTTAATACAATAAAAATAATGTGAAAGTTTGTGTTTGGAAAAAACTATTAAAGCATGTAACATATAGAACATGTCACAATGATTCCCATAAAAAATTAAATGAAAATCTGTGATTTCCAATAAGCAAAGATGCTTAGTCAAATTTTTTAAAAATTGTTTTTGCCAACAACCAGAGGATTTTGTAGCTGCTGTATGCTTCTTGAGAATAGATGACATAGAGTAATAACTGTATTGCCACTCTTTAAAATGTAGAACAGCTAGATTTTCAGTTTGCTTAGTATTATAGCACATAGTCTATGAGGATAGAGCACAATTAAAATGCGGCGAGGAGAAAGACTTTCATCTGACAAAATAGCAATATAGAGAACACTTAGGATCCTCATTCTTGATCTTACTTTAATAGATGTTAAATTTTGGGTTTGAATAATAATTAGAACTTGCTTCAGTTTAGTTTTCTTCTTCTAGTTTTCCTAAAATGGAAAAAACCCCCACTGTAGATCAAGAGGAAAAGAAACAGAATATCAGTTTATCACAAAAAAGCATCCAAACACTTAATTGCATTTTGGGTTTATCACATGATTTATCTAACTATTTTAATCCTTTTTTTTATTTTAGTTTACTAAATGTTAGCCTAAGGTGACATTTTTAAATGAAAAATACATGTATTTTATTAAAAATTACTCAAATTTTCATCTATTTTAATTTCTGTTTATGCTTTCAGCCAATTTCAAGTTGAATTTGCTTCTGCTTAGCTGTTCAAAATCTGAAGATGCACAATCTGGCTTCAGAACAAACACAAACACGAGAGGAAAACTCATTTATGCAAAACATTTTATAAATTGATAAATTTCAAATGAAAACAGCTTTATTTTGACATTTTTGTTTTTAGAATATAAAAGTTTTTTGTGTCCTTATGAAAGCAAAGGGTGAAACCAATTCAAAATCAAATTGTATCTGAGAGATACAGGTTCTTTTGAGATATAGTTCCTTTTGGGAATTAAGAGGCATACATTTAGATATCTGCAAGCAGGCGTCTCCACTGAAGTGTCATAGGTGAGACAGGGACTTAGTTCATGTCTCTGAACACAGATGTTTTAGCCATTTGAGATGGAGAGGACTAGAAGACATTCCTCGAGGCAGGCTGGCACTTTCTGGTCAAGGTTGATGAAAGAACCTCAGCCATTTCAAGTGGCTCTAGAGGCCTTTTATCTGATCAACTGAATAGAACCGTAGGAATCTACCTGTAGGGATCAACTCCCCAGAATGCCACCAGACACATCATCTAGGAGAGGAATTCAGCTACTGATGCATAAGCACCTAGTGACTTTTGAGTCTTGGTAGCCTAACAGTGTCCCACCTCAGAACCCAAAGAGGTGCAAGTCTCCTTCACTTCCCGGGCTGCTTTGCCAACCTAGTGCAGTCTCACATGTCCTCTTGCGTCTCAGAGGTCAGCAACTATTCTGCCCTACATAGATACCTAGCTCCTATATGAATCCATTGGTACTGATAACTAAACAGAAACAGGAAACAGAATATTACTAAATAATTTCATGATAATTTTTATCTTATCAGTCACAAAACCATATTTTCAAAGAGTAAAAAATCTTGGTATTCAAAAGGCATTTGGAAGTATATTGTGATGTCAACATAGACTGAATATCATGTTTACATCTACCTTGTACTAGAGTTTAGCTGCATGTAACAGTGGTTCACAGAAGAGCATGAAAATCTTTAAGGAAGTGATACAGGCTGAATACATTTACACATATGACTTCAAAGCATCAGTGTGAGCAATAAGTACCACCATTTGTGAACTCAAATTTCCTTCTGCTTGGCCATGACCTTAATCCTTTTATCTAGTGCTTCTCAGGAGGACTCCCTTGGGCAAGATGAATCTGCACACATCTAGCGTTATGTGTAAAGCATAGCACATTTAGTCCTGTGCTATGTCTTCAGAGCCCTACAAAAGAGAATTAACACAAAGGAAGCCCAGCTGTTACTCTTTTTTGACAATGGCCTCATTATTTTATCCTGCTAATCTGATTTTCAAAGATTTATACATTAATTTTTCGTAGATTAATCCCTGAAACTATGCTTGGAAAGCCCATGCTATAAATACCACACGGCTAACACATAGCAGTGGACAAAATTTACAAGAAACTGACAAACCTCAGAATAATCATTTCATTATATCACGCTTATAAATCATTTCAGTTGTTCTGACACATTAATTACAAAGTGATATTTTCAATCTTAAAGTATTGTTACCAGTGTAATAAATCATTTCACTTAATACATGTTATGAGTCTGCTGTAGAGGAGTAATTTTAAAATCTCTCTCCTTTACAAAGGTAGAAAGTAAACAACAGATTAAATAATGGAACTATAAAACTCAGTAAAACCATTTGGGAAGTTCTGAATTTATTGCAACACTGATACAAAATATGCAGTGTCTTCCACGTGCGCCTCCTTCTCAGTACCCCATGTAAGCTTCTCTGTGGAACACAGGTATGGCCTGAACATCCTGGAAGCAGGAAGCAGGTAGCCACTTCTGGAGCTGTAGTACCCAAAAAGTGCTAGTAAAGGACAGAAGCTCCAGAATAATTCCACTGAACAAGACAAGGTGCTAGGAAGAAAATCTGAGTGAGGACTAAAGAATGTGTGTGACTTGTTTTCTGTCTAACACACTCTAAACATAATTACAACTAAGAAAAAGCAAAAAGAATAGCACGGTTTCCTGTAAACAGTGACTTCAGAATGTCAAAATGAAAATTAACAAAACCAAGCAATTATGGGAGTAAATGCAGTCTTCTAGCATGGAACTTCTTGTGTTTGCTCTTTCCTTAGACATGTGCACATATCAATAGTAATGCTAATAAAGGCTGCAGAAAAAGTTTGGGTTCCATACACCTATACACCTTCAAATTTACCTATAGTTATTCAACCTGCAGCCTTACACCATAAGTTATTGTTGTCCAAGTAAAAATGCCACTTTTTTCCTTCATTTTGCAGTGATTTTCATCACAGACTCAGCACTGAAGCAGTTTACGGGGGAGGTCATGCCTTCAATAGATGGAGTCTTCCAAGCAGTGGCTTAGATGCTAGAAATGTTCTGCTTTCTTTTCACTTGATCTTTATCTCAGCTTCATCTTGCTACTTTCCCTTTGATGATTTCAGCTTGTTTTTATCATCAAGCTTTAAAGGCATTTAACAAAGTCAGAAATATGAATGTTGCAATTAACATTGATTTGTGTGCATTCTCTTTTGCAAAGATGAAATCATTTCACAGATGTCTCAGGACATGGAATTATTGCATGATCATTTTAACTTCAGCCTACCAAACAGTAGTTTATAAGCTTTGAAACATTATCAGACTAAAACAGAGTTATCAATAATTTTGCTCCAAACCAGAGGTGGCCTCCCCACATATGTTCATTTCTTCTAGCTATTAATTCTATCAGCATACATCTTGGATATAGTGTTAACATTGTGTGTCACAAAGTGATATCCTTAATTAATGAGCAACTCAAATCTAGGCAGTCATGGGTTTACTTTCTCAATGGCTATTTTTTAATTTGTTTTTAACTTTTGATATTTGAAAGGAAAAATAATATTATGGTCTCTGGCCATCAGTTTTATTTTTTTTCTTCTCTATTTATTTTCTTTATTGAACCTTTCATCTTTTTATCTATGAACCCATAAGGTTCTGCACATAAAGGAACCTATCCTGAAAGCAGCTCCATATGGACAGACCATATGTGCACACTGAGTCCCACTGAAGTGAACTATGGTTAGCATTTCTTATTTCTGCTGTAATAACACACATGTTTCCCTAATCATGGACCTTGCTGTGCCAGGCACTGTATAGACAAAAAGAAAAACTTAATCTTAGTGCAGGAAGATGGACCATCTCACTACAGATAGAATGAATGTTGTGAGTCATAATGGTGGCAGACTAGATTGTTAAATGGTATGTATTGGTATTACCCTGTCAGATTTAATGAAACTGTCATTTGTATATGATTCCTTTTAATGTGTATACCTCTTCTAGAAGAGGTCGTTCTCATTTCCTTTCTGGGTATATATCACAAGTGCTCTTTTTTGCTGTCTATGAGACTGCATATATATATGTGTTAACAGCAGGATGAAACATCGTTTTGCACGCTGGACTTGTCTAGAATAGGAAGTACCAGAAACTCGTTTTTCTTAAAGTTGAACTTACTCCCTTTTTGCTACTATGCAGTAACCATGTCCATGTGGAAAGGCAGTGTGAAATATCAAGTTCTGTATAAATTTATGCCTACAGTGCTTTAAAGATGTTCCCTTCTCAGAGAAATCCTGCTTAACGACACCAGAATCAAACCATAGGTTTATTTCCTGAAAGCTACATTTTCATGGCAACTATTTACATTTAAGAGGTAGAAAGAACGATCACGATCCACACAACAAAGCTAAGGATGTGATCTGTCCTATGAATATTATAAAGGTGACTCTTTGAGGGGAAGGAAAAAAGATGGAAAGGTAGTTGTACATACATACTTTGTGATAGTTGAGATTGCTCAAGATTTCACGTACAAGCTCTTTCCAGGTAGGTCACAATTATATTGCAAACTGCTTGCTTGAAAAATAATGTTGGGTAAAAATCTGGAAATTGAAGATTAAAAATAAGATAATAGTTATGATACTATCCCATTAAACAATTTATCTATGGCTGCAATGGATTTTCTGCTATTAAAATTCTTTAAATTAAGTTTGGAAGGCTTTCAGGAAGAGATGCTCTTGCTTAATCCAAAATTATGGGTTTTACTTACAGAATTTTGGGTGAGAGTCTCTGACCTGTACTATGCAAGCAGTCAGGTTAGATGATCATAATGGTCCCTTCTGGCCTTAAAATCTATCAATTTATTAAGCATCCTGCTGTAATGCTGTGATGCACAGGCAATTTACATCAAGATCAGAAGAATATTTAAATTAATTTTTTCATAAAAATCCATCTGAATGCTTTTTACATTTTGATGCATGCTACTTCTGGGTGCCTCACAGATTTTTTTCGGAGATCTTCAGCTCTAAAGAAACTGTTTTGTTTGCCTGGCCTGACTTGTGCGTTATGCCGGCCGGAACAGCATGTTCCTGGGGAATTCATGCGGCGAGGAGCCCCGATACTGCGTCTAGTGCCCGTGGGTGGTTCTCTGGCTACCGCTAGGAGGTGCTTCCAGCAGCTCCGCTCAGTGCTCTCGTTGGCATCATGAGGAATGAGTTCAGCTCTGTGTGGGAGCGCATTTCAGATCTTTCGTACACCTACAGCCTTATGCCAAAAATAAGATGCAATCATTTGTTTCCTAGGTGATAACTGCACTGAGCATGCGCGGTGCATGGTGAAGTATGTTATCAGCCTTTCTTGTAGTGCTTTTGAGGCATCAAGCAGCTTTTACCGCAGAACAAATGGCTTGTTGATTATGTGCATAAGAGGGAAAAAAATGTATTGAGATTTGCAATTCAGTGCGCATTCTTGGCAAAAGTAATTTTATTCTGTTTGTTTGCTTTTTCTGTGGTAAGTGAAGGGAAGAGGGAGCAAGAAATGTCAGTTCCAAGGTTTCTGAATACTAGAAGGTCTTTTAGATGCTCTTTCTTGATTGGCTTTCTGAATCTGTATCTGTATGAAGCTGCAGAAATTCTACCTACATCCGACCTTGTTTTCTCATGCAGATATTGAAAGCTTGTCAAAGCAGAATATCATCTAAGTGTGTCTTCTATCTCTAGAGTATCTGAATATCAAAAAAGCCATCAAGATATTTGCTTTACGCTAATCTCCTTTGAGGAGATAGTAAAGGGTAACATGGAAAGTTTTAAAAACTTTTAGTGTCCTGCTAGATTTTTTTTTAGTTCCAACAGTTCAGATGTCTGCAAGTTTTGAAATATGCAAAGAGTTTCTGAGTTTTTGAAATGCTTGCTGTATTTAATTTATTAACTTCAATTTCATTTTTGCTTACTCTTCCTATGTATAACCATTTTCATTTAAAAAAATAATATTTTATTGGAAGGTCGACTAAAACAGTTGTCATATTCTTGACTTCTTTAACAGCATGTCCACTGATGAGTCTTGCTGTGTATTCTACTCCAATTAAGGGAAATATTTAAGAACAATTAATAACATTCTTTTTCTGAGTAATACCAACCATAGTGGGCAAACTGATGGGATTTCAATGTATAGACATTTTTATAGTCTTAGTTTCGGAAGATAAGTTTGCTGATTTAATTTATGGATACTTTCACCCAGATTATAAGCAAGAGTCTAATTCCAAAATTTCACACTCTCTTGTCTAGTTTATATTTGGGCTTAGATAAAGATTAGAATGATTTCTGTGCTCTGTCACTGACTGAAAAAGTGAGGTGGAACTCCCATTACTACAGAGTGAAGATGTGCTAACTGCTTCTTCTCTCTGATGTCCATGACTGTATTATCTGTACCTGCCACATCTGGTTTCTTTGGAGAGGAGTTTCTTTGAGGGTTCATTTTAATCTTTTGCATTTCATACTTTCTCTGGAAACTGATTTTAGCACAAACAAACCCCTAAAAAAACTCCCCCCTCCAAAAATCCCTGAACAATTAACAAACTGTAAGACTGACTTCTCAGCTTCTCCTCTACAAAAATCAGAGGATAACACGAAATTGATGAGAAGGCAAGCTCTAAAGTATTTGTGGCTAACTACTTCTCATCTGGTTTTTCTACTTGAATCAAAATCCTGATTATTTTTATCAGGTTTGGGAAAAGGTCACACAGCAAGATGATAATCTGCAGAGCTTTCAAATTGTAGCAAACCCATAAAACTTAATTTACATGGACATTTATGATATTAAAACCCTGGAGGACTGCAGTTTACAGGCCTGTAACTGAACAAAGTTCTGTGTCTCAGAAGGCATGATTTTTAAAGAGAATGTGATTTGTTAAATTCGATTTTGTTGTTGCATCTTGGTATGAGCAGAGATGTAGAAATAATTAATCTATATCACAAAAACCCCAAGTGAGGTGTGATGAATACTGCCTATCACATCAATTGATCTGATAGCATGCTTAGGTGCTGAACTGTAACGGGAAGCCTTGAATACAGCCAAGGTGATTCTTGTGGTCTTTCTAATAGTATTTTAAAATTCCTTCTGTGTTTCAGAAGCAGCCTTTGTATAACTCACTTTTGGCTAAAGAAGTAATTTCTTTTCAAGGAACACAAGCAACAAACTTCTTATACTTAGAAAGAATTTCTTGAATATGACCACAAAGAAAATGTGGTAATGTACACTCTTGATATCTTCTTTAATGTAGCAAATCATTACCAAATTGACTGTACTCTGTGAAGTTGTTTTACAGTCTCCCTCTACACTTAGCTCCTTTTCTTTATATTAATTTTTTGACTGAAATTATTAAGGGTATTTCTGGAGAATTCACAAGTGCCCTCTTGCTGCTGAAAGTATAAAGTCAGTAGTGTCGATCTCCAAAAGGCTGCAAGTGCTTCATGTTCAAAAGTAAAAATATCTATACTGACGAGTCATGTGCAATTGGTTCCCTCATTACATCAGCAAAGCTTTTACATTCTTGATTTCAAAAATGTTAAACTCCACGTAAGAAAAATAATGTTATTGTATTTGTAAACAAAGTAACAGAGACAAGAAATCAGAAGCAGTATCAGTATTTATAAAAAGCCTAACAAACAAACTCTTTACTGGGAAAATACTAGCATCATCTCAGAAGGCAATTGTCTACTCAAACATGATCCTGACAAACTTTGCCATATTATTAGAGGTTTGTTTCTCTTCCTCAATTGAGGTTAATAGACCAGTGGACAAAGCAATACTTTAGGGCCAGTTTATACAAGAAATTCAACAGAATAAGTGAGAGGTGTGAGTTTATTCCTTTTTTTCTATGCAGCACAACATTTCATTTCTGTTTAAAACAATACCTCTTTGCATTCCTTGCAGTAATGTATGCATTGACATTACATACAACCACAGGTCTTCTTCTATGTCATGTCCACTAGCCATTGGAGAGGTTAAGATGTGGGTACTGACTTGGAACCAATCATAAAAAAATCCACCTAAGTAAGTATTTTTCTATCTTAGTGCAGTCTTTGCACATTGTATGGCTTTAACAAGGCCCATCTTCATCTTGCTCCAGCTTCATTTCAAGTAAACAGGAAATGACAGATTTGGGAGTATTCCTGTTCATTTGTTTGTTTGTTTGTTTTTGTTTTAGCAAGAAACCAGCACCTTTAAGAAAAGTGTGGGAAGGACGGAAGGCAAACAATTTACCTACTCTAGAGATCTTCTAAAAACATGGAAAAGTTACTGCAGTTTTCTAATCTAAGTGCAATAGTGATGTACTGGAACAAAAAAAAAAAAAAAGAAGAAGAAAGAAATGATACAGATTTTTTTCTACCAAAACACAACTTTTACAAGGAGGAGTACATTGTTCTCTTATTTGATCATTATGCACTTTTTCTTTTGCGCTCAGATATGATCCAAGTGCTCATCCATGAGATGTTTTTCCAAGACAGAATTCTAACAAAATAATACTTTTTTCGTTTATTTCTTTTCTTTTTGTTTCATTCTATCTATCTCTCAGAACTTCTTGAATCCACAGTGGGATTTCTCAGATGACTTCTTAAGGTCAGAATTTGTATTGGCAATCTCAGTGGGGCCGCACTGGGACAAGCATTTCTGTCAGCTCAGTGCTGTGGGAGTAGCTGCATTAGAAATATGTACAATAGGGTAGGTTTGACAAATGAATAAGTGCAAAGTGTTCTTGAGTACACTGAACTGCTTTAATGCACAGCCAGATTCTTTAGCACAGAAAAAAAACGAAGAGGATAACATTTGAACTTCATATTCATCTAGTGGCCCATACTAGGGAAGAGACGGTTGTTTCCCTCACTCCTCAAAAAGAAGTTTATACTTGTGCCTTGAAAATTTCTTAACCAGACAGTTTGTTAAATGCAGTTTTTTCTTTTTTTAGGAAAACCATGTAACATGTTCATCCCACCTAACTTCAAGATTTCCTATCTGCTCCTCAATTCGTATCTGGTCCTCAATTAATCTTGTTTTCAAAAATTGGCCAATACGAAGGTAAATTCACTTGAAGACTTCTTAAGAATGACACCAATTTCATCAGCCAAGTACCAGTTCCTATCCATTGATTATGAAGGAAGTATAGATGACCAGAGACAGATATTACATTACAGTAGCCTATGTCTGATAAGAAAAGTTTTGTTTGGTGCCCACTCTCAATACCCAAGCCACTCATGCTCACATATTACTGTAAATGATTTTGTTCTGGCATGCTACCATAGCACAACTTTTTGGACCCTGAAACAAGCTAGAAAAGATATTGAAGAAGCCCTAAGTATGAATCGAATATGACCATTCAACTGTGCTGTTGTCTTAATAAAGTAGCCTTAGACATCTAGAGTCATATATCATCCAACAATGAAGCTGGTTTTCTTTTAGTCGTATTTTCTTTTAAAGGACATTGATAGTCAGAGGAATAAAAAAATAGAACTTTTCATATAAACAAAGGCTGACTATGCAGTTTGACAGAGCAAAATTTTTGGATGGTTGTGTAGATAGGTTTACCTGAGGGGAAAAGGCAGCAATATGTAAGAGAAAGGAATTGGTATTTAATTATAGTTCAGAGTAATTTATGTACTCATTTTCTTCATCAGCCTCTTACATTTCTGGAATGAAAAAAATCACAAAAACATTTCATGAACTCAAGAGTTTGCTCAGTGCTTGAAGTCATGCCAATGAAAAATTGAGGTGCACCTGCTTCTTCAGTGTTCCATGCAGAAACTTAATTTGACAGAAACTGTAAATATGTGAACAGCAGCCATTCACATTGCTGGGTGTCAGAAAAGTAGTCATCTTCAAAATACAAAGACGTTTTTTGTCCACTCGGTGTTCCTATGGCAACTACAGTAATTGTTTAACTAGGAAAGCAATATTTGGGATTTATAATTTAAAGACATACACATTGCACCTCTGGTTACTGCTGCACTTAGTTCTCTTTTTCTCTCTTTTTTTGGTGTCCCACAGGGAGGTGAGGGACTGAAATTATTTTCTGTCTACAGCCCCTGCCACTGTTAAAAGTTCTTCTCCACATCTTATATTTTGCACAGAAATAGTTACAAGCAAGGAGACAGAGCTGGTGCCAAGTCACCTTCTGTGGTAGGTGAACTGCCAAGCAAGCACGTGCTAATGCAGGTCTATGTTACTGCTGGAGCAAGGTTGCTCTGTTCTATGTTTTTCCCAGTCTTTTGCCAATCTCCTTTGTTCATGGAGGGAACGAGATTTATAACACAGTGTCAGCAGGAGAAATCAGCTGTCCAAGTATAGGTAGAAATAATAGTGTTTCAGCTGAAATACACCAGTAGGGTCATTAGTGTAGAGCATTGAAGTGACATTTTGCCACTTTGACTTAGACAATAGAATTTTGTTCAGGTGAAATTCATGTTTATACTTTGTTCTGCTTGTGTCCACATAGGATAGTGGTATGGTTTAGGTGGTTTAAATGGTTTAGATGGTATAGATGTTAGGCTGATATTGGGTAGGTTGTTAACCTAAGTAAAAGTTGGACTTGATGATCTCAACGGTCTTTTCCAACCTTATTAATTCTGTGTGTAATTCTGTGTGTGTAATAGATAGTGACCAACCGGAGTGCATGGAGCTCCACTTGGGAATGGAAGAGCCAACCAAGATCTTACGGGTAAGGATGAAAGGGAGAGCAGGACAGAGGACATTATAGTAGGAGTTTGCTTCCACCCAGGAAGATTAAGTAGATGAAGCCTTCTATAGATAGATAGGAGCATCCTCGCATTTGTATTGGAGAATTCATGGCAGTCCAATGAAGTTCCCACTGAAAAGCAAAGACCTAGGGAACCATGGGTTAGTCCGTGTCACCATTGTGCCTGGCAAGATATGGAGTAGATCCTTCTGGACCCCATGCTAAGATACACTGGAAAAATAAGGAGGTGATTGGTGACAGCAGACATGGCTTCACTAAAGGCAAATCATGCCTGAAAAATTTGGTGGGTTTCTACGACAGGCTTTTGTTATTGGTGGATGAGAGAAGAGTAACTGGTGTCATCTACCTGGACTTGTGCAAAGCATTTGACACTGTCCTACAGGACATCTTTGTCTCTAAATTGGATAGACATGGATTCGACAGATAGGCCTCTCAGTAGATAAAGATTCGGTTAGATAGTAACACTCAAACAGCTGCAGTCAACGGCAAAAAATGAGTAAAGTTCTAATGGAAGAATGCATTTCAAAGCCAGGAATGTCTCTGTTCTGTATTTACATGAATCAACAGTGACACAGATCTTATTTCACTTTGTGTAGGTTTTGGGACTTCGCAACGTAACAACCTCATCCCCATCACCTCCTTGCTATTCAGCTGAAGATGTCAGAATGGGGTGAACAGAGCTGAGTTCAAAACTCTAAAGGAACTTATTGGCTGAGTCTCACCCATTCAATACTGTACTCTGACTGCAGAGAGAAGACAGTGTAATATACAGCAACATAATTGGAGGTTTCATTCTTTCATTAGAAACATTCCCCCACTCAGATTTGAACTCATAGAGCAGAAACAAGAGTGCTCACAGAGTAGAAACAGGAGCACCTACATCAGATTTTGAATGATGTGAGAATGCTAGACCATTTTTCCCAGCATAGACCAAAACATCTTTGTAATGTGTGGAATTTCCTGAGAACTTAAGGATTATTGATTATTTGTTGTTGTAGAATCATGTGTATTTCTTTGAATTTCATTAGGGAGGCCTGTCTATACCTTAAGCTCTTCTTTCAGTGTGTGCACGCTGATTGCATTTAATTAAAATCCTTGCACATCAATTTTGAGTTCCTTGAGGAGTGTGATAGAATTCTTTGGAGGAAAACAGTGATTGGAATAGCATAGGAGAAGGTAGGAGGACATAAGACGCATACATGCTTAACAAAAGTGGAATTAACAAAGGATGCAAGAAGAAAACACATAAATGTCATGCACTTTTATTAATTTTATGAAATTAAAAATGCTTATAATAGTTGAAACAACACGAAATTTACCTTGAATAATAGGAATAATATCCTTAGTCACAAAGGTAAATACAGACCCAGCTTCCTCAGTTGGAGCTACTGACCTTGAATATTCCTACTAATATGAATCAAAGTTGTAATGCTGCAAAAGATCTACTTACTCTTTTCGGCAAGTATAGCTACTTCAGACATGAAATCCATTCTCAAGCAAGAGCACAGAAGGAATTACAGGAAGGGCACATAGAACTTAGAGTAAATTCAACAAATTTGTGTTAGTTTTTTGTTCAGATGCACTGCAAATGGTTTCATTCTCCTAAAATAATTCCTTATAGGTAAATCTGAGGACATCTGTATTCTGAAATCTTTTAGCCATATCTGATACTTCCCATCACTCACATAGATCTCCATAGGTATGGAAGACATCATATTCCCCTTTTATACTGCTCTGAGCATCCTCCTCAGAGCTCTCTATTCTGTCCTCCTCTCTCATGTCCTATTTTCCACTGATGAGCATAAGGGTCAGGCCAAACAAGAGCTTATAGGTACTTCTAATCATGGATTCCAAATCTACACCTAAGGTAAGAATCCTTACTCAGGGGCTGAGTATATGGAATAATGTTGAAGAAATTTCAGAGCTAGTTTCAGATTTCTGATTTTTTCCTACTAAAAGCTGGGTTGCTTCCTTGCAAAGACTAGAACAGTCTTGGAAGGATTGGGTATTCCAGGATCTCCTTCATACCTATGCACAACCAAGAGTCAAAAATTAGTCACATATTCCTTGAGAGCACACTGGTACAATACAGATTTCTCTCTGAGGAATAGGTTCACTTTGAAATCTATGAAAAGAAGTGGACACATCTTAATATCTCTTCTTTTGTCATCCTAAACAAAGTGTTTAAGATAGATCACATGAGCTACACCCTACAAAAGACAATCTTCCTGTATTCACTCTTAAGGGAACATGAAGATTACATATAAATCTCTGGAAAATAGATATATAAAGTCAGACCCTTGAATTCCTTAAGTCTGGAAGAATAACATTAACAAAGCATAAGGATTTTGAGAATACTATTATAGGGTAGTGGGCTACTATATTCTTTTAAAATGTTGCGTGGCATACTTTGCACCTTCTTAGTCTTCTGCATAATAGGTTTGCAATTAGGATACTTGCTTGGGAGGCAATAATAATTTTCTTAATTATGTCATGAACTATAAGCAGGATGGATTGTTCTCATCTTGTCTAGTAGGGAATAAAAACTGACATGTATATATATGAATTATTTATATATATATAAATATATATATGTAATACAAACACATCATATCAATTTATTTTTTTTTTTTAGAGATTACTTTGCAAGAAAGGAGGAACATGGCTTATCTTGCTCAATACAACATCACCTTCTTGTCTATACTCTGTCTTTGTGCTGCCTGTGTCCCATATGATTTATTCATTCTGGAACTGAGGAGAATCCAAATTAGTATTCCCTTAGCATCCTTATTTTCAGTCTGAAAGTGTTAGGGTGGTTAGCTTACTCTTTAGAGACACTGATTATACCTGGAGACTCACTCATACTCTTTTTACTCCTGCATGAGCTCCTCAGAGTGCAAAGATACAGAACATGTTCAGCCTTGCCCAAAGTGTTAGCGTCTATAGGTATTACTGTCACAGAAGTAATGAATTTTACAAATAGTGGGCTTATAAAATGCAGTCATTATGTCTCCTTATTCAGGTACTGGTTTATCTATTTTTTGCTGGTGCTGTTGCAAACAGGAAGAGGGAGCTTCTATTTTATTAACTTTAAAAAATAGTGTCAAAATAGGAGATGAAATTTCCTGGTAGGGCAAAAATAATCTACCATCAGTGTAGAAGACAGTGGCTAATATTCTGAGCTCTGTAAAATGATGGAAATGGAGGAGAGGAGGAAGAGGGCAAAGCAAAACAAGCTTTTATGTATCTGTATTTATTGGAACTCTGTTTAAAGCGTCAACAAGAGACATTAGGAATGTAAGAGACATGGTCACCCCCATCCATTCTGTTCACCTCATTTAATCTTTGATCTAGCTGCTGCAAACATCTGGCACAGTGAACTATGACTCTAGGTTGTGATTAAAGGGGAGTTCTTGGGGATGTGGATGTAGGAGCTGCTTTGTATTCCCTGTGGTTGCTTCTACACAACTCTGTGTGTCCTGCTTGTGTGGGGATGATCTCCCTCATCTACTCTGGGTCACCCACTATTCTGCCAGCTACCTGACTGTCTCTGTTGGTAATGAGATGTAGTTGCTTTCTGATTCCCTTGTCAAACATACAGGGGAAAACAGACAACAGCTGTGACAGCCCAGCAAAGCAATGGCACCTGCCCTCTCCTCTGATTTGTTTCCCTGGGGACCCCTTTGAGACCACCTTGCTTTTGGTCTCACCTTTCCTGTCTGCAGACACATCCCTCCTCTCCTGCCAATCTGTGCTTTCTCTACAAATATATGTCCCCTTTTCTTCTTTGTCTCCAGGTTTCTGACCTTCTAGCAACTTCACAGTCCACAGTTAATGGGAAAGACAATGTTTGAGAGGAGCACAGGTGTAGGGAGGAAAAGATGTTCCTCACCCTCCCAGGGCAGTGACAAAAATGGTAACTAGTGAGACCTCTCATCTCATGTAATAACCTGCCTTCAGCCCTTCAAGAACCAGCATCAGCTCTTGGAACTGTATAGAGGGAACAAACAGGTAGAGCCACAGTCACTTACACTCAAACTCTGCTTAAAAACTGGCCTCTGCCAGGGCTTCAGTGACTGAAGGAGCCAGGAGAGTTGGGCGAGAGTATGAAACAGGTGTCATGTGGTGGGCTCCCAGCCAGCCCCAGGCTGGAACTGAAGGAGGATGTGAAGGAAAAAGAGGTCAGGCTCCACACTTGGTAAGGATATGTGAGATCTTCACAATTTGGAATGAAAGAAGCAGTCAAGCTGGTAGTCTGGTGGAAGAGAGAAAGCAATTAAGGGATCACAGGGAATTAAGAATATAGATGGAGCCATAACAAGACTGTCCCTTTTCCTCAATTCCACAACAATTTCATTAGTGTTAACTCAGGGAGCAGGGATGTGGAGGAGGACACGGTGCAGGTTGGATATAGCTATGCAATTGCACTTGGAGAGCTACATCAAATAACCACTGGGATTTGGGTCATTCAGTATTTGCTTAAA
>VXBA01002140.1:62264-97198 GCA_013399895.1 Serilophus lunatus | reverse complement strand
AAAAAAAAAAAAAAGATAATATTTTAAGCGGCAACCCAAAGACTGGGGGGTGGGGGGAGCCAGTAGGGAGTATCAGCTGTGAAGCAGTGGCAGAGAAAGGCTGTTAATTCTCGAAAATGGATGCACGAGCTAATCCTTCCCTGCAAATATAGCCTGATAAATTCTCGGACCCAGCAGCCTTTTAAGCGCCAGATCAGCTCTTACTTAAATGACATTTTGCTTTATTATTTATTTATTTTACTTTATTTATTTATTTCTTAAGAACAGCTTTGAATGAAAAGATGATCTCTGAGGTTATGATGATTCCTTGGTGTTTGTTGTTGTTGCAGGGAAGTGTTGAGTTTATCAGGGCTCAGGCTACCTCTGATCCCTCCCACTCACCCCCGGGTACCCACACCCCCGTATCCACACCCCATACCACGCGCTCAGCCCCGTCGTGCCCGTCCCTATGCCGGAGGTCCCTGCCTACCCCGGAGAAAAGGACTGGTGCGGTGCGGTGCAATCGGCGGGAGAGGAGCGGGACGTCTGGGTGTGAATGGGAGTAGGAGGAGAGTGTGTGGGGCTGAGCCGTGAAACGGGGGAGAGAGGCGGGGAGAAGATTTAGGATGATGCAGTGATACCGGAGAAGGTAAAGCTTCGGCTGGCTTCGGGAGGGAAGGGTTAATTGAGGAAAGGTAGATGTACGGGCAGCAGGTAGCTAGCAGGGGAGAGAGTTGTTGTGGGGTGGGGAAGCAGAAGGGCCGGAGAGTACCGAGCTTCTGGGCAGAAGGTAGGCAAACAAGAAACCTGCCCGTAGGTCTGCAGAAACGGTCCAGGGATGCCCGCTGCGGAGGCAAGGGGCTGGCAGGGAACTGCAGCTCCTGTGGGGCTAGAGAGATCGCGGTGGTGGAAGGGAGGGAGCCCGGCAGGAAAGGGTGGCTGCAAGTGGCACCTGCCGTGGGGAGGAGCGGGGAATAGCCCTCGAGGGACAGAAGCAGAGGCGCGCAACCCGCCGGTAGGGCTGACAGCTAGGTCTGTCCTTGGCAGGGACATCGGTCCTCGTTTCGCCATCCCCGGTGCTATTTTCCTGCAGCCAAAGGAAGGGGCGAGGGCTGGAGAGGACAACCTGTCCCTTCAGTGGCAAAGAGTCCTCTCCTGTCTGCTTGATTTCGCTGCCTGTGTGTAGTGGGGTGATCTCTACTCTCGCATCCCCCTCTCTCCCCTTGCCAGAGAGCAGCAGGCAGAGCCCAGGGCTGGCAGGCTGCTTGGTTTCCTGGAGGGATCTATGCCACTTGGTGGCACTAAAAAGTTGCGCTGAAGCCCGGCGCTCCCTCGTGCGAAGAGCCCCCCCGCCCCTCAGCTTGGACTCGCAGGTACGGCGGCGGAGCGCCGGGACCCCCGGCACCGCGATCCCAGGGGACAGCAAACTTCGGCGGGGGCAGTTCACAAACAGTCTCCTGGACGGCAGGAGTCAACTCTTCGCCGAGGCTTGGTTTTAAACAGCGGGTTTTTTCCTTTTTTCTTTTCTTTTCTTTTTTTTTTTTTTTTTTTTTTTTTTTTTTTTTTTTTTTTCCTCCTTTCCCTCCCCCCTTCGGGTGATGCTGGTCTGAAGCGGTCGCCGCTTTTTTACTAGCCGGAGAGTAGTGCGGGAGGGAGGTGTCGGTTTGTAGGGGGACTTTGCAACCTTCAAAGCATCTGAAGAGATTTCCTTGCGGGGCAGAACGCAGGGTTAGTCCCTTATAAATGCACGGAGGTTGCTACCGTGCATATGGGAAGAAGAGCAGAGGTATTTAAGCAGGTGGGTCAATCTGCAGCAAGTATTTAGGAAGACCAAGGCTGTGGCGGCAGAAAGACCCATCTGTTGTTTCATCGTTTGTTTGTTTATTCCTCCTCCTCATACCTTCCCCCTCCCTTAAATCAGGGACCGTTCACGCCTCTTGCAAATGAGATCTGGGCGATGCTGAGAGAACAGCATGTTGCATAGCGTGTGTGTATGTGCATGCATCCTCGGGGGTAGGATACTCGGTCCTCAGAATTCGCCTGTGATCAGAAGAAAACAGGATATGCTGGAGGAGTGATAAGGATAGCCGAGTGGGGCTCACCTGCTGGTGATCTTTGCAGAGGCATTTGGGGATTATTGAGCTCCAGAAGGTCTGTGTGAGGAGTGCTATCTCTGCCGTGGCTGAAAATAGAAGGCGCCTACCCCTACCTGTCTTGATTATCGCCACCAAAAGGATCACTTTGCCGCCAGTGGGGGAAGAAGCATTTGCTGCCACAGAAAAGGTAATGCTATGGGGTGGGAGAGGGTAGTTATGTCCCCGGTTTGTGGACAGAAACCCTGTGAATGCAGGAGGGGCTCTTCCACCCTCTCCCTCCTTCCCTCTTGCTTTTGCTCTGTACTCTGGTTGCTGGAGGACCAGCACACCTCCCGGGAGACCAGTAAGCCAACTGATGTGGTATCTGTCTAGGGGTTGCTGGGGCATCGGGGGTCAGGGTGTTGGAGGAAAGCAGGCACTGATCCCTCCCTAGGAGTAAGATATGTGTGGGGTCTGCAGGGGACGGGCATACTGTAATACCTGGGCTTGGTGATGTGTGTGCTACAGTCCTTCTGTTCACAAGTGAGGATTTGTCTTGCTAGGAAGGTATAATGGAAACAGGAATGTTTTCCAGGGACAGGCAGGCTTAGCTCAGCCATAGACTTTTCTGTGTGACCTTGGGACAAATCACTTGGCATTACTTAGCGAGCCCCGATTGTTCCTTATTTAATAATCAAAGCTAATGTTTCCACGTGCAAAAATGATTCATTATGGATTGAAAGGGACAGTAATACCGCTAGACGAGCAGGGAGACAGAGACCTAAGAACCAGTGTGCTTGCACACATATACGTCTGTAAGCAGGGACACTTAGTTGTGGCAGCACAGGTAGCTGTGTTGGGAATTAACCTTCCCCAGTAGTTTCCTTTAAGACCCCGCTCTATTTATTTAGTTAATTTGGAAAAATCTGTTCCTGTGTGACAAATGTGGCCACTGTGGCAATTTTTACCACTTTGATTCTTAGGTTGGTTGGTTTCCCTTCCATAGACCTGCCTGGAGGCAGGCGGCGGGCGGTGCTCAGCACCAGGGACAGCGTCCGCTTCCCCCTCCCCGCCGCCCGCCGTCCGTCCCCTTCCCCGCCGCTGCTCGCTGCTCGCAGGCAGCGCTGGCCCGCGCTCTGGGGCTCCACCACCCAGGCAGCCCCACTCCCATCCGATCTCTTTTCTGAGAAGCAATTTCCGGTGGTGGGTGTAGCGGGAGCCAGGACGTTCTTTTCTTCTAGTCTTGAGGGCAAAGTGGGGGATCATCTCAAATGTGGCAGAGAAACATCTTGAAAATACACCGCTCTAAATTCAGAAAGGGAAAGATGTATAGAGGAGTTAGCTGTCAGGCTCTTTAAATTCCCGTTGACTTGTTTTGTTTGGTTGGTTGGGTTTTTTTAACTATTTCTATCACATGGTAATATTTTGTGAATTCTCAAACACTTTGACTATATGCTGATTTTTATGTCACATGATCACAGCATTAATAATTATTTCATATGTTCAGAGAGTATTTTTGGAGCCTCTATATAGATTTTTTTGTCTTTTCATTTTCCAGCATAGCTACAGTATTTTTGGCATGCTGGTAGTACTGGAATGCCATCATAACCACTCTTGTTGCAACTTGATGAAAGATGTTTTTTGTAACTGCTGTCGCCTTTTTCTTGATCCCCTCCTCCAGACCATGCAGTTTTATTACCTAATAAAATGTCTAGGATTACAGATGAAAACACATCTGTGTTATTAGTTCCTGCATCATATGGCTTTTGGTAACAGTGGCAGTAAGTAGTAGTTGGTGGAATTGCAGAGATTATTGCAAGTTTCCCTGGTAATCTAAGCACCTACATATTAAAACCAAAATTGTTTCATCAACCAGAAAGTGTGTATGTGTGGGGATAACATGGGAAAGAACTTCCTGGGATTGTTGAAGATCTTGTTGATAATTATAGTATTCTCTGTTTATTGGCTATGAAGACATAAGATCAGCAGGTTAGTCTGTTATTTTCGGTGGCTGCTCTGACCAAATAGTGAAAATTATTCCTTGCTGCTTAGTGTTTTCCTATTTCTAAGTGGAATTACAGAAAACAGCTTCATAGTCTCTCCCGTTGTATGGATTTTTTTTCTTTGTCAAAGAGCTTGATCCAATGTCTGCCAGAATTCATAGAGCTTATAATGACCAACGTTTTTGAGCATCTTTTTTGTATTATTTGTTTTGGTTTTGGTGTGGGTTTTTTTGTTTGTTGGGGTTTTTTTTGCCTTTTTTTTTGTTTGTTTGTATTTATGAAGAGCAGAATTAAACAGCAGTAGAAACCTCAAAACAGAACAGGGTGCTCATATTTCGTTATTTTCAAAGACCATTCAAGTACATCACGTTTTGTTTGGCCAAAGTAAATTATCTCTGAGGAAGGAGTATAGGGTACCTTCTGCAAAGTGAGCCTCCTCTGAGCATTGGGAGGTAGATTGCCAGAACAGTTTGAACGAACATTTAAGACTTTGCAATGCCAATAGCCATCAGAACTCAGCATGGCTGAGTGTACAGTTTTTCCTAACATTGGTCCCAACTGAGATGAACAGGTCTCTCTCCTTACATAATTGTTTTTCTGAGATCGTTTCATGTTTTGCTACCCAAAGATCTTCATTGTGAGATAAGTAACATGACTGACTCTGGAACTAAAATTCAGTTGCTTCCTGCTAAGGTTTGTCTTCTTTGATGACAAAGCCTAGATTAATTCCTTGGGATATACTGATTTGGTCCATATCAACCTTTTTTATCTCATATCTGACGGATTTAAATTAATTGTGGTTTGTACTGTAAATGAATACCAGGGTACATGGCTGTAAGTTATACAAACATAAGATAAAATTAAATTTTGTCACTACAAGTGAATGGATTTTAAACATATTAGTTTTTGTGATTGTTCTGATCCTGAAAATCCTTTAAGGAGAACCTTAAACTTTAGATAAGTCTTTATAGATATTTGACCAATAACATTCTTCGTCTGATAAGTGCTGAATATATTCCTAAGTGCTTTGATGGACTGAGTTCTCACTCTATCACAACACTGTTCTGTGATTCAGTAACATGACATCTTATTTTTAATATTTAAATTTGCCTGAAGATTACAAGACTATGAATGAGCAGGCTGTAAACTTACAAGATAGAAACTTTTTTGTTCCGATTTCTTTGTTACAAATTCTCTCTTTTTATTTTTTTTCACGATATAAAAAAGAATAAATAAAAAAAAATCCTTTGCTGAATTTGTGTTTTACCTACTAGGAATCGTAGAGCCAAGTGGATTCAGATTGCAAAACAGACAGGTGCTTCCCTCAGGGGTCACTAGTGGGCGCTGCTATAATAAGTTACAGTGGGAAATATGTCATACTTCAGGTTTAAACAGTTACACTTGTGGTAGCAGAAGCCCTTAAGAACAGTCAGACATGTCCCTTGTGTAAACTCAGCTACGTACATAGTGGAAAATCAGCGCTTTGTGAACTGCTGCTCATAGTCTGATTTTTGATCAAGATTTAATGAATGCCCTTAGACATTAGCTTTCTTTTTGTTTCTTCTAGTCTGTACAGACTGCTAGTACAGATGGACTTGCATTTGAGACTGAAATAATTTTGTAAGATTTATATTTTTTTAATAATGAAAAATTTGTGTGATGTTTCATGGAGTATTGCAGATGCTCATTTTCTACTCGGTTAAACCTCAACATGAAGTAGCTGGAACTCTGCCCTACGGGAACAGCTGAGAATGTCTCCTGACAGAGACAGGCACGAAGTTTTTACTGCCAGGAAGAACAGAGGTTAAAGGAACATGTTGAATGCTTCATCAGATCTGTATCTTCAGCCACCCTGGTAGCCTATAAATTTTTGTCTAGGGCAAGACAGAGCAAAGGACAGATAGGCAGAATTGTTTTTTTCTCTTACTGTTTCTGCAATTGGGAAGCTAGTGCTCCAGAAGACTGTGACCAAACTGTCTGTCATCTATTGTTGAAGCATGTGGCTTCAGGATTAATTTACATTAGACTCATAACTGAAATAAACTAGGAAACTCGATACACCAGTAATTAAGTACCTGATTCCACTTTGCCTTGTTGCAATAAATTCAGGATAAGTGCATTGATGCTGAAGAAATTGAACAGCGTGAAAAGTAAATTTGACCTTAAGTGCTGTGCGTGTTGTCCATTAACAAAGACAAGTAAAAAAAAAAGATAAATTATTAATTGGGAAACAATTCCCATTACAATTTACTGTCTTGGATATTTCTGATACCTCTGTTCTCAGTCTGAAGGCTATAGCATGCCAAATTGCCTTTGAGATTATCCTTAACAATTTAAACAGGAGTTATATTTAAGCTGATGAAATTTTACTTAATTTTTTATTTTAGCTCTCATCCTGCTTGTAATAGTAAGTTTCTTGTAGTAAGAGAAAATGATAATCAAAACGTGGAGTGACTTGTATACGATTCTCTCAGGATAGAAGCACAGTAAAATTGTGTATTTGAATAGTTCCCTTGGCCATCTTCTCTTCAGGAAGATGTTCTCCAGGAAATGTAATTAGAGTGCTTAGTCTATCCACTCTCTGCTCAGTCAGTTTGGCTTAAAGCGAGGTTTGTTACCTGATTACTCTCATGATATCCTTGCATCACGTGGCCAGCTGTATCCATCTGAAGGATGACAGGCAAAAGAACAGATTGAAATACAGAAAATTCTGCTCAAATATATAAACAAAGAATCCTTTTTAATTGACTGTGATCAGTTTGGTCAGAAACATTGTAGAGTGTCCATCCTCAGAGATATTGAAAACCTGACTGGACATGAAGTTAAGAAACTTGCTTCAGTTGAACTTAGAGTAAGCAGGATGGATGGACCAGATAACTTCCCAAAGTCCCCTTTCACCTCAACCATTCTACGACTTTTAAGTTTATGAGCTCAAGAGTAAGCCCACAGAACCAGATCTCTCTTATACAAATACAAATCTATTGAAATTTGGCAGGCTTACTTAGCCATGTCAATATAAATTCCAGGTTGTTTCATTACATCATGAAATCCCACAGAAAACATTGATTTTGAGTGTTTTGGATGAAAGTCCTAAGCCTAGTGTTATAAAGTATAAGTGGTGTTCTTTGTGTAATAAATAACAGTCTTTTAAGTCCCAAGTATATCTATTGCATTCAGAACCTGCATTTGGGACACAGGAATCCCCCAGCCATGACATATGGTAATATTATGAAATCAGAAATATAAAGGAGACCTTCAGCTCTGCCTCATTATTTAACCTGTAATTGCATACTCATAGATACAACTGCAGATAGAGAAGAGGAAACAGCTGTTCTTTGGAACAAAGATGATAAAAATAGCCTTATTGCCCGGTCTTCCCCATATATCCCTTATGGCAATTTTTTAATCCATAGACATAAGACCAAGACATTTGGTCAATAAGTGTTGTAGAATTAAAACTGTGGATGGGGATTGGATTTTTTGGGTGCCACAAGCTCACTCCAACCCTCTGAACTCTCTCTATTTGTACATATGCAGATTCACAGACAGCTAGGTTATGAAAAAGTATCTAATTGTATATCCAGTTACAGTCTGAGGCAGAGCTGGCATTTTTCTAGACATATGTGTGTTCTGGACATGTAGCCTTAATTTGAGAAGCTCAGAAAAATAAGCATTCAAGAGTACTATTTCTGTCCAAATGTTAGTAAGTCAATAAATAATTAAATATTTTTTAAGTTATAGTGAATTCAACTAAAGACATAGGAGTTTAATAGCTGTGTATGTGCACAAAGATATCCTGTCATTCTTCAGACTGTTTTCAAATTATATGGTACCAATTTAAGAGTCATGCAACAAACAATTGCAAGACATAGACAATAGTGTTAGCCTGTAATTAGATACTAATAAACCTGAACTGAACTGCTATTATTCCTTAGTGGCAATTGTTGCCACATCGATAGGCCAACTTTTCACAAACTTAAAAAATACAAACTTTCTTTAAGTGTTTTACAGTTGTCTGAACCTTATTTTATTATTAGGACTTTATATTACTAAAAATTAATATTACACGAACATATTAATAATATATTTAATCATATATTTAATAATATGGGATTAATTTTAAAAACATTTAAACTCAATATTTTCTCTTTTTAAGGATTTGGATTTTATTTGAGAATATTCACTAAAACTATGACATGACTTCCTCTGTATAAATACTTTATAGTTGTCTAGGTAAAATAATAATTGAAAAAGCCTAACATCAAGCAGAAAAATATTTTTCCATTTGCATGTCTCATCTTCAGAATCAGAAAGTGTTTCACTGAATGATCTATCTGTGAAGAATAAATTTAAAATTAAAATACTGTGAGGTTTTCAAGATGGAAAAAACAGAGGTAGATTTCCTATGGCAAAGATTTCTCTCAGTTGACAATATCTAGGTGGTTTTAGAGTCATCAGTAATGGATTAGAAATGATTGGTGGTGTATGAAATGTATGGAGATTTTTTTTTTACTACATCAAAAGATTTATGTCGATTAAACTGAGGTTGGGTCCTGCCTCATAATTTTGCAGTTGTTTTGTCAATAATGAAACTGGGCATATGGTTCACTAACTAGCTCAGCATCTTCCTAGATTTGAGAGTGCGCTTAGCTTTCTGTGCTACCAATCTATTCACTAGGAAGTGGGAGGAATAGATAGTACTTTAATGTGCTCAGAGATCAAGAGCCGGACAAACTATTCTTTAAGCACTATATTTAAAACCAGAAGCATTTTGCTGCAAATCCACTGGTAGTTCCAGAACATTTTTAAGATACACTATCTGCAGCCCAAGATGAGAAGTATTTGATGATTTTTATTTTTTTTTTTTATCCTTCAACAAGACTAAAGATGGGTGTGGATTGCATTGCAATAAACTTAGCTAGTCAAATATTTGAGGCAATAGTGCATCTGTATAGTGTCTGTGTTGACTTCTTTCTACCAATGAAGTCTGTAGGTTGTTCACAGTATAAGGATTTTTCAAATTGGGTTTTTTTGGCAATTTTTGAAGTAAGGATAAAAAAAAAAATAATTTCACTGCTCTGCTGTTTTGTTTTTTTTTCCTTTTCTTAGAACAAATATAAATATTCATACCAAAATCAGTTTTCTTAATATTATTTCAAAAGTTATTTTGTTAGATGTTTTGTCTTGTAAAGAAAAAATAGATTTACAGATTTTGCATTCCTTAGAATAACAGCTCTGGGTGTCAACAGCCATTTTCTAGTGTCACAGCTGATAATAGATCACAGCCCAAGTGGAGCTGTAATCTATTAGTATATTAGTGGAGCATTAGTATTTGAGATCTAGAAAGTGTCTGAATGAAAGAAAGTTGCTTTTGAAATAATAACATATTAGAAATGGCAACATCTTTCTTCTGTGGAATTAAATACTTGCCGGTCTTTCATGCTTTTTAAAACATTTCACCAGAGAATTTTTAGAGTGTCAAAGAGAAAGGTGTCAGTTTATATAAGTACAAGCCCAGAACCGTGAAATACTGAAGAGTGATAAAGCTCTTCAGCTTGAAAATTATGAAAGAGTACATGGGAGGCAATATATTATAGTCATTGACAGCAGTAGGAATAGGTGTAATTTTAGAAGAGATTTAAAGCTGACATTATAAATAATTTTAAAGCTCTTCTTCTTATTTATTCATTTTTGAAGGTTATGAAGATTATGTCTACATGTGCAGCTCTGCATAGCTGTCCACTCGGAGATGATGGTGACTCCTTAGAGAATGCATGCAAACTCCTGAATAAGCATCAGCATAGTGCTCGTTTTATCCAAAAGATTTGATAACTGGTTTTCACCAGCTCTGCAACTTTGTTCTACCATGTTGTCTCTACCAGCCTAAACCATTCCCTAAAATGGTCCTTTTGCTGTTCCTTGTAATCCTGCTGTTGAAGGAAGATGTCTGTGGGAACTTTGGGCTTTTGGTTTCAGCACAGGCAAATGAAAGAAGGGTGGTTGCACACATGCCTGGTGACATTATCATTGGAGCACTATTCTCCGTCCATCATCAACCAACTGTTGACAAGGTTCATGAGAGGAAATGTGGAGAGGTAAGAGAGCAATATGGCATTCAAAGAGTGGAGGCAATGCTACATACCCTTGACAGAATTAATTTGGACCCCACACTGTTGCCAAATATAACTCTAGGATGTGAAATAAGGGACTCCTGCTGGCATTCTGCTGTTGCTCTGGAGCAGAGCATTGAGTTCATAAGGGACTCTCTTATTTCATCAGAAGAAGAGGAAGGGATGGTGCGATGTGTGGATGGATCATCATCATCTTTCCGCTCCAAGAAACCCATTGTTGGTGTGATTGGACCTGGCTCTAGCTCCGTTGCTATTCAGGTCCAGAACTTGCTGCAGCTTTTCAATATACCTCAGATTGCTTATTCTGCCACGAGCATGGACCTAAGCGACAAAACTCTCTTCAAGTATTTTATGAGAGTCGTGCCATCTGATGCACAGCAAGCAAAGGCTATGGTCGACATTGTCAAACGCTACAACTGGACCTATGTTTCTGCTGTACATACTGAAGGTAAGAGGCTGTTTTCTAACATGATAGGAATGCTTTTGAACTACTTTGATGTGGTCTAATAGATGGATGATATTAGTTTGGTGTTGCTGTTTTTTTGCCAGTCAGTTGTCAACAGTAGAGATCTTGATTTAGCGATACCTTCACATTCTCTGTGGGTCTGAAGTAGCATCATGTTGTCAGTGGCTGAGAACAAAGTTTGAAGCACAGGATTATGTGTGCTTTAGTGCTGGAGTCTCCTAAGTGATCTTAATTTAATTTAGGTAGTGTCTATTTATTTTTCTTTATCTACCAATCAGTACTCTTATTTAGAGTATTAATTTTTGACTATATTAAGATCGGCGGGGAGTGAGAAAGCATCTGGTCTTCATAGAGGAGATGAGAGTTAAATCATAATTTGAAACTACAGATGAGTCAAAATGTATTCCTGCTTAATGTCTGAGCCACATGCAATTCTAGATAAGATTTGAATGCGAGTTGTCCCAGCTCCTCGAGATCAGAACTCTTTCCATCCTTTTTGTAGTACTCCATGGAGTATTGAAGCCACTTCTTGCTCTGCATCTGCCATTGGTTTCGAGAGAGAGCAAAGGAAGTCTCATTGAATCTTCTTCGCACATTTATGCTCCATGTATCCTAAATTGCATTTCTCAGATGTCCATAAAATCAGATGTCATAAAGTGTCCAGAAAATCAGAACTGTGTGCTAAATTGCTTTTCTCTTTTTACTTGAGACAGAGTTTAAACCTTTTACCCAGTGTTCAGAAGAGTATATGAAGGGTAATGCAATAGAAAAGTTACTTGATTTTGTTATTTCTTGTACTGACAGATTGAGTGGTTTCATCTTTCTGTAAGTGATTAGAATTTCATACTACCTTAAAAGCAAGTTTCATCAGCCCCTCTCTAATGACATTACCATTTAACGAGTTTTAAGGAATTAGACTCCGCAATGAGTTTTAGGACTTCACCATGTTACCTCTGCCTAAACAGGCAATTGCTGAATGGAAGGTTCTGAATACAATCTGGAAATGAAAAATATTAAGAGAATGAGTAGTGGTGGTGATGTTGCTGAAGAGTAGCAGATGTTGCTGGCTTTATTATAACCGATAGAGAGCAGATTGCCCTTCCTACACACTGCGTATGCTTTATGCTATTCAAAGCCCTTTTTGGGGAGATGCTGGTCCAATGCTGGTCTTGCATGCAGATTGTTGCAAGCATATTTCCATCATGATGGTGAAAGCTGGTAAATAACTGCAGCCTCTTGTATGGGGATGCATATATATATATATTAGCAGTTGAATCTAAAACTTCAGTGCATAAAACAATGTATAAATCACTCTACATTACATTATGTAGTGAACATATTCTGTACTAGTTGATGCCTTTGGCATGGCTAAATGTGCAGCCTTCCCTTCACAAATGTCTATGAATAAAATCATGGTGAAAAATAATGCCACTGACACATCACATAACCAAAAGATTTTATATCCTGACTGCTTTTGATAGCTCATCTAGTTTTAGCCATGAACTACTTTTACACCTCTCCTCGTTTAGATGAGATGCTTTTATATTCAGCATAGGAATTCTAAAGCTTATATCACGATCTGATTCTTCACGGAGTGAATATACGTGCTTTTACCACTTTCCATGGACACTCTGGAACAGATGGTAACATATGGCATGTCAATCTTATGGCAGAGGAACTTTGTACTGTACCTTGCAAAGAAGGGAATAGAGACAAGGGTTGGAGTAGGACATAGATGCCATGGTCAATGAAAGACAAGTAAATGATAGAAGAAATGCATGTGAAGAAGGAGAAATAATGAATGATATATGTAGTACAACATTGGCCTGCTTCTGCCTTTATTAACATGGACAAGATAGGTGGTACATTGTTAATACCTGAGGCCTCATTCGTAACACTTTTACAGCGCTATAACTATGTACTTCAGTACTTTTAGTTCTGGGAACCTTATGGTTTTGTCATCTATTTGTATAGTCTGGTCATGAGGATGAATAGGCTTTCCTGTTAAATAGCATCACACAAATGTTTTATTACAATGGAACAGATGGTATTTATGATGGGATAGAAAAATACAAACCGAACAAGGTATTTCTTTCAAATTTAAAAAGATTATGAGACATGTTATCTGTTCAGTAACAGATTTTTTAAAAAACACCATTAAAAACCCTACACATAAGTGCTAAAGAGAAGGAATTGAGTAAATGAATTAAAGACAGTTTTGAGGTGGGTTAAGATATATTTTGTAATTATTTTTCCTTTTAATAAAGTATCTCTTTACTTGTAAACATTCAGATATGCTGCTCTACTCAATGTCTTACATTCATATGTATTATCACTAAATAGAAAAGAAAAATTTAATCCTGCTCTTTGTAATTTTTATTGATGTAGGATCTTGACTACACATTGAAAGCAGTCCCTCTTTAAATGTTTCCAATAGTTCTGGCCATACACATTCATTATTTGTAGCTAATTTTCATGGATTGCCATACTCTTCTGGAGTATGATCTTTGAAGAATTTCCAAAGGGAGGAAAGCTCTCCTCTTCCAAAACTGGATGGGGAGAAGAGGCATAAAAAGCCTGGTTATTTCATTACTTTGGTAGTTCCATCATCAGATAAATTTATAGCTCTCTTTCAGTCTAGTGTAAGAAAAGCCTGCTATCCTCTCAGTAGTTTCACAATAAAAGGCTTCTTATTTGAATCTTTCCTTATACACTTAAAAATTATCTGTGTTTGGAGTGGATTATTAAAACTTTGGGAGGCTGATCTGAAGTTGTGTTGTTAAATCCTTACTCAAGATTTCCAGATTTAAAATACACAAAAAAATTTGAGATATTCTTGTAAGTTTTGCTCCTTTGAAATTCAGCGTAATGATTTAATCTAGGTGATGCCTCTAGGTGTAAAAGTAACAACTAAAAGTAATTTTTTTTCCTAGAAATGGGAAAGCAGCGAGGACTGCTGTCATAGTTCTTGTAAATTTGAAGAAGTTTCTGAAATCTCTTCAATAGCAAACGTGAGCAAAAAATGAATATTGCACTTACTATGCGTTTTACATAAGTCATTCAAAAATCTTTACAAGTCTTAGATAGTCTTGAGTTGCAACTCTGCCTTGCTTGGCTTTGTCGGAAATTATTGTCGTTGTCTTCCCTCACTCTCCAGCTTTTCCTTGCATCAAATTATTTATAGGGCTCTACTCTGAAACAATCTGAATTTAAAATAAACCTTTTTCACCCAATACGATGGCCTTTTTTTTAAAAAAACTTGTCAGTTCTGAAGTACAGGCCACAGTGTGGGTCCATGAACAGACAAGTTAATACTGCATGGCAGAGAGCTAGGACTGAGCAGGAACGAGGGAAACTGGTGTGAAACTCCTTGTACTGAAGACATACTGAAGCCTGAAGCAAGTGCCTTCAACTTTATGGATTGCTACAACAGGCACACAGATTGTGCTGGAGTTGCCTACTGATCGAATTCTTTCAGCTGACCTTACAGACGGGGAGTTTTTCCACCACTGTGATATGAGCAGAGCTTAAACAAACTTTCCTTAAAATTAAACCAACAGTCACTTCTTAAACCAACTTCACAGACAGACAGCAAGTCAATAACGTAACTGAGAACTCTGCCTGTGCTTCTCTCTGAAGAAAAGTAGCATAGCCGAGAGAAGACTCCTAGCTTATTTCCTCAATTTCTCAAGCATGTTAGAGATACTTTTTAGCTCATATAACTGTTGCCCACCTCCATGGAAACTAATGCACATAGGAAGGTGTAAAGAGGAAGATGTATGCCTCTATTTGGCTTTTGGGTACTGATGGTTGGCACGCAGATGGGCTATGCAGCTCATGTACAACTGGCATTTTGTTTCAGCCTTTTCTTGCTTAATCACTTGACACCACAATTAATTGGAAATGGTTGGAGAAACTAGGGAGAGACTGACTAGCTGTTGAAGGAGATAAAGAACTGCCAGTTTACCTCATTTTCCATATGAAAGGCTTCCCTGTTCTTTTTGAAAATCAGAGAAAAGTATGTACAATTTTCTCTTCTCCTTTCATAGCAGTTGAAGGCCTCATTTTGAAAACCCATTTGAACTCAATATCCTCCTGTTGACTAGACTGACATTTGAATCAGGCCTTCCTAGCCAGAAATAAGGTCAATGCCTGAGAATCTGTGCTTAAAATTTGCCTGGAGCCAAATCAATTAATAACTGGAAAGGCAATTTTCACTGTCATTGGAAACCATTTATTTTGCTGCACTGAATGGGATGAAGAGGTGATGTATGCTGGAAAAATAGAACTGTATGGGGGTACAATTGAAACACAATAACCCAAATGTATTAGGGGTGTTAAGGGATAAGTTGGTATAATTTCCTTTTGAACACCGCCTTAAGAATTAAGACACTTTTTTGATATTTCCTTCAGAGAGCTCTGCAGATAAACATTAGATCAAACTCATCCTCAAAGTCCTCTCTGATGAATATCACTTTCCTCCATTTAAATGTATCATAAATGCTTATAAATAAGTGGTTCACATTCATTTTCTTGGGATGTAATCTGACAAGCATAACAAAAGCAGAATCATCGTCAAAAATGTTAGTTACTTTTCACAAAGTAATATGATTGAAAATTAGGCTAATTTTAATTTAAGTGTAGGTGATATTTTTTCATTTTTTATATGCAGAAAAACTCCCACATTGAAATAATGTACCAAAAAGGTCTGTGCTAGTCCATGAAAATATTTTCAGTTGCAGAGACAATTTATTTCTGAAAATCTATTTTGAAAGTTGAAGGATGTCCTCTCCAAAGACTGGAGAATAATCTACTTCAGAATTGTTAATTTTTTGCCATTGGGCAAAATAGTTATGTGTTTGAGGTTTTCTGAAATTACTTTTAAAAGGTTTCAAACATAAATTTTGGCACTAGGATGGCTACAATTTGATATACTCTTTATCACATTTATCTTGTAGCAAAGCTGAAAAAAAATCTCTCATTGAAAGAAAATACGGGGAAGGAAAACCCAACCCAAGTTCAAATCTTACCAAATTGTTTGCTCATTTTTTTTGAATGTAGCAGAGGTAGACTTTTTTTTTTCCCCATTTCAAATATTTATCTTAGCATCCCAGTTGTGAATACTGAGCAAATGCCATCTTTTGTCTGGGAATATTGAGACAGAAAACAGAATTAGCACTGAGTTAATGCTTGCATTGCTCTGCAGTGAGTGATTAGCCAGGAAACACTTTAACAGTGCTCTTAGACTGCTTAGGCCAGATGTACCTGCTGGGAAGGGTCTTGGCTAAGAGAAAACCATAAAGTGAGGGGTACACTCTCATTCACATACCACTCATTTTGTGAGTGTAATGGGGATGAAGATTCTTTGGGAAAACACTATGGGACAACAAAGGGAAGGTGATGTTCTCGTCAGCAAGAGTTCTAAAGCTTAAAAAAAAACCCTTTCAAAAGGATGATCTAAGGTGGACTTAGCTAAGAGCAGCTCATTTGGATTGCCGAAATGTCTATTTGCTTCTTTTGTTTAGGAGCTAAGTGTTTCAATGTCACTTTTTCTGCCATTTAAATTCTATAGCAACTTAATGAAAGTTGGAGTGTCATAAAACTTGCCTTCACTGAGAAGAAACAATGTGAGTCCAGCAACCTGCAGCTGCACTTCCATTTTTCTGCTGCTTAAAGCCTAGAAATGTTGCAGTTATTGTCCTTACCCCCAGGGTGCACCACTTCGATCACAGAGGGATATATCAGGTTAAGATTTGGAAATCTTTCAGAAAACAAAGTTTCACTGCACAGTGCTTGCTGATCAGAGATGGTCCTTCTAATATGTGTTATCCAATGGCTATAGCTAGTGGTTCTCTTTCCTGTATCTCTCATAGATATTTTGTCTTTGAGACTAAAAAATACAAGCTATGGAACTAGCTGGGAAACAGACATTCTATACAATTCTACACAATAAAAAAAGTTCCCATGTCAGAATTGAAAGCTAAAATAACAATGATTTTAGTGGATGAAAATAATGATAAAATTTAGAAGTTGGTCAAAATAAACTGCTTGACACGTGGTTGTATTAATAGATTCAATAAAAGATAATTTGATAAATCAGATGGGAAATTCATTCTAGAAGGTGGGAACTTTTAGCTGCTTTGCACAAATATTAATGTTATTTAACAGTTTTGAAAATAGGTGTTTTATTTGGGAAAAAACCTGGATTTTTTTCCCCCATATCCCATTTTATTTAGCATGTATTTTGTACCACCAATGCAGTGTACAAATTAAACATTTTTGGACACATTGACATCTCATTAATCCAGTAGTTAAGAAGCAGATGAACTAGGCCTCGTTATTCATTGTTTGTAAACATTTTGTGTATTTCTGAACCTGTATTTCTTATTCTTGAAACAGATTTTTCTTTTATCGTGCATGCTGCCTCGTGACAGGAAATTTAAATCCTTAGTTTGTGAAGTAATTTTCCATAAATTTCAAGGTCAAGAGTGCAGTTTGTACACTTTGATATGTGAAAAAACCCAACCCAAACTCAAAACATTATTTAATATTCCTTGAAAGAGAGCCTGTTATGGAGAATTCAGGGGAGATCAGAGCCCTGTTGAAGGTGAGGCTAGTTATTCTGTGATTCTGTAGTCTAGTTGGGGTGTTAGGGTATGGGTTGGACTTGATGATCTTTGAGGTCTCTTCCAATCTAGTTATTCTGTGATTCTGTGAATAAGGAGAAAGAGAGAAAAAAGTTACCCAGCACTATTGAAAAGACAAGGATGAGAACCCGCTTACCAGAAGGCTAATTTAAAACCCCTGCTATGAAAAGAGTTTACAAGAACATAGAATTTAATTTTCTACATAAATAAAGATAAGAAAGATGTCCTGCACTTGTCTGTATCTTTATACGTCAAAACTACATTGTAGGCAACATAATAGTGCAGGACTTAAATCAAGGTTGCTTCAAAATTGGAAGTTTCCTTTACAGTTAGGGAACAGAATAGGTATTTATACTGGTCCATGCATGAAGGACATGCCCTGGGCATATAAGAGGTAACTTGTGATACCATTGAAAGCTAAGAAAAGGCCAAGGGCCTGTGCTGGAACTTTTAAACTTTTCAGTCTTTCCTAAAGTAGTTCTGACTAGTTGATTCTTGAATCATTCAGGAGACAATGATCTTGGAGGTGAGTCAAACGTTAGAGACTTTAATTTAATTTGAAAGCCACTGGAGAGACAATAATGTTACATCCATCTTACTGGAACCTCATTGCAGGCTTATGATGTGGAGGCATACCGGGCTGTAATGCATAGTGTTTATATAATTACTTTGTATGTGCATACTTTAAAGTCGTGATTGGGAACGTTATTAACAGAACAGTTGCCATATACCTTGGCAATCAAATTTTGAGACGATCTTGTTCATAAAGCACTACCTTGTTTTTAAATGAACATAATTTAACTCATCATTCTAAATATACTGACTGGAAAATGATATATTTAAGATTTCCTTTAACTTCGGGGTTTGATTTTTCTTTCTGGAAGTGAGAATAGTGGAAGTAGAGGAAATTTCTCAACAGACTCAGTTTGTTGTGCTCTAGTCAAATGCTTCCTATTTGACTTTAACTAGGTTTGGATTTTTTAACATTAACTTTTCTTGCTGAGACACATTTCCTCTAACTTCCTAGGTGATGTTACAGGCATTTAGAGGAAAAATAGAGGTACTGCCAAAATAAAGGTGCAAAAATCATAATGAGAGGACTATGATCAGGATCTAGAAAATTACCTTATCAGTGAAGAAGACAGTAATAGCAGGTGAATCAATTGTCCAAGATTATAATTCTGAGTGCGCAAGGCAAGCATATATAAACTATTGTTGATCATGCATGGCAGAATCACAGAACATGTTCACTCTTTAGGTTAAGAGAAATTAAGATTTAAATTAAGAGAAATCTGTTCTCTACATCTTAATTTGGATAGGTAAGATAGGTAATAAAATAACAGTTTGTCATTAACAGTTACTACTTAGGCTAAAGCATAGTATTTGTGAGGATACACACAGAGCATCTTCATTTAAGGGCCTCACATAAAACAGAGTTGATTTCGCCATCAGATAGTCTGTTCAGACTGTGAATTACTCATTCTTCAAATGAAATAACCAACTACGTTGCTCCAATCTGTTGTCCTTTATTGCGATAGGTTCTTCCTAAGGAAAACCTTTTCTTCCTAGGCGTTGCTCTAATCTTTATTTCTCCTTTTCCTTCTGCGAAGTGAGTTTTCCAGGTACATAGTTATTCTAGTAGATCTTGTATGAATATTTCCAAGTTTGTCAATTCCTTATTTTTAGGGAGATTGGTATTCCATTTACTTATTCAACTTGAAAGGAAGCACAAAATTTTTTTTCTATAGATGAAGATACAAGCTGCTGTTTCTTATTAACAAACCAATACAGAGGTGGTCTTTAAACTTGTACTGTTTATTTTTCTTTTTTACAGCTATCTGCTTCCATCTTGTTTTGACTTCTGCCCATCTGGGTTATTATTTCACCTTTCTCAAGTTTTGATGGGTTTTTTAAACTTACCACAGTCTGTTTTCTGATTACATTAATTCTTTGCTTCTGCCCCTTGGTTAGGTTTGACTTTTTTTCCCCCCTCTTATCTCCCCCTGGTCAAAATAAGATTACCAAACAATTTCAGGTAGATAATTTTATGAATGAGATGGAATGCACTGGTTTGAAAATTTCTAAAACTTTTCGTTTATGTGACCATGACTACCAACCCATGCAGACTGAGCCCTCGCTAAAATAAAGACCATCAAAATTGCACACTATTTTTAAAGTACTTCACCTTCAAAATCCAGACTTAGTTCAGATGTCTTCTAAAATTCATGCTTTAAAGCCTCTATTCTCCTTTTAAAAAATCTGATTCTAACAAGATATATATTTTCAACAAGTCTACATTTATTTTATCTTACAGCTTAAAGTATGGCAGTTGTTCAATTTGCAGATTTGGCATTTAGTGAAAAACGGGATATTTTTTCATATGGTAGCAAAGCCTCAAAAGTAAAAGATAAGTTGAAATTCTTCCTCTATTTTATCTTGAAATTCAACAATTTTCATAGCCAACTTCATTCTCAATTATATTAGCATATGGACAAAATATCTATTGCATTTGAATAACCCAACACCATCTCCCCTTCACCTTCTCTCCATCAGGTTGCTGTGAAGATGGTCCTTTAAACAAGACGAGTGAGCAGTCAGGGAGGATGCAGACATAATCTTGAGGGTGTCTTGCAGAAAGTCTTGGCCCAGTACGGCTGTGATCAGAGAGCAGTGCTGAACAGGCAGCAGAGACAACTCCTGACAGCAAGTGAGTGGAGCTACATTTAGGCATGAAAAAAGAGTAAAAGTTAGAAGTTTGGAAAGGGATCTTATACCTTCTGTTGATAGAGGACTAGTGGTGAGGTTCAGCTCCTTTCCCATTCCCATGTTGGCTTTGCAGCTCAAAGAATTTTATCATAAGTTACCAAAGAAGTCCAAGGAGGAAAATTAGTAAAACCTGTAGGTGCTGCTCATTTGATTTTATGATTAGAACAGAATTTCAGGATGCATTTGATAGATAAGTAGTTTTTCCTTTTTCTTTCATCTTTACTACACAAAAATACAGGATTCAAATACTTTTTCACATTAACAGAAGCTTTCCAAAAGATTAGGATAAGTGCCCAAAATGGGACTGTGAGAGAATGAATATTATCTTCCCAATATAAGCTTCTTGTATGTCTTCAGTTATGGTTATATATAAAAATGGCTTCTTTGGTTTTTTTTCCTTCTAACAGGACCATGGGATGTGGAGTTACCTTGCTCGTTTTCTTGTGTATGCAAAAAGACAGGAAATTTGTCTGACCTATTTCTTTCCCTGAAGGGAAAGCATGAGATGAGCTCAAATTTAAGAGGTCTAAAAAACCCTCTTGAAGTTATATCAGGTGATCTCTTTCTTTGATTTACGTCTCTGCTTTGAAAGCCCACTGTAGAGGGTATTTCAATGCTGAACTTTTTTTGGCATGTCCGAATTGAAATGAATTTGACGTGTAGATGGTCTATGTCTTACTGGATATGTGGTTGAGGGTTTTACTGACTCAGACAGAATTTCTATGAAGGGATTTCATGTTTTAGTGGTTTTTGTTGTTTGGTGTTTTGTTGGGTTTTTTTTCTTTCTCTAAATCTAAAGGTTTTTATGCACAAGCATATGTGTGAGCATGCTTCAGTAGTTCAAAATGAAGCATCTGGTACAGCATGCATCTAGGGATCCCAGACTTCTGGATTTTGTATAGAAGACAGACTTATGCAATGACTGTGACAGGCTAGAAATGTAGTATCTTCTGGTAAGCTACCTTAGATTCAACCAAGGAGGATAAGTTTTATAGCTGTTACAGCATCCTGCTATAGAGATTTACTGGGAAACGAAAGTTGCTTGACCTGTAGTCACTAGTTACTCTTTTCCTCCAGCCTTTCCTGTTTAAATATTTCTTCAGTTGTGTGACCTCCCTCTCTCTCTGGCCTCTCACCTATTAACAAGAACTGTCCAAATCCCAAGCTGACATTAACATAGCCCTTTCCTCTTCCTGCTCCTAAGCTGATTTTGGTACAGGTCTATGCCTTATTTATGTGCATTTAAACAACAGTTTATGTAGACAGATTCTGCTGTGTGAGTTCATAGGCTGTTCAGGCGGGCCTGGATGGTGCTTTTAGGCACCACTCTATGGGACAAGGGACATGCAAATAGGTCTGATACAGGAGGCAAAGTGTTGAGAAGTGTCTCAGTCATGCTTAGTCACTTATGACCATGTCAGGCTAATGGTTAAACCTCTCCATTCACATGAAATTACCTGTTTGTTACATTAAGCCACCTTATAAGAGAGAAGCCTGTTGTGTCCTCTATGCTATGCTGTGAACCTACATTTGCTGTTCGGTTAACTTGTGTCTCTGTGGGCTGGAAACAGTATTGTCTCTTCTTCTAGCCTCATTAAGGAGTGGAAATCATAATAAAACATCAAAAATTACCCTGAGAAAATACTGCCTGTGGAGAGCAGGACAGTGCAGTGGCTATTGGAGCAGGGGCTTTCGGATGATTCATGTGGTAGTGAGATCCAGTTACATGCTCTTCTGGACCACTCATGTAGCCTGATGAAATTGTAGAGATCATGCTAAAGCTTTATGATGAAGAGTCTGGTTCAAAAGCACCATTGGGCTCTACCATTACAGTATTGTGGTCAAATTGATCAGCCCATTGGGAAGTATGGCATGGGACACAACACACTGGAACTAAGAATCTCAGCTAGTGGCTCAGCACAACAGGCTGGATCAGAACTACACTGTGTATTCCTGTAGTCCTTTCTGTAGCCTGGTGGAGACATGCCTCCAGCCATCTGCATTGGGCCTGCGCAATGATTTTATGATGGTTTGGCATTTTGTAGGCTGAGCATTGGTACACATGGGTGTCTTTGAAGCATTTGCTTCAAAAACCCACATTTCAAATGTGTGATGGAAGTGCTGTGAGTACTTCGGAGAATAAGGGATACTCAGACACTACTTGTAATGTGGGGCAGAGTTCTCACAGATGTGTAGTTTGTATACATGTTCTGTTACTGAACACACAGGGGGTTGCGCCCTTAGAGGAAGTACTCTGAAACATTATTGAGAAAATTATCTTGATTCATGTACCTCTTCTGGGAAGGTGGAAAGACAGAAAACAGTAGAAACATTGGAAACTGAAAACTGTAAGGCTGGTTTCTATTTCTTTTACACACAAGATTTTATCTCATTTTGGGTTTTTTCCCTTTTTGAACAGTTGGTAGAGTGGGTGTTACATCCAACACCTCCATGTGACAAATCTCAGCCTACAAAATACTGACACGTTACATTTCATTCACCATATGGGACCTAATTACTCTGCCAGCTAAAATACAGGTGCAAGTCCTAAAGATTTCTTTTGGTATCTGTCCATAGGACCTACAGAACCTTACAATATCTTTGCCTAAAATGAAATCAAGGAGTTCATTTGACATTTGCAACATGCGTGGCTTAATTGAGATCTATAGAGCCTAAGTTTTAATATCTAACTGAAATAAATAAAAGGTGAGTTTNAGGGGGGGGGGGGGGGGAGTGGGACAAAAAATAAAAAAAAGTTGTCAAAGTCTTCCCATAAAATAGTATTTCAGAATTTTGCAGTCATGTCCATAAAGAAAACTGGCCAAAACTAGCCAGAGTGCTTAAAACAGTAGAGCATTGACAATTGAGAAGACAACTGAAGACAACTCGGAACAAAGCAGCCCAGATTTGGCAGTGCTCTCCCTGCCCTGTTTGTCTGGCTGTGATGTCAGCTCAAAGACATGAGCATGATGTAATGCCATTTGCAGCAATTTCATCACAGATTACTTTATCAGGTGGACTGTGGAAAGGCAGAAGTGAACTCTGTGAATATTAGATATGAATGCTAAGAGAACTCATAGCAAGAGGAAGCAGAATATCAAAGGTCTAGGTGAAGCAGAAATGTGACAGCACAGGATTAAGAGAAACAAATTCCAGAAATAGCAATGCTGCTTAACTGCTTCACTGGTACAATTTCTAGACCTCAGTATTTAATACTATATCTAATACTCTAGACCTTATTCAGAAAAGGCCAACAATCCCTGAAATACTTCATGAATTTAACATAATTTTATTACTAGGAAACCAAAGGCTTGAAAACTGCCATGCTGTACTGGAGGTCAACCATGGTATCTATGTTTCTCAGACTGTATTCTCCTTTATAGTAGCCTATCTTTCGTGGTTGATGGTCATGACCTGTTAGTACATGGGAGGTGCCACGCAGGGTATTTCAATTGTTTCTGTAAATTCAGTGGTGAGCACAAGACCTGAAGTTGTTCAACAGATTAGAAATAAAAATGAAGCTAGGTGCTCTCAAAGGACTAAATATTTCTGAAGACATAGTTAGATTCTAAGCAAAACCAAACTATGGAATTACTCAAAACTGTGTCTGCATTTATAAGCAGTTGATTTGCCCTAAATACATCAAGTAGAAATAACTGAATTTTGCTTTATAAAATGGCTCTTCAAATCAATCATGTTAATACCTTCTCATAAGGTGATGGTTTCTCTCTGGCAAGATAAATGTGACATTTTGATATGATTGCAGAAGACCTGATGCTAGCTTCATTGTGTAAACAAGAAAGCAGTAATTATTTCACAGTTTTGTACAGGAGTTTGTAGAGAAATTGTAACTATAATAACATTTGAGAGGTTTTTGTATGTGTTTTTGTTCTCTGCATTAGTGTGAAAAAAATATTTGTATAGCTTTTCCCTTCATTTTTTTGCTGAAGAAAATAGATAAATATCTTGTAGATTTTAGCTGTCCTCTGAAAATAGCAATGGTTACATTTGCAGTGAAACTATTTTGTTAATCTGCATTGGTATGTGAGAAGATGCTCTGACTTCAAAGATCAGCATTTTGCCATGCATGCAAAATTTACTGAATAAATAATTAAACTGATTGCTTTGGGTTTAAATATAATCTAAAAAGTATTTAGGGCAAGATACAAGTACTTACATATCTCAGAGGCACCGGGAGATGGTCAAATTGTGAAGATGGTCTATTTATGGGCTTCACTTGAAAAGTGTTATCTATAAAATGTGTTATTCTAAGGTACATATTGAGGTTTTTGACTCAGTATTGTCTTTGCAACTGAAAAGTCTCCAAAAGTTACCAAGTGAGACTCTCTGATGGGAAAGATTTTGTAGTGAGAAAGGATGTATACTGCCCTCTTTCTAACCACATGTTCCTCAAGTTTATGAACGGTTTGAAAGGAATCAATAAATATGTACCAATTACTTATGAACTACATATTGGTTGGATACCTAACCTTTCTTATAGAAAGTCGGTACTACCAAAACACTCAGTTCTGCAGTCAAGCAATCTCCTGAGTTATTCAGGAATTCAGTATCAGGCAGAGTTACCTGATCTGTCTATGAATAAAACAGTTGTGGAAAAAGCACCCGTTGGGTGCTTAGACTGTTTTTTGGCTTGAGCTACATTGCCTTGACTCAATGCTCATCATTGCTCGAATGATGTCCTGTGATGTACTTTTTCACAGCACCATTAGTGCACACATGCATCGCTAATTTGTTGAATAGTAACTGGTCAAGAACTGTTTTGTTTTATTTTTTTTCATACCACTCTCTCTTTCTTTGTCTTCTTTAACACCGTGATTCTGTTGTCTATTTATCTGGATTGAACGCTTTTTCTCTCTCTTTTTATGCATTTGAATAGCATCTAGTGTCAGGGTACCATCACGTTAGCTAGTGTTCATATATGTCACTGTAAGTCATTTGTGAAAAGAATTCCCATTCCCAAGTAGTAACAGTTGCAAACATGACTCACTTTACTGTTAAATCCCTAGTCCTTATCTTTCATCAACTTTTTTATTTCTGTAGTTCAGAAAGCACAGTGGAATTGGACTAAAAGAGACAGCAGTTTCAATCCATCACAGGGATGAATCCATGCTCCACAGTGTTTTGGTTGAACAAGTACTCTGAACCCTTTTGCTATTTTTGCTCTGAACAACTCAACTGGCTAAGAAGCAGTAAATCAAAAAATGTCATTTGCTGATAGACAATAGAATTCTGAATGTTTTTTGACACATTTTTAATATTATATGTTAAAACAAGAACAGTTGCTGCTGATGAAGGAATTACCTGCTTGCCTTAATTACATGTTTTGTCAAGGACTTTTACTGTACATGTCAATCAGTTAATTCATTTTCCTCAATGAAATACAGTTCTCTGAGCAAAGTCCCTTGATTCTATGGTTGTGACTAAAGCAGAAACAGCTATAATATTGCAAATTCTGCAGAATCAGCATCTTGGAATAAACTTGTTGTTGGGGAATACTGATGGTCACCAAAATGTTGTTTTAGTATATTTATGTATTTAATACAAACAATTGTACTTGTAACATGCTGATAGCTCAAAATTGTATCTGAAAATTATAGGCATCCACGTGGAACTTTGGACACTATTCCAGTACCGGTGTCAAGACCTAACATTGCCCATATTTCTGAGAGTAATTGTAGTCTTTTTAAAATAGATTAAACTGAAGTTGTTTGCAACAGGAAATGGAATCTCCCTGAGCATGTGCACATGATAAAATAAAAAAGACCAATGGCTGAGCTTAGGCACTGCACTTTTTAACTGGTAACTCATCCCCCGCTTCAGTTATGGACTATTGCAATGACCCCTATACAAGATAAATCTCTTATCACAAGGACTAGATCTAAGCAGTGGATGCATACTAAATTATGTTACTTGTCCTTGTTCTGTCCCGTGTCCATCCCCCCATTGTGCAGGAGCCCTTGTGTAAACATAGAGATAGCTTTCTTCTTGCAAGCTTTACAGTAGTAAATATCATGTAATTCTGATTTTTCAGTTGCTATACTTGAAAAATCTTAATTTGCTTGTTCTTGAAAAGCTGGTACGTTCTGATCATATCAAACCTGCATATTTTGAATACTTTATGATTCATACTGTCCCCAATTGTGCCTGGGAATTATTTGGGATAGTTCAGGCAATGATTCCAGGGACTATTATAGCAATTTAATGCCACAGAGAGTCAAGTTTCAGCACTAGTGAATGTTCTCTGGTGATAAATATACTAACATAAATGTTACCTTTTTTCCTGATAAATACCTTTCTTAACACACAGGCATATATTAAACAAAGCAGTTATGAATACAAGCACAAACAGGTTTTCATTTCGTTTGAATATTTGCATGCTCTTTGTTTTTTCAAGGATCTTAATTTCTTCTCAGCTCTCTACAGCTTGTTGAGATTTTTAATATCTGAAAATGTATTATTATTAAATGTATTTTGTTTTACTGGAGTGAATAAAGAGACATTAAAAAATGTCATCAATTCAGTTTTAATTAAGTGAATATATTTTGTATAAATATAACCTGTTATTGAAAGAGGGCTAATTTCAAAGGAAAAGGTGTTTGAGAAATTAAGGTAATGGATTACATAAATTAAGCTACTCAGGATCAAACAGTGGAATAGAAAGCCAAAGAGGCACTAAATGGTGGTCATGATTCTATCGCTCTGTGGCTTTCTTATCCAAAGTTTTCATCCCAGTCAATGATATCTATTGAAATGGGTTCTACTGGGAATGGATTTTACCATGGGGAATTAAGGGAAGATCTTTAAAATCCCTCAAAAATTTTATTTAGTTAATATATCATGACTAACCAAAATAATAATGGAGAAAAAATTGTAAAAGTCAAGATGAATTAGATCTCACAAAGTAAATAAAAACAGATAGTTAAAGTCTATGATCCCTGTCTGCAAAGTTATGAAGAAGAACAAGAACAGATTGAGTCAACATTAAAAGTAATTCAATCTTTGTCCCAAGCCAAAACAAACATTTCTTGGCATAGAAGTGGTAGAAAATTTGATTCTATTGCATTTTTCTTCAAGCTGCTAGCTAAATTGTCCCAAAGACCCCATCCATTCAATGGAGAGTCAATTCTGAGGGGTCATTCACCCTTCCAGTTTATTTAACCTCTTGCTAGTGACCTTGAATTACTGCCTTCTTAATTTGACTACTTTATTTAAGTATTTAAAATTATGTGAGCTGAATAGCAGTCTTAATATAGAAGAAGACTGTAGATTATGAAGACAAAGCCAAATTAATTGGCAGTAAAGGGAATAGAGAAGTGGAAATGACCAGAACTGAAGTGGAAAAATTCTTCATTAACATTAAAGAGAGTGTTGGATGAGGATTAAGGATTAAGACCTGTTGTTCCACACATAAACATGGCAGCAATGTCTATACTAGGGGGACTTTTAGACCATGTTTTGTCTTTTTATTTTTTAAAGAAAATATTGTTTCAGGGAAGGCACTGTAATACTGGAGAATAACACAGACAATGGATATGTTTTAATGCATATTTGTGTGTATGGAATGATTTCACTATCTATAGATCATGTCTCTGCAGTATGTTTGCTTAGAAGGAAACTTTGAAGAGACGGATATGGAAGTAAATGTAACTCAGATCCCTTTTTTCAAGGGATTATTATTTTATTTTATTTGTTTTCTCTATACTGGGAAAAATGTGGTTTACATGTCCTCAGTTCAGGCTTGTTAAGAGCTGATACAGTGCTAGATGAAGTCACAGTTAGGGTTTGCATTTCCTAGTACCTGAAAACTACCATGAAACTGAAGTGGGAAGGAAAGTGAGTGATACGGAAAAAGAAGACATGACATTGCATAACGTTCTTCTCAGAAGTCTTCAATGTTGAACACTGGGGCTAGTTTTTGTAAGTGATGTAAGTGTGATTTGTGTAATTCCTGAGAGTTTCTAATGATGGAAAAATATTGATCAATAGAAAGGAGAAAAAGAGCAATTTTACAAGAAGGATTTAATGGTTTTGGAGATGAGATTAAAAGAAATTGTACCAGGCACTTCTAGTCTTCCCTGTCCTTGGGTATCTAACCTAAAGGTCCAATCAGGATGATAGTAATCCTAAGGTCTGTCAGTGTATCAGTAAGAAATTCTGATATCTGCCAGGGGAAGTTCAAACTTTTAGGTGGCTTCCAGAGTAGTTCTCAAGAGCGTAATGATCTCTATTGACTAAGTATGAAGCTTAGTCTGATGAAGTTTCTGACTTATCTGCCTCAAATACATCTTTTTCCTTACTGATTAATATTAATTTCTTTTGTTCCCCGAGAGTTCAGTACTTAGGAAGAGAGAGTGCAGGAGAAACAAACTAATATGAAAAAGGTATGAAAAAGGCTAATGGAATCTTGGAGTGGTATTTTCAGAAACACGGAACTTTTGTTTTTTTCCTACTGTACAGGATTCTGAAAATCATGATGTGAGGAGAGGGAGAGGGAGAGGGAGAGGGAGAGGGAGAGGAGAGGTCCCACACCTAAATTTTTTGCAACTCTCCTTTCATAAAATCCACACTATTTTCTGCATCAGAGTCTGGAATCTCATTGCCCTAGGTGAATGTTCTCCCTAAAGCTGTATTCTTGCTCTTCCAGGGCATCAATGAGTATTTAAATGAATTGTACAAAACTGAAATCTCTGACTGGAGAGACTGAAGGAAACACTTAACATCACACCTTACAGTTCTCACTGCTAGGAGAGCTGCAGTTTCTTCTTGAACTCAAGCAGACAAGGAACTGGAAGCTCACTTCTCATATGGGGATTATCATACCTGAATCACATGTGAGAAAGGACTGACCATGCTGAAATGAGAAACCGCAGGAGAAGGTTTTAGGTGTGACTTTCTAGTAGACTGAAAGACTTTTATCCAGCCAAATCAGGCACCTTCATCTTTATGCAGAGCAAATCCTTCATGAGATTTTATACTGTCTAGTTGGAGTAAAAGTCAAAACAGAATGTTGATTTTGGAGGCTCTGGGTGTACTGCAGAAGTCTAGATGGCTAATTCTGGGTTGGGGTAACTGTATAGCTGAATATCTGAATCCCTCTTTGTTTCTTCTCTTAGCCAGATGGGATCACAAATATTAGCAAGAGGAACTACCCTTAAAATTTGTGATTTTTAACAAGAGGATGGTAAACCTTTCAACAAGTTCCCCAGAGGGGTTGTAGAATCTTCATCCTTCAAATTATTCAAAGCTTGACTGCATAAGGCCCTGAGCAACCTGATTTATGTTGCTCCTCCTTGGAATAAGGGATGGACCAGGTGACCTCTAAATGCTTCTTCCAACTTCATTTATTCTCTAATTTAACTGCTGTGTGTGGGAAAAGCAAGGAGATAGACTATACTGAAATTTGATATACCTTAATCTTATTCTTCTCCTACTATAGTATTTTAGAGATCATAATAGTCTCTCAAAAGTTATATGAGACAGAATGTCATCCCTCATTTTGCAGAATGGACATAGGACAAAGGTCATAGGATATTTCTAAATTTTGCTAGTGGAGCAGGACTTTGGAATCCCGAACTAAGTCTAAGTCAGCCTTTGTTTCATCAATACAATATAACTGTAACTAATAGAAACAAGAAGCAGGTCCTGATCTCACTGACAACCCTGTTGGATTGCCATGGCCATCTCTTACTGAACTGTGCCAAAGAGGAGTAGGGCTGCAAGCACCTTTCTCACTGAACTGTGTCTAAATTAATTTTGTCAAAGTATGAACTTTCTGCAGCAGATCCAGAAAAAGCTTTCCTCACATTGTACTCTGGGCACTTGAGGTAGGTAGGTGGAGGAAAATTAAGTCTATGTTCCCTATTTCTTGTCAAGAAAGAGAACGCTTTCCTTTATATCTCAGCATGTGAATATAAACAGTGCAGAGGTTTATAGGCCTATGGTATCTTTCCTAGGTACCTAACAATAGTTTTAAATACTAAAAAGAACTTTAAGATGGTCGGTATATTGGCTGTAGGTTGATATGTGATGCCAATATGTAACTAAGTGTTATTTTTAAATGAACTTTTCATTATCTTCTGTAACACTAGAAATTAAAGTTGAGGCAAAAAACCCCCTTTGCCTTTAACTTTCAATTTTAAATAAATTTTTGGGTTTTTTTCAGAAGCAGACTTAAATTGTGTGTTTACAGATAGTGTGATTGAACCGAGTGGGATTGTTCCATTCTGACTTTTTCAGGAAAACAAAACACAGTTTCTATGGACATTGAAGCAGCACAAAAGAGTTCTCATATCAGGACTACTGCATGCCCATTTGGAAATCTGTACAGCATGAATATGTATGTATTCACATTTTTGTGTAGTCTGTCCCTCTAGCTATGTGGAATGACTGTGTGGTCACTTGAGGTCCATATTCTTAGATGAAAGACATTATCAGTGGTTGTACCAGGAGCTGTATTAAAGCTTTCTGCCACCATGTTAATACTGCAATGATTCAGCGCTGGTGATTTTTTTTTTTTCCCTGACAAATGCTGTTAGACAGCAAGCAATATTTCACTGTGTCAAAAGATCTTAAGTGGATTCTACCTTGAAAAGCATTCACAGAAAAGCAAAGATGTGTTTGGATTTTTCTATGATGACTAGATTTAAATAATACAGTAGCTGTAAACTAATTAATTTTATGAGTAAGAAGTAGGACACGTATTTTTCATGGTCCCCACATATCCACATTTATGTTCATAAATAAGTATCCACATATCTATTATGTGAAATGATTAGGGTCTGTTCCAAAGATCAAAGAAACTGCATGTGGCAACTTATTACATTCAAATGAAAATATGTAGAAAAGCAAGTATGTAGAAAAAGAAATGTAGAGGAAGTAATGGTGTATGTTCTGTCTATTTTTCCTCTCCCTAACCTGCACTTATTGCCCGATTTTACAAATGTGAGGACAGTTTCCTCTTTCCTAGGTTACCCATTACCTGTTTGAAGGGAAGCATAAGGCCAAATTTCTTTCTATCCATGAATAGATCCTCTGCTCAAAAGAATAATGTAGAGAATACGTTCATGATTGTTTTCTGTGTATTGCTGAAGTAATGTGGTTTCTTTACCTTCTCACTCTAAGACAGGCTTGTGTGTTGGTTTTTCACATTGCTCCATTGATTTAAATGCCAGAAGAACCCCATCTGCTCAAACACACAGACTTTCTACATAACACAGGTCATGAGATTTTGCCCAGTAAATCAGGCAGTAGAAGAAATTATTCTTTCTTTTAATGTGAGTGTTATCAAGCCCATGAACTTGTGATTAAACCAGTGTATATCTTACGGAAAGACATTTGGTCTAAATGTAAGGCCTCCAGGAGATGATTAATCAGCTACATCCTCTAATTATGTTGCAACGGTTAATTACTCTTGCTGTTAAAAGTTGTCTTGCTTCCAATCAGAATGTGTCTGTCTCCATGGAGACATTCTTCTACGGGAAGAATAGGGCACCGTGACCTCTCTCTTCATAGAGGTTTCTATTTGTTGCCTCTTTTTGGAGCTTGTTTGTCTCAATCTCAGGCAATAATCATCCCAACGGATGGATGCATCTTGATAGCTTGGTGTAAATAGAGTGCCTTTAATCAGGGCAAAAAATGTGCTTTAGATTTACATGAGTACGAAGGATATCAAAATCTGGCTCTCACAGTTTACATGCTGCTCTTTATAGCTAGAAGAAATCATTATCTGTAAAATGTGCTTCAATTTGGCATCTCCTGAACCAACTTAGTGAAAGTTTCCAGATTTGATTTCCATTCAGCTTGGCTAACAGCCTTGTGGAGGGCAGTTGTTTTTGCCAATATCATATATTTCACCTTCATAAAGGCATATTGAAAAAGAAATTAGTCTCTCTCAGGGAGGGGCTAGCCTTTTACTGATATCAGCCTGAATTTATTAGGCTGTAATATCAGGGAGCAATTACTCATCAGTCAGTACTGATGGCTTGGGGTACCTGATGAAAATAGCAATTGAACCCTTTATTTTAATAATTTATTTTCTGAAGGTGATTTTTTGTGTAACTTAAGGTTTTGAAATCTAGGTTTCTGAGCCAGGGACTACTCAGGGCACTCCTAAATATATTTCTGCCTTCTCTTTCATTGTCAGCAGCTCCTAAGAACACACTCAGTCTGTTCAAGCTCAAAACAACTACTTTACGTAACCCAGGATTTGAGAGCTTGACATATGTCTGTCTCTGACTGAGCTTGACTGAAACAATCATATTCAGCTATGCATATTTTTCTTCTTGCTAAAACTTGTTTGAAATACTAGAATCAATAAAGTCAAGGATACATTGGATAGCACTGACAGAGATATTCTGAACTGCTATACCTTATGTTTACTGTTATTCAAGTTTATCATCTACTGTCCATATCAGACATAGCTTTAAAACCAGCAGCATACTGGTTATTGGGTTCTGTGCTGGAAGGAGCATGGAGCTGTTTTCGCTTGTGATCTTCTTCAGATTGATCCAGTCTAATTCCATGCTTTCTCTCCATAGAGATGAGGGGCGTCATACCGACAGAAATAGGCAACATCCAAGGAACTTGTCAATTGGAAGGGGAGGAGAGTCTAGGCTGATTTCCACTGACTGTAATCACATAATATCTCAATTCACTAATGATTTCAAAGCATTGAGTAAGACACTATTCCTTACAGGTGGAATAACCCAGTCTGCAAAATGGTCAGCTTTAGAAGAAGCAGTTGAAAAGTACCAGTTCTAATGAGACCTAGAGAAATGAGAATAATCTCACAGCGTGTACATGAGGGTCTGTTTGTCCCAAGTTGTCATGATTGATAAGCATAACAAACACATGCTTCAAGGGGATTCTGTTAATGTATAATTTGTGCCCTTACTGGCCTTTCTCTGTTTTCTAAGGGGTAGAAATCACCTAAAGGCAAGGTGTACCCAGCCACAGCATGCATGCAAAGATAGGAATGGAAAGGTGCAGAAAGGTGCTGAAGCATGCCCTGAAAGAACTGGGATTAGCACAAAGTCCTTTCTGACTGTCAGTTCATCAGATAAATCTATATTTTATTTAATACCTTCAGATTCCTGTATGGTATTATCATTCTGACTCTTAGTTCTTGTGCACATATTCAGCCTTTCTCTTAAACTACGGGAATTTTTGCCCTCAGTATCTAAAATAATAAACATGGTGTGACGGGTTGTCCCTACTCTTGTGTAAGGCAACAGAAAAGTAGGAATATTCAGCAGCCAGGAGGACTTTAGACAGTGAGCATTTCACAGGTTAGATTGTTCGAGGCCTTCACTTTTAGCAGTGGCAGAGGGGAATGGTGAACCTGAGAAGGAGGTTAGGGTCAGTGAAGCTTTCCTTGCTTCTCTTCTGTAAATAGGAGTGATGAACTCTAGGGCTCTGTCAAGTGTTTGCAGGACAAGGCAAAGTCATTAAAGTGGGGTTTGGTCTTGTTTGTTGGTTTTCTTTCTTTGCTGCATTGAGTTTGTAATGAAAGTTTCTTTGTAAGCCCTGGAACTAAAAAGGTCTGATTTCCTCTTCAGATTTTCATTTTTCACTTTACTCCTCCATTTTTATAGTCCTGGTTTGGCACACCAACCATGTATCATCTGATTCCTCCATACAGGCAAGAGACTGCACATGGAGTGTTACCAGCAGGTGCTGATGAACGCAGAAGAAAAAGACTGAGCTCTGCTTCTCTTTCATTCAGGAGAGGCAGTGATTTAGGCAACTCTTCTTTACCTTGAAAACGATTTTTGTTTCATGAAATTTATTGAAACAGAATCTTTGTGACTTTGATTTTGTATTTTTCCTGAGATGGTTGAAAATCTCCAAGAGGTAATTAGAAAGAGATTGACAAATACATTGTCTTCTGAAGGAAGCAAGCTATAAATATTAGGAAGTCTTTGTGGGAACAGAATAAAGAGTAAAAATGTTTTTCTTTTCAGAAAAAAAAAAACAAACAAAAATTTGATTTCAAATATATGTACTTCAGATGGGAAAGAGAGGCTTAAACTCTTCCACTGTTTGAATTCTTTTAATAATTATGTGGCCTTTCAGTCTTAATTACATTTCATTTTGTGGTTACCTAGTATCATCTCTAGGTACCTGTAGGACAAATCTTTATGTTCATTGTCTCTGCATTGTCATATGATTTGTTATCAGATAAAGCAAAATTACTCACAGGAGTAAGATAATAAATATTTATGTGGCTTTTTATATCTTAGAAAACTCGTGTGTTAATTAAAAAAAAAGTATTGCCATGTCAAAGGATTATTTCATTTCTTAGATAAAAAAAAGACATCAGAAATTCTTGTATCAGAAATTCCTGATACATAATTGTAATTCATTTAAGTACTTCAGAAATTAGGAACATAAAACATAAAAATGTCTTTTTCAATAAATAATTAAAAATATTATTGGTGGGTTTTTATTGAAAATACAAAGGACCTGGCTAAGTCTCACGGCGTGGGATATTCCATCACTTCTCTCTGCGTTTACCTGTTCTGATCTTTATTTAGTCTCATGGCGAAGATTCTCTGTGTGTGTGCGTGTGTGTGCGTACAGATACAATTTCCTGTAAGGCAGCTAGTTCCCTTTGTCCCTTGTCCCATCACACAGATTGCTGTGCCAAGAGCATTTGTCTTTTACTCTATAAAGGCCTTTTATGCGCTAGAAGACAATGATTAGATCCCTCTGAGCTTTCTCTTTTTTAGGCTGAATAAAAACATTTTTTTCAACTTTTCTTCATATATCAAGTTCTCTAACTTCCAACCACCTTGGTGGCCCTCCACTAGATGTGTTCTCATTTTTTCTTTTTTTTTTTCTTTTTT
>VXBA01002140.1:22490-62258 GCA_013399895.1 Serilophus lunatus | reverse complement strand
TTTTTTTTTTTTTATTTTTTGAACTAGAGGAAACTAACACTGAGAAGGGCCAATGAGCTGTCTTCCATCTCTGGTGTCATTCAAAGTCAGGGGTCTTTTTGGACATGAAAAAGTTACTTGTTTGAACTGAGAGAGGGACAAGGCTGATTGACCTTTCCTTTTCTCCCTATCCTCTACTCTTATGTTTCTCTACAGAAAGTATTTTGTGGTCCATATTGATTTTTGTTTCATATTATATTCGTTGGACTAGTTATAGAAAATACTTACAAATCAGAATTTTTGCCTTATTTATACTAATTTGTCTTTAAAACCACTTTCATTTTACTTAATAAAAATGGGGACATTTTCCATGCACCTAGTTTTAAGGCTTGTTGAAATGGTATTTATCACATTTTTTTGTCATTATAGTAAATAATAATACATCTGAGATATTTTTTAATTTGTTCAGAGGTCAAAAACATTATTTGAGCAGGAAATGGTATCATAATGGTCTGACCTTTAGTGGATTGTATTTAGTGAGAGCTGAAATTGTTTGCAAATTTGTGGGGCAGAATCAAAAAGAATTTGTTGAACAAAATTTTGTGTATTTGTTTATTGTAGGCTTGTAAGAATTATTTTCCTGGATCATGGTTTTTCTGTTCCATAATATTATTTAAAAATATTGCTATTGAGCACAGCAGAAAGCAATAGAAATTAAGTCAAGAACAGAAGCAGCCTACCTGCCATATTATATATCAGTTGTAGCTTATAATATCTCTTCTATTTTCAAAACACAGATTCTTATTGGATTATTTCATTGTTTGATGATAGAGGAACCTGTGTTCTCCTCAGCTATTCTTACCATTTTCAGATAAAAAATATTGGCTTCAAAGAGTTTTCCCATACTAGCCCTTTGCTAGGGCTCATTTTTCTATAATCAGGAATCATATTTGCATGTCTCTTGATTTTGTTTAGCAATTGCAAATGTATTTGTTTTTGAAGAAGCAGAAGAGATGAATTGTTTGTTGCTTCTTTCTCCACTTAGACACTCTAGTAACACAGCAGATTAATATCTCTGTACTCATATGCATGATGATTTTCTCTGAAAGTAGTGAACCACTGAATGGTGTACTGACTCAAGGTCTCAACCGACCAAGAATAAAGTTCACTGGCTTGGCAGAATCCTAAATATTAGAAATGACATTTTAAAAGACTCTATGAGCAAGATGTACTCCCATAGGTTAATGCTAGTGGACTGAGGACTGTCAAAAACTTGTGAAGGCCTTCAGAACAAAGGCAGCAAAGCTCTCTTCTTTTCAGCAAGTGCTCAGCACTGGCCAGGACTTTGCCCAAGGCAGAGTTGCCTCATAATTTCTGCATTCATCTACTGGCTCATGTTGTGTATGTATAGCTGGTATGTCCAGAAAACTGCACTGTAAAAGAGAAAAACACTTCATTTTTCTGAAAATTCAGAAATTTGGGTAAGGCAGAAGTTTGAAAAAAATTCAGGCACACTTAAAACTGCTGTTCTTATCTCTGAAAATGTATGCATCCATCCAGTTCTCAAGGACAAGAAACTGGATTTCTTCATGATTCTATTTGAAGATACTCTGTACCTTGAAATCAGCATGGTGGTTTGCTTCTGTCTGCACTGTGATATTTTTCACCAGACTTCTGCCTTAAGGTCAAAAATAAATGGTGCCCTCTGCCAGTACTTGACATGCAAATACAAGACTCCTGTCAGCACAGATGCCAGTCCCAGCTGTATAGCTCAGCTGTTCCTGCTGATAGCTGCCAAGTGTTATAGTGGAAGAGCATATAAATTAAGATTCTGCATATATGAATTAAGTATCAATGAATTAGCCATCCCTATGAATCTCACACTTTCTCCTGGATGGCATATCCATTTACATTTAAACATTAGAGTTCAGCTGAGACTTTGACACCTTTTCAATTTATGAAACTGTTCATGCTGTCCCAAATTATCTGATGTATACTCTTTGAGGTATCCTTCTGAGTAGTTATACCAACAAAGTCTTTGCCAATCCCACTCCACTTTTAGTCCCCAGTCCAGGAACTCCTCTGACTCCCAGCTGAATCCTGGAGAAACTGGCACCTGATTTCCACTGCATGTGGTGAAAAATTGCCTGAAAATTTACTTCTAGGGTCATACCACCAGGTGTCAATTCACAGTGCTGCATGCTAAGACAAGAGAGTCAATAAGACATTCCCATTACTTGCTGCTGTGAGTAATTGATGCCAAATATCATTAGAATGATGCTAACATAATTCTGCTCTGCTCCAGCTTGCTGGCACCACCAGCTTGTATAACATCAGCAGTGACTGCTGTATCAGTCAGTCCTTATTTCTCTTATCCTTCAGAGTTTAGTGGATAATTGTGTTTCTGCTCATCGACACACTTTTCTCTATGGAGTACTGCTCTGACATTCAGCAACCACTCAAATGCCTGGTTCTGAACAACAATGCAGCACAAGGCACTGCTGGGTATCTCCAGATGGAAGAAAACAGCCTTATTTCTTTCTGGGGCTGTTAGGGAAACTAACAGGGAAATTCAGGGAGCTTTGGAGGGCCTTTAATTTGTCCCTTACCCTGGGATTGCTACCCATACATTTTACACATTCTTTTCATGGTTACAGTTCCATTGCATAGTTAGAATTGAAAATAGCAAAACAGAAGCTGAAAGAATGGAGAGGGGAAAGACAAGAAATTTGAAAAGCCAAGAAAACTTCCATTGACACAGGACTGACTGAGATGAAATCTCCAGCAGCAGGGATGGATGGTGAGAGCAACACTGCCATCTCCTGAATACCCTTGGCAAGATCTGGTTTTCCACTGATTTCTTTTGCTTTGTGAAGTGTGGTAAGGGCTGCAGCTTCATCACAGCATCCTCACACACTGGATGCTCCAACCTCCCTTTCTAAGGGTTAGTAATCTAATTGTAGTCCAGACATGCTGAGAGAAGAAAACAAACAGCAAAAAGGTAGCCAGGAAACAGGAGGAAGCTAAGGGTAGTCTGGTTGCAGTATTACATGAAACAAGCTTTGTTTCTCAAACCCTTTTTCGTAGATTTGGATTTTGGGAGTGTTTATGGATAAGGAGATTGTTAGATCGTCTAGTCTGTGCCTGCCTATTAAAGTGTATTCAGGGATTTATCTTTTTTTCACGGGGCCTTGGAGCTTATTATGTACTAAAGATGAGCTTCTAGAAAGGTGTTAGAGCCTGAACTGAAAAATGAACAGATTGAGAATCTCTTGGTGGTTTGAGTTACCCTCATTCTTAGAAATGCAAGTGTACACTGCATTTGGAGTATGTCCAGCTACAATTCACAGCTACTGCCTTCCATTGCTAAAGCCACAAGTACCTCATATTTTTGTCTCTTTGAGAGTTTTTTACATTACAGCTGTGCACTCAATCTGCATTCTACAAACTGAACACTCATTTCAGAGATAAAGACAAACAAACAAAGCAAAAATCAACAACATATACAAACCTACCATACTATTAAACTACTTCACCGCATAGCTTCTGACATAATATTCATCACCCAGTTTGATATTCTTCAAAAGATATTTTTGTCCTTTGTCACATACTCTGATTGCAGCAAAATAATTATTATGATGATACTTAAAATATTGGCATATGAATTCAGCAATACCTGGAAAGAATGTCTCAGTTTGATACATCAATGTGTTTCCTTAGGCTTTCTTCAGATTCAGAAACAGATTCTGAAAATATTCTTTAAGTTTTTAACAGCCGGAAACTATCTTTTAAAAACAAAGGAAAAGTTAAAAACTCAGAGACTCTGGAAGATGAGTGTGAAACTTCCTGAAACACCTGTCCTGCGATAATCTCTCACTTTCCCCACGAGGGCAGAACTCTCACTTTGGGAAACGCTGTGTTAGCTAGTGCTAAACTAATACCACAGTGTTTCTTTTTACATACGAATGAATGAACTAAATAATTTGTCAGGCTTCTCTAGCCTTAATTTGTCCTCATGTAAATAGATTGAGGCTGTATGCAAAGAGAAATCACATACAATAACTGTCAGTTTACTTCATTCCAGTTTATATTGTTTAGGAGGCTTGGGGAATGAAAAAATCAAAATGCATTTCTTGGTGAATTGAATTGCTTCCCTCTCATTCGCAAATTCTCATGATTTTTCGCATCCTAACAATGTGATTCACACTGGTTTAAAAACTGATCTGGCACAGCTTTTTTCCTAATCTTTAGTCATGAAATGACAGATAAGATCTCCATTCTACACATCGCAAGGATATGCTGAGTAAGTTTCCTTTAGCATTATCCAGTGAAAGGAAAACAAAAATCTTCAGCAGTTCAGATTCTTCTTGGATTGTCCCCCCAAAACTCAAAAGCAACCCACATATAGATAGTAAATTTCATAAGCAGTTATTCTAAACACACAAACAAAAATCCCTATAGATAGTACAAAATGCACAGGTGTCTGTTGAAGCATTGTAAATTCCCATAGACTGTTCTTTTTACCTTTTTTATCTGGATCCACGTGTTCCACTCAAACAGTTGCATCTCCCTTTTGGTTAATCTATGGATTTTCTGTTCTGTCACCTGAGCATAGGAGCAAAGTTTCTTAAGATTCTAGGCTCCTGTACAATTTTCTACACATTTTTCATCCTTCTAGCAACAATAGTGTGTCCACACTAATGTGTGTAACAAACATGGTTCCATGTAACAAACTTGTAAATTCTTGTACTAATTTGTCTGAGCTGATGACAAATTTTACTGTGACTCAAAAATCTTCAGTAATATCATCACTCATTATTTGTATCCATCCATTGTTAGGGGGGAAAGTAAATAGATTCAGTGATATGTAGAACATTTAATTATTTTTTAAGAGAAAGAAAACTCACTAAAACTGTAAGCTGGTCTTTTACAAGGAAAATCAAACTATTCTTTGAGGAGTTTGTTCTTTTCTCTTACAAAACAGATTTGGTAAGTGAAAGAAGCCAAAGATACATCATATATGGCATTGAAAAAATTATGTCAGCAAGGGAGAATTACTACTGTCGGATGTTATGCACCAAAATTCTCTTTGTAATTTAGCTTTTGCAAATGAAAGTCTTATGTTTGTATGGATAGCTTATACGTTATTCCATAGTACTTCCTTACCTCCCTACAGAGCAGCTAAAGGGATGCTGAAAGCGTGATGAACTGCAGCTATGTTTCTTCTTAGGGCAAACTGCCATACTGGGTCAAACTGTGAGTGCTCTGACACTCAGCCTGAAAAAGTGTAGGTCAGATGGTGTGTCTTGTCAGAATTCTTGGTAGTATTGCCTCAGTGGTTAGACTGGTGGAGTAGGTCACAATATCTATATTTGTAGGGGGAGACTGCTGGTATTAAAGACTGGATATCATCCCTGTAAATGTCAATTTGTTATTTGCTTTTTATTTTAGATTTTAACTTGCACGTAGCTCTCCTTTAGTCATTGAGAGCTAGTGCTCATTTGTGCTAGTGTACATAAAATGTGCTTGTGGAGCACACCTTCTAGTTTAGTTTAATTCAGAAAGAACCTACCTGTCATACTTCCTGAACATATCACCAAATAACCAGATCACAATAAAAGAGGAAAATTGTGAGAATTATTTCAAGAGGAAGTCTGAACTAAATGTAGATGCACCTGTTATTTGCTAAGAAATATTTGCTACAGAATGAAAACATATCCAGTTGTTTTTGTACTTACTAGAGGTGTTATACAGACAGCAGAAAATGAGAGCTCTGGATTTTTTTTTTAAGCTGTCAAGCCAATCTGGCCAGCACTATCTATTCAGATTACTTTGGTACACCAGCTTGACAAGTTGAAGGGAAGTGAGAGCAGTATGGAATAAATATCAGTGAATTTCTTGGCCTTATCCCCAGACTGCTCTGCTTCTCAATTGGCCTTTTCATTTTTCTCTAAGGTTCAGCAGATGTTTAGCACAGCAGGACAGATGTGGGTATGCAAGAGAACTTGGCCAGCAGTAGTTATACTGATCAGTTTAATTCGAGTTTGCTGTGCGATGCTTTATTAAAAGATGTATCAAACTTTTGTGGCAGACTATGAAGTCAGTTTTAAGTTCTGTCACATATTCTATTTGCTTTCCATTTCAATAGATAAAGATTGCATTAATAAAACACTCTTGCAATTAAGTTGTTAACTATTTCCAGAGATGAGGTATCTACCACCTCCCAGGGCAACCTGGTCCAGTGTTTTCACCACCTTCATCATGCAAAATTTCTTCCTAGCATCTAGCCTAAATCTATCCTCCTCCAGATTAAAACTACTGCTCCTTGACTTTTCATTACAGGCCCTACTAAAAAGTCTATCTCCATCTATGTATGTATGTATGTATGTATGTATGTATGTATGTATGTATGTATGTATGTATGTATGTATGTATCTATCTATCTATCTATCTATCTATCTATCTATCTATCTATCTATCTATCTATCTATCATCTCATAACCCCCCTGTTAAGTATTGAAAGGCCACAATAAGGTGTCCCCATAGCCTTTTTTCGATGCTAAGCGTTCCTCAGCCTATCCTCATAGGAGAGGTGTTCCACCCCTCACCCTTTCGGTTTTTTTGTCACATAAAGAATGTTTCAATCACAAAAACAAACACAGACTAGTGTAAGGGTGAGGAGCTGTTACCATTTTATATTGCATAAAAACTCATGTGCAGGACCAGAAGAAAAGTGCAAGTAGGCTATAGCTCCCTCAGCTATTCTTTATTACCCTAGTACAATCCTGTCCTCTCCAAATATACAACTAATTGATATTAGTCAAATGCTTCTGTGTACCTCATCCTCATTTGGCAGAATATTTGCTGAATATTTGGCAGGTCAAAGTGAATGGAAAAAGATGTTATTCTAAGATTTCCTTTGGCAATTTTGCCAAGTGAAGACTCAATGAATTAAGGGAATACCCATCTGTAGGCCACAGGTCATATTCTGAGTGCTTGCCTTTTATTTTGTCAAATCTCTATTCTGCAAATTCCTGTTAATCTAAGGACAGCTATTTCCTGTATCAACATGAGCCTGGGTTGCCTTCCACCCCTGGGAATCCATGGCATTAACCTCAGTTTCCTCACTTTACCCTTGTCATGTTCTCACCTCATTATAGTTGACCCCAGTTGAATACTGACTTACTGACTGCTTTATCTTTGAGTCTCTTTACAGAACAAGTTGAGATTGGTAACAGGTGTTGACAAAAATCTCACTGGCAATAAGAATAAGAAACAGTAGATTCCAATTTTAAGAACAGTGTTTCTGTCTCCAAGAAGCACTCAGATCCAGATACAATTGATCCATTAGAAGTAAATCAGACAGTTAAAGTAAAAGCTGTATGACACATTTACAAAACAAAACTTTATTTTTTTGCAATTTTCAAGGAAGTGTAAAGGACTCAGGCACTTTGTTCCCACTGAACTTCAAAGATACAGATTTCCCTGATTCCTCACACACGATTTCTATTTGTATTTTGCATATTTTCCCATGTCAAATGTTATTCCCTTTCTCTTTTATTCTTGATCCACAAGAGAAAGATTCCATTAAAATTCAATTCAAAAGGAGTCAATTTCCTCCTTTCAATTTCACAAGGATTTGCAAGTCTTTTGTTTTCTTTATAATTTTTTTGAGCTACACTGCCTATCCCACAATGTGTTGCAAAGTTAGCAACATGAAATTTTGATAACAATTTAGAGATTCTCAGACTCAGTGAAACATCTAGATTACAATCTGCTGTCAAAATGTGCAATAGATTATTAACGTTTTTATAGAACTATAAAAAAATGAGAAAATTGATGTTATTGGCTTATTTGATCTGTGTACATTTTTCAAGGTATTCTTAATTCCATGAGTTATACATGCAGAATTTTCATAAATACTCTAAATATATAATTGTTTAATTTATAATTTAAAACCATATTTCATGTAATTCTGCCTGTTTTTCCGGCAGCTGCATTGGAAATTTGGTAATGAATTTCTAATTTACAAGAAGTAACATTTTTTCTCCAAGTCTGTCCCTCAGAAAACATCTTACTCTCCTGTGTGTAGCAGTTAGAGTTGCAGCATATGGAATGACTGAGAAGCGAGGTGTCTGTGTACAGTGGAAATTACGCTGCAATTCTGCAAGAAATGAGCTTTAAGTGCTGTCTTTTCTCAGCCTCACCACTCCCAGCCTCATCCATCAGTTTGGTTCTCTCCTGCAGGAGGAATTATGTAACAAGGTTAATTTTCCGTCTGGGCTTGGATGTCTGTCTTTGTAAGGATGCTGTGTCAGTGTTATCTTTTCAACCGCAGAGAGATGTAGCTTCAGAAAAGGGTATAAAAGCCCATTGTCGCCAGGAGGCGAACAAATTACACATCATTAACATTGTTTAATCTTTTTCTTTGAAGTTTTGTAAGGTATGGAATCAATTTTAGTCCATAATTTTCACCTTGTCTTCTCATTCATTAATTGCACTTGCAAGACTGGGGAGAAATAGCTAAGCAAAATGCAAATACAGAGTTACATAGGAAAAAAAAATAGCTTCTAGAAAAAAGAGAAGCGATTTATTTTTATCCAGTTGGAAAATGCTTTGATGCCAAGAGTCTTTAATGTTAAAATGTTTAGTATAGACACCCATCTAAAACTAGGGTTCTGTTTGGTGTAAAAAAGTTCAGAATCTTGAAAGCTGATGATCATTGATGAACATTGCTTTTTTCACTTTGATGTTGCAACATCAACCCTGAACTAAAAGATCTAGCTGCTTATTCCCTATAGAGTCAGATTTTTAGAAAGAAATACTCATATTCTGAACACACAGCACCTTGAATAGTAGCAACTGGTTTTGTGAGTTTTTTTCTTCCAGATGGAAACAAACTGCTATCATTCCAATTTGTTGCTAATACGAAAAAAGACTTATGGAAAAACTTTAAGTTATAATGAATGTAATTTTTCCTTTGGGTGCTTGTTTAAGTTGCTAAGTACCTTTAGTATTAAGTATTTACACCTTATTTCTGGTTTAAATTTTTGTAACAGCACTGATAGACATTAGAAGTTGCCAAGCACGGGATAGCTAAATGGATATGACCTCTAACATCACAATTTCACCTTCGTACATAAATTTGAACTTCTTGCTGATAGTTATTGTACCCCAGTTCAATTTTTTTCCTTGTGTAATCTATAGATCTTAGATGTTTCAATCAGAATTCTTAAAAATTTCTGTTTACAATACCTTTTTGGTTTCCATATCTTATTAGTTCTATCTTCAAATGACATCAAGCTGAGAATTATCTTTATATGCAGAGAAGTTTCCATTGATGAGTTAAGGGAATAAAGACAGTGTTAATTGGCTGCATAATATTAAAATATCTGGAATGTACATGAAGACTCAGGCGTTTAATTAAGACAAATTGTGAAAATATTCAAACACACTATAATTTCCATGTGACTTTAAAAGAAAATTATCTTGGTGAAGGAGAAAAATATGATAATATATTGATGTCAGAATCTGATTGTTGCTCCGACAGTTCCAAGTCATCTGCTAGGGACGTGCATTTTGGGTTACACACAGTATCAGCAAGGTTGGAAGAGACCTTAGAGATCATCAAGTCTAACCTCAGATTCCATCCTACCTCCAGTGCAATTTTTCTGTTTTCTACACAGATAGTGACAGTCACTTCTACAGTATATTTCAGAAAACTTATCATAAGCAATAATTATGCTAAGACTCTTGTTAATTTTTTAAGAATCTACAACTACCATGGCCTAAATTTATAAGCTTGTCTTACATATATCTGAATCACTTACATTTTATTCATGAGTGGAAATTACTTAGTGTACTTAGACTGATTGTTAGAAAGTATCAATTCTTATTTTTATTACTTAAATGTATTCAATAAAAAAATGCTGAAAAATAGGCAATATATCACAAAACAGGATCAGAAAAATCCACATGTGTTTAATTCGCTACATTTTTCCTAGATCTGTTGTTGCTTTCTCATTACTCATCACCTGCCCTTCAGTTTCTCTAGGAATACAGCTTCTACTACCTCCCTTGGAAATCGATTCCACTGACAAGCTGTTATCAATAGAATACATTTCAATGCCTATTCAAGTGCCAATCCTGCCCTGAGTCTTTCATATCACCAAAATTTTGTAACGACTGCTGACAAGACAAAATTGTACAAATCCCGCTGGGATTAGGGAACTGCAGTGCTAGATGCACTAGAGTAAGAGAAAAACACTCCATGCATGCCTATTTAAACCTCACATACTTTAGTGTAGATTTCATACTATTCTTAGCACACTTAAAAAAAGCCCCCTGGCTTACACATATCTGTTCTTCTAACTGCCTAGGCATTTATGCAGATATTTAATCTGAGAGCCTCCAAGTGGTGCAGAAATTAAGCCTGGCGGCATGCCTGTAAAACAGATAGAAATGATACAGCTTTTAATGTATAGATTAGAAACAGAAAGCATCGGATAAAATTTCACACTTGTAAGGGAATGATTTCACTAAGCTAAGATTAGTGAGGGTTCCAGAGCTCACTGCCTCTGCCCTTGTCTGTCACCATCTGAAGAGACTGAGGGTGTAGATGCATTGTCCCTAACCCTTCCCTTAGGGAGGCAACAGTTCTGTGATTCAGTTTCTCACATGTGTACCCTGTGCCCCCTTACACTGGCTAGTCTCTCTGGGCTAGTCTCGTCCCTGCTGCTGTTCCTTGTCTCCTGGTTGAGGCCAGATCTCCTCAGTCTCCTCTCATACAAATTCACATCTCCAGGGTAGTTCTGTCCCTCCCATCTCTGGTATCATGCAGTAATTTCATGTCATGTATCTCCTCTAGCCCTTTTATTTCTCATGGCTTTATTTCCATCACATCCAGTCTCACTCAAGCACTATGCTAGTAGCTCAGACCCCCCCGCTCCACTTTCTGATATTTTCACCCCAGCCATCTCACCTTGATACTCACTGTTCTCAGGTCATCCTATTCCTCCATCCTTGCTCATTCATCACACTTCATAGTCTAATTATTTTCTTACTCAAAGATCCCTTCTACATCAGCCTTATTCCACACAATCACAGCTATCAGGGACCAACATGGCAACTTCATAGCCTCTTTAACTGCACTGTAAGCTTCATACAGTTGTAGTAAAACTCCAGCTGTTCAACTCTACTGCAACAGGTATGTGACTGTCCTTGTCAAACCCAAGTCATCCCTTATGACTATGTCAACTTTCTCTTCATCATCTTCACTGCCAAAACCTAACTCTCAGCAGCATCTCTACCACTTTCGGCAGTCTCAGGAAGAGACACGGAATACTCACTCAATAGTAATTTACACAGGAATCATAATCATTGTCTATCTATAATCTAAAACTCATTGATTATGTCTCATTGTAAATGTTTGCCACTTTTTGCCTGTTACAGCTCTCTGTTTTGAGAGGTGAAGAAAATTACTGATTTTTTCAGCTACACCCCACACTAATGGAAAAGTGAATAATTCACTGAGTATTATATAGAAAAATGCGTTTCCTGGATCATAGTTTATCCCTTCTAGAAAAATGGATGATAGTACATTAGTACATTACAAAGGTAAACCAATGTTTTGTGCTCAGCTAAAAGCTGAGGGAAAATCCCTTACCATCATGACATCTTTGCCACTTTTTAAGCATGTTCTTTCTAAACACAGTCTTTTTGCTGCTGAAGATGAAAAGCTACAGAGGATGGATGGAGGGGTGCTTGGTCTTATCCAGTATATCTCAATGACTATATATTTCAAAATGTTCAAAAATATTTCAGAATGGATACGCAGAGCACACCCTTCTGAAATTTGAAGATGCAACATTTAGACATTTAGATCTGTAAATATGCATAACTGAACCATAAATTAAATGGCTACTGTCTGTTCATCCACTTGAAAGAAAGGCAAAAATTACTTGAGAAGCTGAATGCTATAATTATATCAGTACATTTATTTCTCCAAGTAAGCTACAAGGTAAAAGAGACTTTATGAACTAGATTTCTAGGCACTGATTGCAAGAAATGTTTGACTAAAAAATGAACTGAATTTAGATAAGGGAGTTTTGGTCCATAATTGAGGAGCTGTACAGTGACCTTGTTCCTTGCATTGGAAGTGCCTTGTGCAACAGCCTGTGGGTGGTCCATAGTGTACTGATTAAATTTATTTCAGAAATCTTCATGTGGAACAGAAAGAAGCTGTCATTATGTTTTTCTATAAAAGATTGTATTAGTGGAAGGAGTAGTACTGTCATATATTGACAATATAGGCAAATTCTTCATCCAAACTCCTAGTGAACTCAGTGGCAACTTTGCTAAGTGACAGCTGAGAAGTGCAGTTGCATGCTGTCTCACTGACAAACGTAGTTAGGAAATAAGGAAATCAGTCACTGTGCCAACTTTTCTTTTATCCCCGGGAGTTCATTAGTGTACAAGGATAAAACCACCATAGAAATAATGCTTCTCTTGACACATTTGTGCATTCCCATTTGCTCTATCCCTGATCATGTGAGAAGAATGAACTACATGATTGCTGAGCCAAGAATATTTTTGAGGTCCTTATAGATAAACTATTTACAGCCAATAAATCCTGTGGTACGCTTCTAAGTGTACATCTGATTATTTCTAGTTTTGTTAAAATCAATGTCAAGCCCACTTTTGATGTTGGCGATAGAATGAAAGCCCCAAGTACTGCGCATGAGACGTATCATATGGAAAGCTGGAAACTGGGGAACAACAGGGAGCAAAAAAGGAAGAAGATATTTTGGGTTCAAAATCTAATGTCTCTTTCATTAAGCTTCAATCAAACGCCTTTGTATTACAGTATAGCTACATGGGTAAAAGAAGTAAACTGTTTTCTTTGATTCCTGCTTTTGAATCATTGACATTGCTAATCTGGATCTGCTACCCTAACCATTACACTTCACTGCCTACTGCCCAGAATTTCTTTCTTTGTGTACCTAGAAATACTCATTCAATATTTAACTTTCACCTGCCTGACTTCCTGCTGTTCTTCCTGTTCAGCCTGCTCATCATGTCCCTCTGGTTCCACAGTAAGCCAGGAGGAGAGCTAAGACACATTACTTTGTAGTGAGTTTTCATGTATAGTTCCCATTCACTGCAGTTAGGGCAGTTGTCAGACATAGCCGACAGCAGCCCTGTGCAGACACAGCTTGTGTGACTGGAAGGTGTTTCCATGATTATTTTCCTCTATGACTGAAAGGGTGGCTTGGAATAGAGGACTGAAAACCTCAGATATTGAGTATCAGATTCAGCCACGTAAACAGGGTTTTGGTTGCTACTGAGGTGTCCAAGTGCATGCAATGTACATTCAGGAGACACATGGATGTAGTAAGAGCTACAGGTAAACAAGTTTACTTTGGGGGACTAATGGCCAATCTGGATACTGTCTTTAGCTTAACACTGTTATGGGCAAGAAGGAAACATACCTGATAAGCAGAGCCCTAAGCTCAAAACTGGGGCTAAAATATTTGCTGATCTTCACTGAGAAGCGAGACTGTGTGTGTGCATATGCTTGTGTATACGGGACCTCCTACTGTACCATACCAAAGCCCCATTCTTCACACGGTATATGATGGTGATGACAGGCATTTCTTCCCTCACTTATTTTCCAGTTGAATCCGCTTCAAGCTGTTTTACATGGTTTTGACACAATTTGCCTAATCGATTTTTCCTTAAGTTCCTCCTTGTTTTTCCTGTAACCAGTTTTACCTGACTCATAAAGCTATACACACTCAAGGACTAATAATTTCCCACTGTGTTTTTATTCAAGTATCATAGATAGTTTGTTCTACACAGAAAAGGTGCAGGCTTCTATTATCTATTAATTGACATTAGAGGCTTCACCACACAATTTTAAAAATCACAGAATCATAGAGTCATCTGAGTTGGAAGGACCCATAGAGATAATCTAGTTCCAACCCTCCTGTCATGGGCAGTGACACCTTCCATCAGACCCATCCAATCTGCTCTTGAACACTGCCAGGGATGGGACATCCATAATTTCCCCATGAAACCTGTTCCAGTGCCTCACCATCCTCATGGTGAAGAATTTCCATGATCCAATCTACATCTACCTTGCACTTGGCATTGCTGCACTTCATGAGGTTCCCATTGGCCCACCTTTCAAGTCTGTCAGGTTCTCTCTGTGTGGCATCCCTTCCCTCCAGCGTGTTGATGGCACTACATAGCTTGGTGCCATCAGCAAACTTGCTAAGGGTGAACACAAACCCACTGTCCATGTCACCGATAAGGATGTTAAATGGTGCTAGTTGAAATACTGACTCCTGTGAAGTGCCACTTGTCACTCGTCTCCACTTCAACACTGAGCCTTTGACCACAACTCTTAGAGTGGGACCATCCAGCCAATTCCTTATGCATCAAGTGGTCCAAAATGAAAGTAAAGTTGACACAAGTTCAGGCAATTTTCAGCTGACTGCTATACTACTGCTACCTCAGCTAAGACAAGTGAAAATCAGCTCAAGCCAAGGAAAACTCTATACTATTTGGTCAAGAAAAAGACTGTTGTTTCTAACCAATAACAGCAAATTTATACGTGCGGGCCACAATTTCACATATACCAAAATAATACCGTGAATATGCCCTCGGATAACTGCATCCTTTCCCATCCAGGAAATTAGCCCACCTACATGACTGTGGAAAGGATGAGAATACTCCTTATTCATAGAAAACAATCCTGAGCCTGTTTACAGGCCAGGCTATCATGAGAAACTTATGTAAGGAAGAATACAGAAATGTTTGGGTAAATGTGTTTTCTTTATAAATCTTACATACACCTTGCTGTGTTAGTCTGATATCACCCATCTTAAATTCATACAGATAGATAAAATGAACTCATCAAAACAAAGCACAAACAGTACAACAACAGCAGAAATATAGAACATCCTTTTAAATAAATAACCATGGAGCTGACTGATGCTAACACTGATAAGGATGACCGAGAAGAAAAAAGCTTAGTGGGTAAAAAAATTAATAAAACATAAATCTCCCTTTTTTTTCTCTGAATTTTGTATTCCTTTTAGCATTATGGATTTGCTTCTGTTCCTGAGAAACCGCTTCTAAAATGTTGTGGGTGCCAACCCATTCTGGCCGACAAAGTAACACTTGACTGATTAACAAATATGTTTGCTGAAGTTAGAGACTAGTTGAAGACAGTGTGTGAACTCTGGGAGATTGTGGATAAGGAGAAACAGAAGTGCAGAGAGGTCCTTTATAGGCTGTGTCAGAAAAGGCAGCTCTAGATAAAGGTCAAAATAAAAACATGGTGGGACTCTCATCATCTTCTCTGACTTCCACTCTGGAAATACTACCAAGGACTTCACACTGGCTAATTCTTTTTTCCCTTTATCTCAAAGACATTCAATTTAGCTTATGTTTATATTTAATAAATCTTTATTTAACAAAAACCACAATCAGAAACTCTGTTGAATATCTGTGGTTTGAAAAGACTTAACTGAAAAATGGTAGTATTCAATTATATAAATAAACAGGCTTTTAAAAGTGTTTTTTTTGCAATACAGAGACATAGCATCCCATTTTCAAACTGCCAGCATTTTTCTACTTGAATTGAAAGCCTAATGAGAAAAGCAGAACTGCCTTCAGTAATACTGCCATGTGCATATTCAGGGACTGGTATAACACCTCTTTAAATAATTAAAATAAAATGTTAAATAGCACGAAAAATCCACTGTCTCTATTGGAAGTGAATAACATTTGATGAAGCATTTGAGATATTTAATTTCTATGGCAACAGACGTTGGAACAATGCTTTGATTTAGGATACAAAAACCTTGACAGTTGACTTTGTAAAATATTATTAATACTTTTGTACTTTAAGAAAAAATGAATCATATCTGAAGATCCCAAAATGCTGCCATTCTGGGAGGAAAGAAGCAGCAGCATTGTTTTTCAGGCAGAAAACAATTTGCTGCTTCTTCAGGACAACAAAATACATAGGAAGATACGTCAAGATAATGGAGGTGTTCGAATTCCTTAGCTTCCCTACTCCCTGCCCTTTTCAGAGCCAATAGTTCACAAATGGTTTGGAACTAGTAGGACAAATAACTACGAATAAAGAAAAATCGTATCGGTAATCTTCTGAAGAATTTGCATAATCATCTTGAAAGCAAGGGACAGTTTAGGGTAAAGCTTCTTTCCTTAGACTCTTCCATCATTGTGCAAATTAGGTTATTTTATCATTGGGCATCCTTCAGTCTTTGTCTATTCATTGCATTGCTCCATCAATCTTTGAAAGTTCAAGTTCTGACAGACCAAAAATTGCCACATTTAATCCTCTTGATCTCTGAATGATATTTTACTGCCTACAATCAGTCTCGGGTAAGTGTAAAGTCTAGAAGTATCCATGATAGTTAAAACAAGTGAGTGATCTTACCAGACCCGGGTACAACACTACTGCATGCCTTGGAATTGTAATAGGTTTAGGAACCTCTGCATCATGGAGTTATATGCTAATAGTTTGTACGCCCTTTTCCTATCCCCCCAGACAATCCACAACTTTCAGCCAGCAATTCTAAACCTGCCAGGTTCCTCCAAAAGATACGACACTGATTTAATCCATATTCATTTATTTGCTTGCTAGTTTATGATTCTTTCAGGTACTGTTTGGCTGTGCTTTCTAATTTTTGTCTGCATTGACTCTTATGTTCCAAAATATATTATACCTCTCCCTATAAATCACATGAATGCAGAACATGGGACTTTAAGAAAAAAAAATTGGTTGTGGGTTGTACTAAATTGTTAGTGTCTAGCACTGTCATCCAGGCAGATTTTTATTTCTACCCTGTTAGTTCCAGATCTATTGAAGTGGTAAACAGGGGTACATATGCTGATATGCTGATGAAATTAGATTGAAAGAAAACATACTGTTGATATTAGCCCCAGGGCTGTAGAAAGGAATAGGTTTACACAAAAAATCCTGTCAAGACACAGTTTATTGGAAGTGTGATTAGTATCAGCTGGTAACAGGAGAATGATAGTGTGACAAAACATTATTATGCCACCAAATCTTTTTGCACCTATTTAGAAGTGCTACTGCAGTAAGTCACTTAGAAATAGTCACAGAATTTAATACTGAGCCATCAGCTCTCCATGGAAGTAAATAAGAATATGTTTAAAATGGAAAAAACAACTTCCAAACACAAAATGAAGAGGAAAAATTAATGAGTGGCAATCACCTTTCTTTTCCTTGTAAAGAAGCATTTTCTTAAAAAGTAGAAAGATTCTCTGTCTTAATATAATAATACAAATGTTATAAATAAAATTTAGCATTCAAATGTGTTTATGCACACTTGTCTTTTTTTAACTTATTATGAAATAGTGAATACAATTAATTATTTCAGATTTAAGATCAACATTTACATAACTATTTTATTAGAAATTATTATGCTTTTTTGGAAGGATGCACATGTTAAGCAGCCCTCTTTTAATCTGTATGTTTGTAAAAATAGTTATGAAATTCAAAGCCTGAGATAAAGGGAAGCAAAGTACTCAAGGCATTTAATATTTTCTAGAGGTAAGAACTCATAAATTTGGTCACTGCTATTACTATAAAAATCAGCCAGGATTTTACAAGTTTCTCTCATCAGTTCACAGAATCAAAGAATCACAGAATATGCTGAGTTGGAAGGAACCCATAAGGATCATTGATTCCAACTCCTGGCCCTGCACAGGATCATCCCCAGGAGTCACACCAGTGCCTGACAGTGTCTCTCAAATGCTTCTTGAACTCTGTCAGGCTTGGTGCTGTGACCACTTCCCTGGGGAGTCTGTTCCAGTGTCCAACCACACTCTGGTTGAGGAAGCTTTTCCTAATATCCCACCTAAACCTCCCCTAACACAGCTTCAGGCCATTCCCTCAGATCCTCTCACTGGTCACCACAGAGAAGAGATCAGTGCCTTCCCCTCCTCTTCCTCTCACAAGGAAGTTTTCACTGCAGTGAAGTCTCCCCTCAGTCTCCTCCAGGTTCAACAGACAAAGTGAACTCAGCCACTCCTTATACTGTTTCCCTTCAAGGCCCTTTCTCTTCTTCATTGCCCTCCTTTGGACATTCTTTAATAGCTTAATAACTTTCTTATATTGTGGCACCCAAAACTGCCGCAATATCAAAGTGAGGCCACACCAGTGCAGAGCAGAGCAGGACAATCCCCTCCCCTGATCAGCTGATGGAGCTTTGCCTGATGCCCCTCAGAATACGGTTGGCCCTCCTGGTTGCCAGGGCACTGCTGACTCATATTCAACTTGCCATCAACCAGGACTCCCAGGTCCCCTTTCCAAGGCACTGCTTTCCAGTATCTCATTCCCTAGTCTGTACATACATCCAATCCCAGGTGCAGAATCTGGTACTTTCCCTTGTTGACAGTTGGTCATTGCCCAGCCCTCTAATTTGTTGAGGTCTCTCTGCGGGACATCCCTTTCTTCAAGGGAGTCAACAGCTCCTTCAAGTTTTGTCTCATCTGCAAACATGCTTGGTATCCCTTCCAGTTCTGTGCCCAAGTAATTTATGATGTTGAAGAGCACAGGGCCCAAGACTGAGCCTTGTGGAATCCCGCTAGTGACGGGTCTCCAGTCTGATGTCACCCCATTCATCTGTGCTCAACCCATGAGCCAATTTCTCATTCACTGCATGATGTGTTTATCTAGGACTGTGCTAGACATTTTATTCAGAAGGATACTGTGAGAGACACTATCAAATGTTTTACTGAAATCCAAAAATATTACATCAACTGGCTTCCCTTGATGAGTGAGGTGGATTACTTTGTCATAAAAAGAAAAAAAGTTGGATAAGCAGGACTTTCCTCTCATGAAGTCATGAGTGCATTGTCTTTCAGGTGTTTTTCAATACTTCCCAGAATAATCTTCTCTATAACTTTACCAGGAACTGAAGTGAGACTGACAGGACTGTATTTTCTGGGGTCCTCCTTTTTGCCCTTCTTGAAAACTGGGACAACGTTCACCAGCTTTCAATCATCTGGGACCTCTCTGGATTCCTAAGACTGCTCAAAAATCCTTGAGAGAGGTTTAGTGATGACATCAGCCAGCTCTTCGAGGATTCTGGGATCAATCCCATCAGGGCCCACAGATTTGTAGAAATCCAGTGGAGCAGCAGATCCCACACAATTACAGGGCGCTGATCATTACTGGGAGCTGATTGTTATCACAGTCCTGATTCACCAGCACAGAGCACTGAGACCTTCTTGGCTGATCATCTGTGTTGAAGCCAGAGGCAAAGAATGCATTAAACACTTCTGCCTTGTCTCTGTCCCTGTTTGTGAGGTGTTCATTCTCATCTTGTAACAAGCCAATGACATTTCTGTATAACCTATTCCCATTAATATATTTGAAAAAACTCTTATTGTCCCCCACACTTCTGGCCAGCTTCAACTCTAGTTGAGCTTTGGCCACGCAAATTTTCTTCCCACAGTGGCAAGTAGCATCTCTGAATTCTTCCCATGTCACTCGACCTTGCTTTCACGAGGCATACGCTTCCCTTTTTTGCCTTATTTCTAAGAGAAGATCCCTGCTCAGCCAAGTCAGCCTTCTGCCTTGCCTGCTGGACTGCTGATATTTGGGAATTGCCTGCTCTTGTGTCCTTAGGAGGTGATGTTTAGAAAGTGACCAGAAGCGATGGACCCCAGCACCTCCAAAAACATTTCCCAAGAGCATTACTTGCTAGTTATTTGCTAATTACTTGCTTACAAATTCCCTGAGCAGCCTGAAGTGTGCTTTCCTCATGTCCAGAGCTGAGGTTTTGCTGACACTTTTCATTCTGTCAACAGAGACTTTAAACCCAATTGCATTGAGGTTGTTGTGGCCAAGATGGCCATGAATTTCCTCTTCACTCATGATATTCCCTCTCTTGATATGCAGCAGATCAAGGACATCTTTCAACATCGACTCCCTTAGGACGTGTTACATAAATTTGCCGTCCAGGTTTTTCACTGAATGAGTGAGCACAGTTCTAAAAAGTGTAACTGAAATAGTCAGATAATGTAAGATGGTTTTTGTCTTCTTTTGGATTGAGATTTTAATTATTTTTTTTCTGTAGGAAAGGCGGTTCCTGACCTGATTCCAAAAACTTATGCCTTACTTTGTGAAAGATCAGATCCAAATGCCTTCTTAGGCCTTTAAGTAGCCTTTAGGCTCTTTTGTCCTCCATGCCTGTGTAACTCATGTGTCTGCACTGCCATTCCATAGACATGGAATGTGTTGCAATTTTCAGCACTTTCTTTGTGATCTTTCTCTTTGAGGAACATGAGCACTTCCGTGCAATTTTCTAACTGGTTATCTGTAAAAGCATGATGCATATTCTTTGAATCTCAGACTATATGTACTTACAAAAATAAATACTGCATTATATCTAGAATTTCTAACATGATGGAGACACCATCAGGTCAGATTTCTCATTAAAAGTCCATGTTCTTCTCGTAGCACCTGATTGTAAGTGAGAATGTCTCCTGCCTCATGCCACCTTGTGAACCATGCCTGCTTCAAACATTGCTGTCTAACCTAAGCAAAATCTTTGAGGGAATGAGGTTACAGTTAAATGGTATTGTCAACAACAAGGCCTGTGTTTGAGTCCATGCCTTAACCATATTGCATATATGGGTATAGGGGAGTTCAACTTCAAGGTGTCGAGGAACAGAAAACATTGATTAGATGCAGAAATTTCAGTTCTAGAAATGAGAGTGATCGACAAATTTGAAGAAACATAAAACACATTTTCTACAGAGAGGTTTACAGACATGAAGATATGCAGAGAACAATGAAGATCTCAAAGAACCAAAAAAGCAGGAAATTAAAAAATTCTGATTTCATATAGATGATGATTAAACCATAGAACAGGATGCACAGAAAGATTGTGGAATTGCTATTGCTGGTGCCATTTCAAGGTTGATTAAACAAGGCCCTGTCAATTCAAGTCTGGTAGGGGCATTCATATGCGCAATCTACAGTCATCTTTTCCAACCTCGGTTATTCACCAATTCTGGGAAACAAGGATTGGCATAACTGGTGGAACAAAGCTGAGGCTTCTCCTGCTGCCCTTTTATTTGGTTCCAAAGTCTGAAAATACGGTTTGAGGCACTTTTAGAGGTACTCCATTTCCCATCCCTACAAGATCATGGGTACAGTGCAGAGGGACATGACCTCAACAACCTTGTAGCAAATGAGGCAACCATCCTGGCCTTACATAATAACTCATAAAACAAGGAAACTTGTGCAGTGGCAGCAACTACTGATAGCAAATCACAGTACGAAAATATGCACGTGCAGAGTTTCCCTTTGAAAAGTGGAGTCACACCATGAAGGTGGACTTTATGACTGTGCAGGAGGTTAATTTTTTTGCCTTAATCAAATACCTGTGTTCTCTGCATTCTGCTGATGTATCTGTTCTGATCTGCCCTCCATTGTGTCTGCCTTTTGCTGCAACTACATGGTGTAAGTCCTTCAGTGACATTTCCTTCTTTGGGTTTTTGGTGGCAGGCACTGTGGGGTGTGTACAAACCTGCTTTTGTAGCTGTGTGTTTACCTCTTACACAAAATACCACCTCTCATTTGATATGTTAATTTCAGAATCTAATGATATTTTAATTAAAATAATTTGAGTTCATAATCACAGTTCATGATCCTCAAAAAAGAAAAAAAAAAGGAGAGTAATGATAGCAATTTAAACAGAGCTATTCTGCTCAGTATGCATATAATAAATGTAGGAACTCTTCTTAGTTTGAATACTAGTTATGTTCTGGCTAATTAAAAACGCTGAATTAGAGGGAACTGAATATTTAAGGGAAGAGAAAAAGAATGCATGTATTTTTGTTTCTGAGAGAATGAAAAGATGGGTTACCATTCTTCTGGGACTCTTGAAGACTAAACAAAAACAGAGTGTGATCTACCTGTTTATGAAATGTTTAAATAAACTTTTGTCATGGTAATATAAAAAAGATATTGGTGACTTTGATGCAGGAAAGTGAACTTATCAGTTCCATTATGGATGAAGAGAAGGGTGCAGTAATTAAATGGTTTGATGAATTGTGATTTAATAACATAATTGCTTTAAGATATAAAGTCCTGATTCAGCTTATTCTGCTGGGTGTTTAAGGACAGGCTTTTCTTTTCTTTTTTTTTTTTTTTTTTTTTAAAGTTAGCTTCTTGAAAACTAAAACCTCATTATTTTATATCTTTCCTGCTAAAAGGAAAAGAGATGAAAATATGATCAGAGAAAACTCTTTCAGCCAGAAAAGGTCTTTCTTCCAAATGAAATATTTGGAACCATTCCTGGATCTAAAGATCTGAGACCATGATAAATATTTTTGGATTAAAGAAGAAAATTTACCATGCAGAATAAGATCTTTATTATTAGCCTCCTACTGTCTGACCTTAATTGAGAAGCGAGGAGAATGCTGATTGGTGACAGACCTCAAAGCTTCCCAGCTTAAATGTGCTGTGATGTGGAATTATTTGTGTACAACTTGGATACAAACCTGTGGGTCAAAATGCATTCAGTTTAGTGTAAATTGGAAGTAAAAGCAAGAGCTAACAGGCTGGACTATTTTTTTCCACTCTTTTCATCTTAGATTCTATGACTTTTCCTTCAAACATTCCTCAGTATAAAGAGCAGACAAAAAGTTATGACAAATAAGTAATATATTCAGTATTGAAGTTACTCTCCATAAAATGAATGCTAAAGTTTAATTCCCTTATGTCTTTTTCTCAATTACCAATGGAAATATGGAAAATAAACAGTACTGGAATACAAAGTAACAATTAAAATGATCATGTAAAGAAAAATGGCATATAAAAATAACATATTTCTGCTTTAATAAGATCCATTAAATGAACAAAGACTTCTGGACTATATTACATACTAATAGAACCCTGATGACATCAACTCAGAAACTGAGATGTAAGGAAAAGATGATTTCACCTTTAAGTGATAGTACTGAATTATTTAAACATAATTGCCTATCAGATGATTTCCAGAGTAGGTCTGATTTTTCTACACAAGGCTGAACATTTTAAGGCATTAATCATATCCCACCCAACATCACTTGCAGCTGACTGCAATTCTCATTGTGGGGATTTGTAGGATTTATTGATTTGTGCCCTCTTGAATCATACATGATCATTTCTGCTGTGATACACAGAGATTGGCATCCTTTGGTGAGGATATCAGGTCACTATGTCTGAAACCTTTAAGCCCTTTGTGATGCTGGCTTGATGCTGTGGGAGTGTAATGTCCTCCATGAATTCTCTGTTCCTCATCTTTGTAAAATCAGACTTTGTCTCCAGTGCAATGACTCAGGCTTTGAGATTTCAGCCTGAATATTTTTTTCTTTTTTAGATTTTCAGATTGTATTCTTTACTTTTCCAAGATGTTAAAATATGCCTTGTTATCAGAGGCACGTAAATAATCATTTAACCACCAGACCTCTTTTTGTGCAGAGTAGGAGTAGTATTCCAACCCTCAGTGTTGTTGAACTGACTACCCACACAGGTCAGACAGACCCTCTGGGATCTGTGAGGATTATATTCAGTGGCCTATGTTGAGCTGTCAGTGATATCAGAGGACAGTTTAATTTCTGGCCTCAGAAACCTCTGAGTTCTCTGTGCTCTGTGCCTCACAGGCTCACGCTTCTGGGGTGCTGGGGGAGATGCTCCCTTCGCCTTCCCATTTGCACATTGTCTGCTAAGGAGGTTGCATGAGAGGCTTAGAATCACCAAAATACTTCCTTTTCTGTTAATTTAAAACTTTGTAAAAACCAGACTTTGTAATATTCCTTGCTCAGTTATTCAGCTACCAAAGTTTTTGTGACCAGGGAAACTGAGTAGTAATGACGAGTTATCAGTTGGCAGCTATTAGGTTTCTGCAGCCAAACAACAGAGACTGAAACTGAATTTTAGTGTGTGCACAGAAACCCCAATAGAACTAGTATGATTTTACTTCTCTGTTCAGTAACCCAGAATAGAACTAGAGGAAATATTACCACTAGAGTGAAATTCAAATGTTACAGTCTTATAGGGGCCATGCTATAATTCACATAAAGCTTTTGTGTGCTTGTTAGAGGCTTTTTCGTTTAATTAGATTGATCAAAGTTGTTTTTAAATTAAAATCTAAAACTCCTTTTTCAGGAAAATTGTGTAACTGCAGAGCAGAATGAACGATCTCTCTCAGCACAAGGCAGTGAATAAAAAAATTTCACATTGTATTTTGTCTCTTTTATGAATAAGGTGCAGTAGATTTTATTATACCCATTCCTACAGTCTTGATTTCTGTAGACACATGTTACTGTAGGAATCTCAATAGCATGAGATGTTCTTGGTTCTGTCCATAAAAAGTGTAGAGAAAAAAATATTTAATCATCTTCATAAAATGACTGCATTGAAGGAATTCTTTGCATGCCTGGGCCATGGCAGATTTTACTTTTTAATACTTCTTCCTCATGATTCATGGGTAAGAACTTGTTTGGAGTACTTATTTACTCTACAGGAATTCTTTAATAACAGATGTTTTAATTCTTGGGATTAAAAATACAGGCTTAAAATGTGCTACTAGAAACCACGTGGAAAGTGTGAGTGGTATTAACTGAGAGATATTCTGGTAGGTCTTTACTGTGATGCATTAATTATTTTGAAGTAATTCCATGTTTCCTCATGAGTAAAAGAAGAGAAAAAGGACAGAGAAAAAAACCCGCTAGTGAATTTGAATAATTTTGTTCTCTACAAATTAGAGAAATTCCCACAAATGTTCAAAGCTTTAAACAGCTTCTATAATGATGATGATGATGATGATAATAATAATTATAATAAACAACAATTGTTATTAAATATAATTTTTAATTGCAGTATTAGGAAACCTAGTTGCCAGTGGAAGGGAAAGCATCCCACTTATATTCCGGCCACAGTAATAAGCTGGACACCCATATTGTCAGAGCAACTGCATGTTCACTGTTATGTCCCTCTGTGGCTGTCATGATCTCGGCTGCCTGCCTGACATCTCTGAAAGGCCTTTACCATGTGATTCATTGTCTTTTACGTTTGCTTTTTACCTTCCAAATTTCTTCCTATTGACCACTCTTATCACATCTGTAACAAAGAGCTCACTTCATTTACTCTTTCCAAACTTGCACTGATATTGCTCACTTGATACCTTTATTTGATGGTTATAACACTGCTGACCTGGTCATTTCTAGCTTGGCCAGCAATTTTGTTAAACTAGTACCTAATTTTCTACCCATAAAAGCTCTAATTTCTGCCACTTTCCATGTTCCTCTCTTATTAATGAAACCAAAACAGTCAGCATTAGCCTGCACACAAAAAAATACCATTTTCATATCTGTAACACCATGAAATACCTTATAAGTATAGCAACAGATCACAATTTCCCCTTTGCACCCATGTCCTAATAATAACAACTAACCAAAACTGTTAAAAAAAAGAGGAAAATTCTGTTGCCAACTTCGAATATATATAAAGGCAGTGGTCTGTCTACCATTATACACTCCCAGTCCTTAGGAAAATCAGGAATATTATGATGAAATAAGAATATTTTTATTTCAGAAAGTTTCTCCTGGCCTATATATTGTAAAAAAACAGCTTCCATGGGCACTTCAGTCTAGGCATACACAAAGGTAATACACACTTAATTTTTCTCTTGCCACTACCTCTTCCTAGAAAAAAGTTTTGTCTTTTTTGTTTCCAGTTATTCTGGAACAAGTCTCTTTGTGTGTGATATATTTGCTATCCCAGAAGTTCTTTTCTAAGAATATTAATGCTAGAAATAAGAAAGGTTTTAGTTATTCATTGAGGATATCTAGAGGTAGGCGGTAAAATTTACACAAGATTTCGCAAAAAATTCCTCCCATATCTGGAGAATCATAAGATCAATTTACATTTGCAAAATTACATTTGCATCTTTCAACAAAAAGGACCCCACTATTCTTTCTTGGATCTACATCAAGTTGAAAGGTCCCATATGGAAATATGGGTAAGCCATGTGCTGTAAAGAACAGGCAATGTTCTGCAAAAATGAATCACAGGACATAAAGAAGAATTTAGGAGGGCTGTTGGGTCCTCTGTGGAGCAGCTGCTAAAGGTACTGAGCTGCCTAAAGTACTGCCTCAAGCTGCTGAGACCAATCCAGCTGTCTGAGTGAGAAGAAAGTCACCTTTTAAGGAGCTTAGGTAGCTACCAGGAATGAGGAGGTGCCAGCTTGCATCTACTAAAGCTGATTAATTTAAAAAAAATAGAACTTTCCATAAGACAACCAGAAGAAATCTCAAGTGACAGGTAGAATCAGAGGGGAAAGTGAAGAAAAGTGTCCTGATGCTTCCACACGACAGGTGAATGTAACAACCTAAGCACAAACAAATGAATGGATTTGTAAGCACTATTAGGGAAGGAAAAAGTCTGAATAACCTTACTTAGTGCATTTCTGTTTCCTCATCCACTTCAAAAGTGTGGAGTACTTGTTTGTTTTGGTTCAGTTTTGTTGTTTGTGGGCTTTTAATGCTGTTTTTCTCTCAAAGCTTCTTGGGGGTTTTGTTGTTTTGTTTTTTTTTCCTTTAAGGACTTAGGGGTTTTTTGTGTGCCTTTTCTTTTTTTTCCTGATACAATCAGCAGCACAAGCTTTTAGTCTAAACCTCTTTTTTCTTTAGTGTTTTATAATGAAATAAATGCTTGAAAGATTAAGGGCACAGAAATTTTTTTTAAAAAAACATGTTTAGCCACTGAATAGAATACAACAAATTGTTCCTTGGCTAATATTGATTTTTAGCATTTTGCACCATAAAAAAGGGAGAGAGAATAAGAGAAAGAGGCTACTTAGGTATTCAAGAATTCTAGTTGTAATCTTTCACAAGTTATATACATAGTGGCATCTTGGAAGAGAGACTTTCATTTTTAAGTAATAACTTACTGGAGACTGATAAATTATCATTACCATTTGTGCAAAGAAGAATAGCAGAAGAGAAAAATGATTTATTCTTCTGTGCTTAGAAATGGAGACTAGAAATAGAACATACCAAAAACAGATGCAAATCAGAGATGAAGAGATTTGGGGAGATGCTCACAAGCCAGATATGTTTGTAAAACATTTTTATTGTTATGGAATAGCTTGAAGTAGCACTAAATCCTTATAAATATCTGGATGTTGATAGAAAATGCTATACTGTAGAGCTTAATTGATCTGCTGCAGAATACAGCCCTAACTCAGTGGGGGTTAAAGGGCTTGACAATTTATTTTTTATTCTTAGAACAAATGGTCATCAGTCAGGTCTTTTTTTTATTCAATGATTCTCTCTTATTGATTGTCAAGAAACAACTAAATTTCAGTTTATATTCTTGGATTATAACATTTTTTGCTGAGGAACTTGATCAAAACCGTGTCCCAAAGGAGATAACATGAATTAGTAATGATTTCCAATCACTACGTGTATGGACATTATAAATGAAACATTAGAATAGAGCCTGATCAGATTATCAACTATGATTTGCAATATCTGCACAATCTTTACTCTTTCTGGAAGACTAAAAAGCCAATTAAGTAAAGTTCACTTTTAAATGAGCTGTTTAGCCCCATTTGTTCTTGTTAAAACTGTTATGGTATAGCAAACACTTTAGGATCAAGGGTAAAGTTCTCCATAATATGCACATACATTGATAACATTCAGAGTTTTTCTATGAAGACTAGCAAAAAAGACTGAGAAAAAGATCAGAAAATTTCTACCTTTCTTCACTAATTTAATGTAATCTATAATTGTGGGGAGTTGTGGAAAGTTTCTTGTTGCTTATCTTTTTTTATTTTTTTTTTTTTTTAAGTTTTCTATTTATCGGCAGTATGAAGTTCTGCAGACACTCCATCATTTGGAGATGTTCAAAATCCACCTGGACATGGCCCTGGCTAACTCGTTTTTTGTGGTCCTGCTTAGCAGCAATGTAGGATGGTCTCTAGAGGTGTCTTCCAACCTCATCATATCTGTGATTGTGTCCCACTATATTCTGTCCAGTCAGAATGGTATCAGTCTACTTTAACTGCAGATGAAATCTGGGCAGCCACAGACTTGTGTCCTCTATGTTAGCACTTTTGCTTCCTACATTGCCAAGCTGTTAACATCTACCTTGACCTCAAAGGTGTACCTTGAGATGTAGAAGGAATAGTACGTTCCTTGCTACACAAAGTGTTTATTCACATCTAACACAAGAAAAGTGGAAGTTATATTTAGAGTTTTCAAGCAGTCTTGGAAAGACCAGCAGTGATTGGTAATCACCATGACCACGACCACAGGCTTTCTGACAAATGAACAGCCGCTTATCCATCTCTAATGAGCTGTACAATGACCTGTTACTTCAGGATCAGATGCAGTGAAGATAATGTAATGATCTTTTTTGGGGGCTGACACAGGGAAGAATGATTGCCCTAACTAGAAGCTTAACTTACAGAATTTAGTCTTGATCTACAGTACAGACAGAAAAAAATCTCCTTATTTTAGACTGAGCAAAGTAAAGAATGTATCACATTTTTCTAATAGTTATGTCCTTCTCTCAAACTATTTTGATTAGTGCTTCTTAGAACTGAAGTAGACTCAATGAAAGGAAAGGGAAGAGGAAAGATAAAGGAGGAAAAAAGAGAAAATGAGAAAAGGAGTTAAAAAAAAAAGAAAAAGCAAGAAAAGGGGAAGGGGAAAAGGGAAGGGGAAAGGGGAAAGGGAAAGGGGAAGGGAAAGGGAAAGGGAAAGGGAAAGGGAAAGGGAAAGAGAAAGGGGAAGGGGAAGGGAGGATTTGTTGATATCACTACAATACTACATACAATTCATAATGGCTTTTAAATCCATTTACATTTTGTTTAGTTTTCTGTCGATTGTTATGATCATGAGTGAAGAGGAAGATATCAGTTTGAACAATGGATTTTAAAATTAATGTTAAGTTATTAAGCTTCCTTGATAAAACTTGATGTTTAAATATAAATTAAGTAAGGAGGTAGGTGCTGGAAATCGGCATGTTTTTTCCTCATTATTACAAAAAATCTTGAAGAAAAAAATATACATTTCATTGTATTCCCAGTTCATGTAATACAATTTCCTTCAACACCTGCTACAGTCTCCTTTGTTTTTTAAAGTGGGAGACATTCGTTACTTGTTCAGTCGTTTCTTTATGACTGTTACAAGGAAATTTGGATCACAAGTCTTAAAGGCTAAATGTAAATACCAAGCCTCTGTGAAAATGAGTTGCAAAACCTGCTTTAATTTTTCCTTTGAAAGCTAAATCTGTTCACAAATGGAATTAATTTTAATTATTTTTAAGGCAACCTTTTAGTGGGTTAGTAACATCATAACATAGAGAAATGTTGCCAAACATAAAATTGCCTTGGAAATAAAATACGTTTCTGAGGAGGTCTAGAAATATGTGTTTATGTGGCTGTATGGTATACTGACTTGCTTGCTTCTAAAAGTTTCAGTTTCATTGATGAAGACTCCAATTCTAGGTAGCTATATTTCTTCATGCCATGTTCAGAGAAACAATAGATTTTCAAAAGGGGTTTGCATCATCCAGAAAATGGAATGCAAATAAACAAAAGGGAAAGCATTATGTTTCCATCAGTGTATAGCCATGAAATAGCTGTCTGGAATTCACTGAGAAGTCACTCAAAGACTTTGGGCTGCACNTGGTGTTTTTTTTTTTTTTTTTTTTTTTTTTTTTTTTTTTTTTTTCCTGTTCCCTTACATCAGGAAGCTGTCCTGCTACAGGCTGGAAAAGGCATGAAACTCTTCTCCTGTCTCACCAAGGCTGGACTAATGAGCAGCCAGGAAAGTGCAAATTCCTAAGAACAAGAGTACACTTGATTCTTCAGACAAGCATTTAAGATACTTTCTGTTCCTCTTATGACTTCTGTTTTTCTATCAACAACTGCAAAATAGAAGTTACCTACTTAGTCCTAGAAGTAAGGATAAGATTTGTACTCTAACCAATGGCATGCAGAAACTTTTAATGTATTGCCTTTTCTCCATTCAGTTTAAGGACTATTGTATTACTGACTGTAAGGCAACACTGTTTTGTCAGAAACAAGGTACCATTTCATCACCTTCAAGGCTCTGGGGACATTTGTCACATCTAGGTTTCTTTTCATTATATATTGAATTTTTTACAAATGAGTGAGATTTGTAAATGGTATCCAATGGTCCAACACATCTTCCATCAGCTGCAACACCACTCCCCAACAATCTCTAAAAAATCTCTTCACTCAGTTAAAATCAGTCAGGATCCACTCAGATTCCACATATCCTTAGCAAGAAAAAAACAGTCACGTTTTGTGAGGAATTCAGATGCCCATAGCACTGGAAACAAAGAAGTTCCTATACACGGTATTTGAGATTTTTCCACCCATTACTAAGCATTTTGGTCTTTTCCAGTTGCATGAAGGTTTGTCCTTTGAGCTTTCAAAGCCTCATTCAGCACAGAAGCTGAGAAGGGATCATGAATGGCCTCCATGAGCTTAGGGACAGGGTGTTCTCTGATGCTATCATTTATGGAACAAGAAAGGGAGGCAGTATTTTTAAGAATGCTTATCCATGACACTCCTTTTTTGGTATGCAGAATATTTTTGAAACCACTTTAACACTGATTGACATTTATTTGTGGAGGGAAGAAACTTTCTTCAAGTTTTATGAATGAAATGTTTAAGGAGTCAGAAGACTCAACTGTACACCAGGAAAAATGTAGCTAGATGAAAGCAGAAAGCAATAATACCTACAATGTGTGGATGCATTAGTGAACAATTTTCTTTTTAAGAAACAAGAAGATACAGTTTAATTATTTAGAGAATTATAATTAAATCCCTTGTGCCCACCCCACCAATCATTGATAAAAACCCTATTTTGAGTGACCCTAAAAAGCGCTATGGCATTGCATAATCTCACAATAAATAGACTTATTCACAAGAATAAAAATATATTAATTTTCAAATTAGTATCTTCAAATGGCTCTCAAAAACCAGGATTTTGTTGTTAATTGAAACACTGGTGCATCCTCTTTACTCAAACTCTCAAAGTGACATAGCTTGCTTCTGTTTTCTCAATAAATTAATTCAAACAGCTGTGACTGCTGCTCATATTTTCTTTGTACATATATATATATAGAAGAATTCCCTCATCTCTGGTGCTTGCCAGTTATTTAAATGTAAATAACATTAATCATTAGATGTATATAATTTTTTATTACCCTAAGATCTGTTTAAATCTCTGCAGTTGAAGAATAATTTCCATTCCCACCTTTTCTCTACTTACATCTTTATGAATGCGACTATAAACATATTCTGTTTACCCTGACCACAAAAAAGGAAAAAGACTGAACAGTTACAAAGAGCTTCACTTTCCTCAGGACACAGTAGGATCGGTTCCTATTTATCAGGCCGGAAGTAACTTTTAGTGTTCTTTAGTTTCAGAGGGGGTTTGGAGACTGAAATGCTCCATTGTTCCAATGGAAAGGCTGTATGTAGGTTGTAAGGGAAGCATCAATTGGAAAGTTTTCCTCTTTTCTGTTGGGCAAGGATTATGTGTTGAACCTTCAAACTCTCGCCTTTCTCAATCATTATTAGTTCATTTATAGACAGATGAATAACACAAGCTTCTGGCTATGGACACTGATTGCCATAAGCAGCAGTAAACTGAATTTTTAGCTTGGCATTTCATGTCCCATCCCACTGCACAGTAGATTTATTTTCCTCAAATATTTAGACTGCAAAGAAGCTTATTTTTAGTTGGGCAGTTTTGAATGGACAGTATGGTGAACAGACAACTCTTCAATAGCCTTTGAGGTGTTAGCAATTCACATAGCAATACTCCAAATCTAGCACTGCTAGTGACCTACAATCAACCATACCAGTCTTCTCTCAGACTTTTGGCTCAAAACCTTTATCTTGGCACCTTCATCCCTGTGAGTAAAACTAGAGAGCTCTTTGGGCTTATGAGGTCTACAATCCAACCCTTCTATATTCCCAGTTTGTCACTGGTCTTTGCAACTCTCTTGGTCTTGTTGACCCTTATGAAAGACCTATAAATCCCTTCACCAGTCAAAAGACAAAATGTTTGGGCTTGTAGCCACTTCTTTAATTGGGAAGACTATAGAAGCTACTTAGTTGTCTTTCCTTATCCCCTTGCCTGCCAGGATCCATAAGAGATGGCTTCTCAACTTTAAGAAATTTTAAAATACTTTTGCCCTTTTTGTCAATACATCTCATGAAAAATTCTCATTACATTTGCTATTTTGTTTCCCTTGAGTCCTGTATTACAACATATTTTTCTCAGAAAATACAGACATTAAGGTTTACATTTTTTAGAATGTTTAATGTCATCAGCAATACACTTATATTTATTCCTTTATTGGAAAGCTCACAGAAAAATTACTTTAGAACTATATTAAGCTGACATTTATCTGAACAGCAGAATGACAGAAGTGTTAACTAAAAGCAAAGTTAACAAACCTAGCTTTACTTCAACAGTTTTACTTTGACATATTTGTTTTATTCAAATGCCTTTAAATAAACAGATAAGAAATCTGTCCTGGATTTGATACTTATGGTTTATTTCATACTTCAGCTCTTCTATCTGAAAAGATATTCTGGCCAAACTAATTCAGTAGCTGTTTTTTTCTCATTTTAAGTTTTTGGATTTGGCATTCCCTCAACTACCTTGTAACAACTATACTTCACTTTGCAGCTCTGTATATTAAAAAGTATAAGGCAAAAGTTCTGATTTATTACATAGTTTTCAAAAGTATAGTTTTCCTTTGTATTGAGTTAATTGCCTTAACTGATGCCGCTGGTTTGCAGGGTCTGGAACTGACTAGCAATGATGGTGCATCTGGTGGATACCAGTTGTAACCTTGCAGCTGACAATAACAACATCTTGTTTTGGGGAGAAGATTTAGATTGTTTTACGTCAGGCTTGAAGCCCTGTCCTGCTGTCAGCAGCACCGATGTTATAACTAAGCTAACTTCACACTGGTAAAACAGATTATTATGAGTTTTGTCACTGGTAGCACATCTGCCAGACATTTGATGGCTTTATGCTTTTTATCCAAACATTTTAAAGAGCTTAGTTGCACATTTAGCTTGCAAATACTGGTAACATTTTTTAGATTTAGCATAGCGAAATCAATGTCTTGGAAGCCATATTCAGAGAGAAATGTTTCATAAGGATAAAAACAGGGCTATTTTTCCTGACATGCACATCTCTGCCAGTGTGTATCAACCCTCCCTGGGAAAAGACCAACGACAAATCCTCTACTGTGTAAAAAATTGTTCTGAGGGGTTTCACGGAATGCCATCAGAGAAGTGCTACGCCTTATATCTCTTTGGTTCATTTGTTGTCTTCCACTTATCCTCCATGTCTTCAAGAATGTTTGAGTTAAATGTGTATAGATAATTTTAAAATAATTTTAATGTTTCAGTGTTGCAATTACTGTCAGAAGGGTTTTCTAGAGTAGAATCTCAGCTCAGTAATTCTAACATCCAGCATGATGTTAGATGACAATGCATGGTACACCTGGTGCATTTCCAAGAACCCATCTTCTCAGAGATTCTGTTCTGCATTCCCAGGAAAACCTGATCCCAATGTCCCTGACTGCCCCACCAGATGTTGTGGTTTGAGGTCACATAATGCAAATCTGCATTCCCAAACCCAGACCACCTGTATGCACAGTAATCAGATCTGATTGATTATTTTAGGAGCATGTTCTGAATGAAATAATACCTGTTTCAGGTGTTTTTGCATCAAGCCTTTCAAGTTCCATAATAATATATGAAAATGTGTGTTACTTACAGATGCTTCTTATGTTTTTGTTGACATCATCATACTACTGTTTAAACTAGAAAAACATGAAGTCCTCTGAACAAAGTGGAAAAAAGATTTGTCAACAGACACTATCTGTTATTTTTGTATTTCTACAATATTTAATTACGGAAATGCTCACTTAACTGGCAACTGTTTGACATGAAGTGCTCCAAAATTTATCTTTTGGTGGGGTTTTTTTAAAATCTGTCTGTTGATCTTTCTCATATCCTAAAAATCAGAATGAGTGGCAATGTTAGTGTGTATAATACCAGTCTTTCTTAGCAACATTTTAAATTTCCAATAAGAATCTTAAAATTACAAGCTAAAATACAGTGATTTGAATTAGTTCATTATGCAAAACAAAAAGCTAGTTTAATGCTTTAAGTGAACGCCTCGCAAACCCAATCACCTTTTGTCAGTTGAGGCTCTGTTTTCATCATCGAGTCTCTTGTAATATGTATTATCAGATTAATCCAGTAATTTATCTGATGTGGAGGAAAATAAAACCTTTACTGAACTTCTACATAATTTGGCCGTATTCAGTCTAGTTCTTTTGTTTATATATAAATAGCAGCTTTTTTTTTTTTTTTGAAAGTTAATTTGATTCAAATATAACCAAGAAACAAATAATGGCTTAATTTAAATTACCTGATCTATTAATTTCTATTAATCGATTGTTAAAATATTTCCATATCAATTTCTATACAAACTGAGGAAAAGACATAGAACCTTGGGTAACTGTAAAGTGTTTCGTTTCAAATGGGTAAACAAAATATTAATGGCTTTCACAGGGATTATCATGGTTAGCATATCACATTCCTCTGATGAAGGTCTCAAAAAGATCTGTAAATGTCACAGCATAGGAATATTCTTAATACAAGATTTCAGGAACTTTGATCTGCTTAATCTAGTCTAATTAACCAAACTATTTCTGGGACTGTCAACAATGAAGTACTTAGAAATCAGCATTACAATCATGATTTTGTCATATAATATTATTGAAAAGACACACACCAGCAGAAAGGATCAGAGAGAACAATGTAAATAGGACAAATCACTTTTCTTATTCTTTTTGGGGTTTCAAGTATGAATTGTGATTCCTTCAAGGAGTTTTACTGTTCTATCTCACTTCATATTATTGCCATGATTTTTCAATTTATTTCACCGCAGATTCATTGCAAATCATTTACTTTGAATGCTCACCACTGAAAATTGCAGAAGTATCAGCTGGTTATAGTTTACTGGAGAGGATGGGCTAAGGTAGCTTTACTCCTCTCTGCTCTCTCATCCAGGGCTGTAGTGTCTGTTTCCAAAGCACACAAGGTTACCACAGGTGCACAGCTCTTACTCCTTCCCTCATTTGGGTTATGTCTGTGTGTCCCACAAGGGATTTTGTGAAACGAACTAATACAGTTTATGACTGTGGGGCAAGAGGACACAGAAATCATCACATTTCTTTCCAGAAGAGCAGTTTGAGCAATACAAGGAGGACTTATTTTCTTAATATTGCAGCAGAAATCATTTTTAGAAGGAGTAGTAGTAGGAATGGGCTATTGCTAGACTGATCAGCAAGATTCTGTTTATTTTGCTGTAGTTAGGTACAAGCAAATGTAGTCATGTATGCAACTCATTCAAGTTAGATGAAAAGAGTTTTTACAGTGTTATGATGATATTTAGATTTTACATCCTTTTCATTCAATTCTTGGTTGGAATATAATTTCTGGACAGAATCAGAATGGTTGACTTTTTTTTTTTTAATATTTTTGGTCCTGAGTGGTTGTGTTTTTAAGGTGTGATGGCCCTGCATATTCTTCTTCAGGGTATAAGGGCAATCCAAAACTATGGAGAAAAAAATTGATACCATACTGAGTTGAATGAAATGTCCCTTAAAAATTTTGGGGTTCTCTGCTTTTCCATGAAAAAACATTTTAAAATAAAATGCAATAAATTTAATTTTATGTATTTTTTAAAACACAAAAACTATAATAACATTTTTGTCATATAGCTTTATCTGTTTTACAGAATTTTAATACTATGTCAACATCAGTAGAGCAAAATGACATGTCACATTAAAATATGATTACTTCTCATATTCTTCAAAACTACTATTTTTGCAATTTTACAACAAATTTTGGTCTTTGTGTGTGATGTGAATGTACTCTCACAATCCGACATACAATGAAGCCTCATTTTGCTCTTCTGCTGTTTACATATTGTGGAACAATATGAAAAAGTGACAGCATAAATCCATGCCAGAAGCATACCTTAATCCTCAACATTGAAGTAGTTTTTTAAAAAAATAATTAATTTTGAAAAGTTGTCAAAATTTTCATTTTTTGGCATAGCCTACAACTTCCTCATGAGAGAAAGAGGAGGGACAGACACTGATCTCTTGGTGACTATGGTAGCTGTGGATCTTTGTAGCTGTGGCTTAAACCTTAAATTGCTGTGAAGATTAGGTTAAAAATTCAAGTAGTTCATTGTACATGATGGAACCACAAGAATCACACCAATTACATCCAAAAGCTTTCAAACTAACTGAACACAAGATGGCATTCTGCATTACAATTCTAGCTAACTAGGCTCCCTGTCAAGTCAATTGCAACTCACCTTTAAACCCAGAGCCAAGAAATTTCCAAATTAAAACTTAAGCTCCATTCTTAAATCACCTTAATAATGTCTGCAAAATTATTTTTATGGTGGTTATTCCACTAGTGGAGACACTTGCAGTATTGATGTATAATGAGATCAGGTAAGGACAGCATGTCAGCCATAACTCCTGATTTACTTGATTCTGTCTGCATGAGTCAGGCCACAGTATGGACATTTATTTTAGTTTGAGTCCCTCATTATCTGCCACAGGTACATAGTGTCAGTGTAGATGAGGGGGGCTCAAAACCAACTTTAAACAGAACAAGAGCATTTTGAAGAAACATCCTTCATTTGTAGAGCCATTCAGCCTTGTCCTCTGAGCTTGAGAAAGTCCTTTCCCTCTTGGACCAGGACACATTTGTACCACAAGTCATGCCTGGCTGAGCATCTCTCTAACACAACCCTAATTTGAAACCTGGTAGCCAGTTTTCTCTGTGAACCTTTTTGCATTCTTATTACACAGAAGAAAATTGGCCCATAGCTAGAGTAAATGAGGTCAGGTAATCCTGCTGACTTCTGTAGATTATTTTACAGAAAAAATTCATTTTCTCTGCAAGTCAAATGTACAACATGAAGTTTGGTTGTTTTTATTAAACTAATTTTTTGAACACTCTCAGCCTATGTAAGCCTAAGATTAATACTTTTTAAAGTAGAAAACATGTTCTTATAGAATAGAGATTTTTTTTAAATTCTGGAGAACCAAAAAAATTTTTTATTAAGAACAGGATAAGTACAATAAGTGAAAGTCAGCGTGATTATCTGTCTCAGAATATGTCATCTTCAAGTATGGGCAAGAAGAAGCCATTTACAAGAGTGAAATGATAGCCATTTGATTTTTCAGTCATTTGCCTGAAACTGTCAGCATGTATATATATATACAAGTGGCAGGCTACAAAAAGTGGTGACATCTCCTGAGAATGACTTATATTCAATAAAACTATCTTTTTTAAGTAAGCCCAACAGACCTACCAGATAATAATGCCTGTGTATTGTTGCACCTACAATTGATGCCTGGCTGCCCAGGAGGAATAAAAGACTTTGATTTGCCTTACCTTTCATGGGATTAGAATATAACCCCAAAACAAAACCAAATAAACTCAATATAAAACCTGTACAATAAGCATAGAAGCTATGAATTCAATCTTATGCTAATTTTATTGCCTGAAATTGTATGAGTACCTTCTTACAACCTTCTCTAGACATACCTTTTACAGCATCAAGCAACAAACTAGATCTTTAAGTAGGCACAATATTGTTCTAAGAACTATTTTTTAAAGATTGATTTAGTTTGGGAATGATTTTGTTTGAATATTTTTGTGTAAGAATAACTCCAGTCAGAGGAAGGACTGTGAAACAAGAAAAAAAATGGTTTTATCTTCTTGTTGGACCATATACTTGTCTTACATGTATCAGCATAACACCAGTATAGCAGCAATAACTTTCCAGTGGAAAGAAATGAATATGTATACAGGTGTTGCATGTACATGTATGTATAAAATGTTAAATTTCTGATTTCCTCTAAACCTTTGTGATGATTAACATTGTAATTATTTCATTGTTCAGTTTGGTGTAGTTGTAAGAGATAGATTCTATACTAGATAAGTTTGAATTCTTTGTGTAAGTTTACAGTTAGGCATAATTTGTTCCTTTGCTAAAGTGGCACATCTGTCAAGCACAAACTACTGCAGATGCTTACCTAGTTGGTGTTAGAAAGGGACTGCTGCGAAAGTCCTTGAGCACATTTCAGATATTCTTTGTTTTCACTCATTTTTTAAGATACAAAGATCCCTATGTGGCAATATTAGAACAAGATATCTACATGGTAGACGCGTGAAGTTAAATGAAAAAATACCCCTTTGCATGTCCATTTATATCTCTTATTCTGCGTTAAGTAATCAGACAGTGAATGAGTCACACAAATTGCTCTTCATCTGGATAAGCTGAACAAATTGATCACTTACACTCTTGATGGTTTTAGTCTGAATGATCATCAATTTATCATTATCTTTGCTGTTTTATAGTAAATTAACCTAACAGTAGCAGCTATATCAAAACCAAACACACAGACATGGTGATCGTTTAGTCTGCTACAATCTGCCTCAGTTCATATAGAGCCTCTTGAACATTCCACTGTCCAGCAATTTAGGGTCTGATAATGAGTTATAGTAAGTCCATTTCAGGAGTCATAGATTGTCTAGACAGAGACTGCCATTCTTCAGATACAGCCCTCCTATTCTGTTTCTAAACATACAACTTCACATTTGGCTATATTTAAACACTTCTGTAGTTCATGTAAAATTTGCTGAATCATCCAGGATGTTCCAAATTTTGGTCTATTTTTATTAATAATTTGTAGTGTTTCTGTCTTCACTCTGGTTTTGGAATTTATTAACACATCTTAATTTTTCTCCAGGCCTCTAATAGGAACATTAAATGCCAGAACATCTAGGATTACTCCCTCCAGGATCTGGCTACATTATGTTAATTAATTTCCCTCTTACGTGATTTCAAAACTATTGGTCAGTTCTTAATGTGATTGTTGTGGTTTAGCACCACTATAATAACTAGGGGGCACTCTTAATAGTGACGAGAAGAATGAACAGAATTAACAACAGAGAAACACTTTATTTGCCTGGAGCTCAACCGAAGGAAAAACAACAGTGTAAGGGAAACTCCAAACTTAACACAGAAAAGCACCTGACAAAAACCACACGAAAGGGAAAAAAGAAAGAAAAAAAAATGGAATAAGGGAACTGCTTTCAAAGGCCAGCCAAGCTGGCCAAAGAGAAGCAGTGGGAAGGGAAAGCTGTTTCCTTTTTTTCTCTCTCTCTGGTGGAAGCTAGCTCCCAGCCCTTGGAGTCTCTGTAAAACACAACACAGTGAAAGGTTCTCCCCCCAACCCAGGATGTTATTTGGGGAAGCTTTCACCCTGTAGCTGTGCTGGATTGGCTCCGATGCCGATGGGGGATTGTCGGAGTCAAGCCACGAGGTCTGGGAGTCGGAGAAGGGGAGCCGTGCAGCTGCTCTCCAGCTTTGCAGGAAGCCAAAGAGAGAGAACTTCCATTGTTTCGGGCTTTTAAGCTCTCCAAGTCCCACATGAATCTTGCGGTCCTCTTCCCAGTTTCGCCGCTTCCGATTGGCCAGCGGTCTGGGCTCCACTTCCTCCTTCGAGGTTCCCGGCTCCAACAAAATGGCAGTTCCCACCAAAATCTG
>VXBA01002140.1:0-16338 GCA_013399895.1 Serilophus lunatus | reverse complement strand
CCACGCTGGAGCAGCCTGTGCCTGAGGGACTGCACCCTGTGGAATGTGAGCCATGTGGCAGCTGTGGGTGAAAGGCTGCTGCCCATGGGATGGACTCTTGCCGGAGCAGTTTGTGAGAGGAACTGTGTCCTGTGAGGGATGGGACCCCATGGAATGTGGCTGGAAGGACTCTTCTCCCCAAGCAGCGGCTGAGAACAGCAGCTGACCACAGCAACACCTCCCCTCCCACCTCACCTTTTCCCTTGACCGCTGCGGGAGAATAGGTTGGATGTAAGAAGGAGGGGGTGGGGGGTAAAAGGTGTCTCTTATTGTCTCTCACTCTTACCTCTGATCTTGTTAGTAATAAATTTGATTATTATTCCCACATGGAGTCTTGTTTTGCCTGTGACGGTGATTAAGAAAGAATCTGTTGTAGTCCTTATCATGAATAACGAAACCTCTCGTTATATTCTCTCTCCTCTGTTGCTGGATGAGGGGGAGTGAGAAGGTGGCTGTAGTGGGCCCCTGGCACTCAGCCCGGGTTAAACCACTACGCCTGTGTCTCCTAAAAGTGCACCTCTAGAGAAAGGAAGAGAAATTCAAGATACATTTTGTTTATTTGGTCCTTTGCTGACATGTCTTGCCAAGAGAGGAGGAGGAGGATGTTTCCAACATCAATCCATAGCACATGAGCTGACAAACTGCTGTTATCATCTTTAACAGCAGCAGCTGCAGGTTCAGGTCCTTCTGTTGGAGGAAGAATCAAATCTCAGTTTCCCACTTTTAAGACAAATGTTCCAGGACATAAATACAGAAAGAGTGAGCGCAGTTGCCACAAACACTGAATGAATTCTGTCTTACTGTCTTTGAACACCTCAGTTTGCATGTGCTGAAATAAATTAATTTTCAAAATTAATATGCACATACATTTATGGTTTATTTTATGCTAGTAACTCTACTTCATCTGCAATTTATTTTTTTTTTCACATTTGAAAGCTAGCCAGATACACCAATAACTGTTGTCTATATCTCATCTCATATCTCTAGTTCTTTCTTATTGCATCTCCTTATTTGACATGGCCTTGAAACACAGTATATGTATTTGTACCCACTGTAAGATTAATTAAAAAAACTGTAGAGAAATAGTCCTTTTATGCCACATTTTCTCCAACTTGTGCCAAATATGTCCTTTAAATAGGACAGATTTTGCCTTAAGTGTGCCTGTACCACTCCACCATGAAGAGTCCAGATGACAGTCTGTATTTGATGAGTTTCATCCTGTGTCATATATAATTTCCTTTCCAGCACATTTTTCAGTCTTAAGGTGACTGGCATTGCAAAGAGCATGGCACCAAAAAGGATAGGCTCTTCAGCAGGATAAGGATAAATAAATGTATGAACACTGATGGACATGCTGCTTAAGAATTTTCACAGCTTAAAAGTAATTATTTTTAAGAGGTAGTTACATGTATTAAATAATTAAGATACCTCCTGTGTTTTTCATGCCTTCCGTCACTGATCCTTAGAGCTAACTTAGTGATAATAATAGATAATGGCAATAACACTTAGCATATAATGGTGACCTCTTTTTTGAAGATCAAATATAAATTAAGCTTCCCAGTCTTCTTGTGAAGTCATATATCCATTTATATCAATGGCCAATGTACTGTATGCCTCTATTACCATTTACCACATTCTTACTTTAACTACTTTTGAATTATGATCCCTTTTTAAATCTTCATTTAAATTACATTGTAAGCTTTTGAGAGCATAATTACTTTTTCCTTTAGATTTTTCTTTGGCAAGTACTTCATTGCAAGACATTGCCATAATATTAATGATCCTGGGACCTTCAAAAATTATCACAAGACTGTCAACAGTAGAGTATGATGGAGACCAATTAAGAATTCACCCAACCTACATAGATTTTAAAGGGTATTTCAAAGGTGACCCACACAAGCTGCAGGTGGATCATCATGAATGCATGTGTTTCACTATTAGAAGTCATTCTCTGTTGTCTTTCTGATCTTCCATTAGCATATGATTATTGTAGTGATGTGTTACAACCCAAAATACCTTACTAAAATAGCACATTATGGAGGGATAATGATTGTTGTGCAGTTTGAAACCCAGAAACTTGCATATAACTATGCTGAATGAAGATGAGGTAGAATTGTTTTATTTAAAACGTTTATAATTTTAAATATTGATCTTATCCCAAGCCATTTCTTTCACCTAGGCAAATAATGTTCCCTTTCTCCTTTCTTCCTCCTCTCAACTGTCTGGAATGTACTTCTAAGAGTCAAAATTTCTGACAAGAGTAAGGGAAAAGGAATTTGCAGCTGATATCAAAAGAACACGGAGAATCCAAATCTTTCTTTTTTGATATGAAATGGCTACAGAATATTTTTTTACTGATTGAGAAGTATGCATTCAGCTAAGAGTCTCATTTCAATATCATATTTCATACTACATGAAGATCTGAACCTAAACAATGGACTTGAAATCTTTAACCTTGAGGGAGGTTTTGCATTCAAGTCCAAGTTTAGACGGCAAAATTTGGGCTTAACAGGTCAAATCAAATTTAATTATTGATGAATGCTTTGTTTTGCATTTCTCCACTATGACATTTAAATGTAAATGCTGTCTTCTGGCCTATCCCATTCACTATGACATTGAAACACTGTACATAGTGATGAAACTGAACCTGTTAAATATGTATTGATGACCTTTCCATACTGTTCCTCCTGAAAGCTCATCAATGAGATTGAAAATTTAGTGCTTACAACACAAAGGTTACCCATTGCCTATTTATGTTTGGAAAGGAATTAAAAACATATTCATTAACAGGTCTGTGCTTTGAGAAGCTGTTTCTTCACAAAGGTAACTGTTCAAAAGTAGCACTGTTTATAAATAAAAAGTGATCTCAGTAGAAAAAATGGTTTTCACTCAAACAAATCAACATGAATAAAAAATTGAGAACCCAGTGAACAGCCTAATAGAGGTCCAATGCAACCAGCAGACAGCTGGCACTTCCATTCTTACAGGTCTCATTTAGTTGTTACCTTGCACAAATAGTTTTTCAGACTGGGCACTACAGTGGTTATTGCTGTTGTGCCAAATGTAGGAACAATGACGTTTAGGAGCAGTGTATCTAAGAAGGAAAGTTTAGAAACCAAACTTTCCCATAAACTCTTCCACACCGACATCTACCATTCTTCATATTTGTCATAAGTAAACTTTAGTGAATATTCTGTGGTAGTCTTATCCATTTTCCTAAAAATAATGCTCAATAATCTTCTCCACGGACACCTCCTTGTTGCAGGGGAGAAGCTTGTGTGCCCCTATGAGTTTGCGAGCTATGCTGGTAGGATGTCCCATTGCAGACAGGTCTCAACTGAAGGGTCAGACTAAGTGTGTCCATGGGTAGGATGGGCTCGCCTCCTGGCAACCATCCTAGGAGAAGGACAACTCTAACCCCAAACCCGGGCAGATGGAGCTCGTTTAGCCCTGTAAGGCCATCCATCTCAGAGAAGGATACTCTAACTAAACCTACGTCCTGAGGCCTTTGCTGTCACCGTCCAAGCTTGCTAGGCCCTGGCAATGAATCTTTGGAGTAAAGGGTGGAGCCAGTTCTGCGCACGCTGAGCCTCACCTAAAAAATCCATTGCGCAGGCTAGAAGGTTATACTCACATTTGTAAAGTCCTGTAGCGACAGACGAGGGTCAAAACAGCAGGTGATAAGGTGCGCTGGAAGCCACAGACCCAACCCTGCATCCAGGCGGTTCAGGACACTGGTCGCTCAAGATTGACCCCAGAGATGGCAGCCTTGCTCGGCAACATCCTGAATGACTGAGCAGCCTTTTTCAAGGAGAGCACTGCTTGGTCCACATGAAGAGGGGCCTAGAAAAGGTGGCCTAACCAAAGCTCATCTTCCCCCTCACCCATTTGGCTAACTGTGGCCAACGGGCATCTTCTGATGCAGTCAAACAAACAAAGAGAGACAAACACCTCCCTCCAGAGGTGCATCCATACTGACACTTTCATGTTGGAACATCAGAACCACGCGTGGTAATGTAGATAGTGGATGTCCTGAACGTCGTTCTGCTCTAATTGCCCATGAGCTATCACGACTTAACATCAACATTGCTGCTGTCAGTGAAGTTCATATCCATGAAGAAGACAACCTCCAAGAACGTGTTGCTGGCTACACACTATTAATATAGATAACAGGTTAGCAAAGGCATACAGAGCCTTGGGAAAACTCCATAAAAGAGTTTGGTGCAATAAACACCTCAAGAAAAGTACAAAGATTAGTCTCTACAGCACCATTGTACTGTCTACTCTTTTATATGGGTCTGAATCATGGGTCATCTACCGCCACCACCTGTGACTCCTCGAATGCTTCCATCAGCTCTGCCTCCGTACAATCCTAAACATCCACTGGACTGACTATGTGACTAATGTCACTGTCCTTGAACAGGCAGGGGTCACCAGTATTGAGGCCATGCTGCTGGGGACACAGCTGCGCTGGGCAGGGCACGTCTCCAGGATGAAGGATCACCACCTCCCTAAGATTGTGCTCTATGGTGAACTTGCCACCGGCTGCCGCAACAGAGGAGCCTCGAAGAGGAGGTACAAGGACTCCCTGAAGCAACATATCAGTGTGGGTCATATTGACCGCCATCAGTGGTCCACTCTGGCCTCCAATTGAGAGACATGGAGACACACCATCCATAATGCTGCTGCCTCCTTTGAGAATGCACGTAGAATCAGTGTCGAGGAGAAAAGACAATGCAGAAAGAACCGTGTCTCATCACTACCACCTAAGGAGACTTTCCACTGTGCTTTTTGCAACTGAATTTGCCTGTCCTGCATCAGCCTTTTTAGTCATCAGTGCACTTGCAGCAAGCGTGGGTAGAGCTCTTCTCATATATTCATTCGCGAAGCCTAGCCATGATGCTCAATAATGTTGCCTCTATTTTCTGTTACCTCTGATATATTCTTTGCAAGTAGCTATATTACAAATTTAAAAAATCAGTTCCAACTTACAAGCCGCATGTCCGTGTTCCCTTTACTCTTGGATATAAACTTCAGTCAGTTAATTGAATCAATAATATGCTTGTTCAATGTTTTTATTTGGGAAAATAAAGGTCTTTAATTATTCTGAAAAATTTAGTCTCATCAAATGAACTTTACTTTTAAATTGTGCATTTTGGAAGACAGCAACTGATATTTTCATATCTCAGCAAAGATTAACTACAAATACATTAAATGGTTAGCTGAATAATGAAATGATTCAACTGATACTTCGCAGATGGGTATTTGTGACCTGGGACAACCTTGATTATTTGTTTCTTGTAATCAGGCTTTCCTGCTGGTTGCTATTTATTGACTACAATACAGTGCTGGCCAGCTCTGGCATAGGTATCTGGGTTTGCAGCATTATGTACCACATGAAGAAGTGTCTTCTAAGGTAATTCAGAACAACTACCTAAAAACAAGAGGACTGGACAAAGAAGATATGAATATGAGACTGCAATGTTACTTAGGCAAGAGATTATTTCAGATCTCACACTGATTTTTTAATACATGTTATGTTATTTAGGATGAGGCCAATAGTTGTCTGAAGACATTTTAGCAGAAGAGCTCCAATTGAGTAGTTCAGTGATGTCTTCATTCACATGAAGAACTAAGTTTAAATTGTCATTTTAAAGGATTTTTTCAAATTTTGACATTTATTTTCAGTCCAAAAGAGTTTTGTCTTTTGTTCTAAAAAAATGCAATCTTAAAAATAATTGATTTTGTTTGGTTGTTTATACTGCTGACATTTACCTACTTTTTTACAACTTTACATATTAAACTGGACTGGAAATTGCACTTTAAAAAAGCTAGAAATTTTTTCAAATTATGTGGCATTATATAAAAAAAGCTGCACTAACAGTTTGTCTAAGGTTTTAGGATACTGTGCATGACAGACGGAAGTTTGAAACAAAAAGGACAAAGATGGGCAAAAACCATCACCAGGAAAAGAAGGACACCATATGCACACAACGTGATCAGGAACATCATTGGAGGAGCAGCTTGTGGACACCAACTGTACACCAGATCCTCAAGAGTAATTTGTTAAGGACTTATCTCAAAGTATCCTATGGCTATTAGAGATTGTTTGTACTACATGTAATTCTAGGATTGGCTGGTAGACAAACCTCTGATTACTGGCAGAAGCCCTTTTGAAACATCCTATAAGCTAATAGAGACCCTTGAATTACCCTATAGTAAAAGCTGTGGTTATCCAGATGCGCTTAAAAAAAACATAAACTATTGTAAAGTATAAAAAGTAGGTTGTAATAAACAATAGAGAAATTCTCCTGGTACACCACACGAATCTTGGGGCTCATACACTTTAGGAGAGTTTGTATCATTGGCCACAAAGTGTAATTTAAAAAGTGATAATTTTCTCATGTTATATTTTCTGTCAAGTCTAATACAGACAACTAGGTGGTATTTTGAATTTGGGAAGGTTTTAGAAGTTTAATTCCAGGCAAGGAATCATAGTTAATCACTTCACTATCAAGGCATGGATTAGCAGACAGGCTCATGTTTAATTTGTCTAAAAATTCCTAGTGAAGCCACCAGAATAATTCACACATATCTTGACTCTGTAGCTTCTTTCTGATATATTTAACATTGCTGCTATGGGTAGTATTGGGTTACAGAGTCACAGAGTCATGGAACAGTCTGAGTTGGAATTGACCCACAAGGATCATCAAGTCCAACTCTTAAGTGAATGGCCTTTATGGGGACCAAACCCATGACCTTGGGGTTATTAGCACCATGCTCTAACCAAGACAGGTGACCACAGTCCTGGCCATAAATAGCAGCAATACTTTAGAGTATAAAAGTAACTGAAATAGACTGGAGAAATACCTGGTTTGACTGCTATTATCACTCTGAGTGTAGTCAGTTATTTATAAAAAGAATATGAGATGCTCTTCCATGACAGTGAATGCTCTTTTTTTACGTACTTTCTTGGCTTTTATCAAAGTTCAGCTTAGGACCTCATAATTTACACCTACATCTTTGCCATGATCTGGATCTTTCCTTCCATTAGTATATGTAAATTATTTTTTCATTATTGAATTATGTAATGTGGTGACTTTGGTCAGCTACCAGTTGCCCACCAAGGGAACACAGACTGCTCCAGCCTAGGTCCCCTGTGAGGTCAAAAGTCCTGCCAGCAGACCTGCTCCAGCATTGGCTCCTCACTCTATTGGTCCACAGGTCCTTTCAGAAGCCTTCTCCAGCACAAGATCCTCATGGGTTCACAGCTGCCTTCGTACACTCACCTGCTCTGGCATGGAATCTCCCAGGTCTGCAGGTGGATCTCTGCTTTCTCATGAATCATTATGAACTGTAGTGGCTTAGCTGCCTCACCATGGTCTGCACCATGGTGTGCAGGGGACTTCCTGCCCTGGTGTCTAGACTACCTCCTCCCTCTCCTTCTTTACTTACATTGGGGTCTTCAGGGCTGTTTCTTTCACATATTCTCACTCTCTAACTGCAGTTGCGAGATTTTTTTCTTTCTTCTTAAATATATTATCATAGAAGTTCTAGCAGTGTCATTGATGGGTTCAGCTTCTACTAGTGGAGGGTCTATCTTGGAACCAGCTAGAACTGGCTCAATCCAAAAGGGAAAATTTTTCTTCTCACAGAAGCTACTGTTGTGGCTGGCCTGCTACCAAAACATTGCTGCATAAATCAAATACACTTCTGGACTCTACAACATTCTTAGCTGAAATATATTTATCAAATTTCTACTTGTATTAAAAAGAGACATAAGTAATATTGAGGCATTTCCACATTTCTCTTTCTCTCATTTTCTACAAAAATAGGAAGATGCACAGTGTATTTTCATACTCTACAAAACTTCTTCCTTTCTTTGCTTTGCAACTGATTTTCTCAGGAAGTGTAAGTGGTAAAAAGCTTGTCTAATAAACCCTGTCAAAACCAGAACTGAAGTTGACTGAACCCAGACAAGAGTAATGTTGATAGTAAACTGTAGAAGAGTTTTATTTCAGTTCAGAAGATATTAAACATTTCAGCATGAGAAGATTCTGAGTTTAAATGAAGCTTTGATATAAAAAAAGCCCACATTTATTCGATTTACTTTTACATCATGATGCATTTGATTGACATACTTTGCGATCCCCAACAGGGGAATTTCAGCGATACCTAATGTCTTCAAAGTATTTTGTGTCAAAATCCCTCATTGACTTTATTTTACATAACTGATCATGAAGAAAACAAGATAGAAAATTTCTTATTTAAAAAAAAATAATATAACAAACTGGTTTGTACCAGAAGATGCATGAAGTCTATTTACTCTGTTTCATATGTGTAATTTTATGTATTACTACAATACTTCAGTTTCAATAACTCTCAAACGACGACGTGTTCTCAATAGAGTAATTCATAAATATTGAAGACTGTAATCTTCATCCAAGCCTGTTGAGTCTCAGTTCATGCCACGGCTCATTCCCAAGAGAGAAATTTGCTATGGAGGCCAATAAAATGTGTTATGCTTGGGTTGGTTGCATAGCATTTTAGTCAGTCAAGATAATATAACTTTTAAAGTAAAGAGTGTTTTCTGGGATGATGTCAAGTCGGTTTTGGCAGACACCGGGAGGATCAGATTGACATTTTGCCACAATTTTTATGGAACAGAGAGAGGGGAAGAAATGCAAGGTCCCTCTCTCAGCTGTGGAGATGGTGGTGAGTACAGCGGGAACTTCAGACCTACAGCATTAGAAAGGGAATAGCACTAGAGTGAGACATTAGCAGTGTAGGAAGGATGCTCCAACATTTTAATTTAAAGAAGTTTTGGCCCTCAGACCTCTCCACTTTGCTATGCCTCTGGAGTCATGCCTGCAGCAGATAAATACATTTTGAGAACTAACTTTTGGCCACTTAGTGCATTTAGTGAAGTGGAAAGGAAACTGTCAAAGGGTTCCTGTGGCATCCTTTGGTCTGATTTGCCTTAAGGTTTCACTTGAATGGCGTTGTGTCCTCAGCACAGCTGGGAATGATGCTGATTGTTTCAAAAACTGCATGACGTTATTTTAACAACAACTTATTTTGTCTGAAAAGTATTTGAGAATTCAACTTGAAGTTGACTAATAGAAGAAAAAAAAATATGAAGACAGAGTAGTTCATTTTGGTGAGAAAAATGGAAACAAGCCCAATATGAACCTTTTTGTCACTGCATCTCAATAAATACACAGTGATGCTACACGAATCTGTTTGCTTATCTTTATGTCTATGTTTCAAGCTGTCTGTGCATCTGCATTCATTGCTTTAAGGGTATTTTGTAACAGATTATTACAAAAGAGATTCTCTCCAGTAAAGTCCTTAGAAAATTCAGGATTGGAGACTTAAAGATAGTGTACTGGCTGAAATTCTTAGCCAGAACCAAAGAGATTTAAGTTCCATTCACACACACACGTGCATACACATACATGCATACATACACCCATATACATGCTTTGTGTCATAATTGGAAATTTTCATGTTGAGCTTGTACTGCTTGAAGAATTATTTCACCCTTCTTTTTCCTCTGCTGTGTTTTCCCATTGCTGCCTTGCATTGGCTGCATAAACAGCTTGGGAAAGGAAAAAAAAAATAGATTTTTGTTGCTGCAATATCATGAGTGCTATAGTGCTGGAGAAAGAAGGTGAGAAGGTGTGACTAAGAAACGTGAGAGAGGGTATGACTCATGCTATTGGGAGCAGCATTGCTATAGATTGACATAGTAATGACTCTACTTCTCAAACTCAGTGGTTGATATTTTTGCATGAAGGAGCTAAGTCAGCCACCATAAGTAACTCATGATGGAGAAAAAGGAGACTAACAACTTTTTTTTTTTTTGCTACTAGTGGCTGTCACTACAGCATTCTTTGATCCCTAAATTTCACACAAAGAAAAAGATGCCTCAGGAGAAAGCAGGGTATTACCTGTCCTATACCTATGGAACAGAGCTTGTTACAGATAAATGATATCTGAGAAAGCTGGGAAATTTTTAGAACTTACCGACACTTTTGAATGTATAATGAGTGTTAACAAGCTAGTGATATTTCCTAGTAGTTGCTTTTTATTATGTTGGAAAGCTAAAAATAAGCCATTTCAAATGTAATTGGAACAAACTTATTCTGATGATTTACCTTCTTTACATGGTGATAAGTTACGACAGATTGCCTTTTCTCAGAAACTACTCAAGACTAGAGACTGTGTTAAAACTAAAGCTGTTAGATTTGAATCTTTGTCTCATGATAAAATTTAACATTATTAAAAAAAATACTGATGAAAAAACCTGGAAAGGAGAAAAATAGGAAAACACTATAAGAAAATATGTTTCAAAGTGTGTTTTTCACATGAAATACTTTTTTAAATGAGGAAAAAATGTAAATTTTGCCTTTACAGTTACCAACATAACAGAATCTTTTCCAACTAATTCACTTTGGAGCAGACTGCTAGAATGTGATGGAAAATACAAGAAAGAATTAAATTTTTATTAGTGGGATATTTCTCCAAGAAGGTGTCTCTGACGAAAAATTCTGGTTTGAAATCCATATTTTTTACTTTATCAAGACATTACCTATGTTACAGCCTGATAGACAACAAAGTATTTTGACTTAGGGAGTTTATAGACTCTTGACAGAGAAAAGACAATGTAGATCAGAGGAAGAAAAATCAGGTTTGTTTTTTTTTTTTAAATTGCATAAAAATTAAGTGATCGTCTAATTCTTGGTATATGGAATATCACAAATTGTTTCATCCGAAGAGTCTGTGACACATGGAAAGTAAATGAGATGTGCTGAGTCCTCCCCAGTGTTTGATTCCAGTCACTGTATATACCTTCCCTTCCTATACAAATCTTTGTATGATGCAGCCAACATGATTTGATTCTTTACCTTCAGAATTGAGTGAGCTAGGAAGAGGTCTAAAATCAGGATAAAAAAAAATAATGGGTTCCATTTTAAGGAAGAAAGTGATCATATTGAGGTCAGTTTATATTACAGTCTTCAACACCGATTTGTCTTGGCAGCTACAGGGACAAGATTATAGTTTTGTAATTACTGTGGAGGCTATTTCTAAATGGAGGTATTCCTCAGCTTTTTGCCAGCATATAGAGAAGAGGAGAAGTGCTCCACAGTCCTGCCATGGTAGACACAGCGCCACCCTGCATTCGAAATGTGAGGACAAATAGGAATATGTAGCTCTCAAGTAAAAGGTCATTAGTGGTCCTTAGATTAAGTTGTTCAGTTTAATAAACCTTTTGGGCTTTTTGATGTTGACATGCCTATTCAAAAGTTTATCTATGCTTGTGTATCCAGGTTTTGCTTAATTTCTTTAGTCTTCTGAAAATGTCTTGAGACCTCTCAGATGTCATCCAGCCCATTCCACATACACTTAACTCAGTAAATTTTATCCTATTGTAAGGGCTTATATTTCCAGTCAATCTCAGTTCCATTTGTATATCCTTCTGACCTTTGCCCTGTTTTAGTTTCTGACCAACTGTCTTCATCAATTTGATGAGTCTATAAATCACACAGAAACTAAACAACGTGGACTTACCTGTGTTTACTAATAGGAAAACACACAAAGAAGATCTCAAAATTTCGTGTATGACAAATATTTTGGCAAAATTTTCTTGCATGGAGATTTAAATCCTGAACTTCTCAATAAACTTCTTTAGAAAGAAATATTGAAGTATAAAAGGAAAATGTATTAAATAAGAAAGGTATATATAATACTTCATGATTTTCTATGATTGCCTGAATATACATCTGAATATGTTCTTAAAGAGCAGTCAGAAGATTAAGTTAGCTTGACAAAGGCTTATAATTTGCAAAATTTACTTTGCCTCCTAATATAATGAAACTACATTTAGTGTTGCTCTTTTCTGAGTTCTAAACATGGTAGAAATCCACCTGAGGATTCTGAACTTTGAGTGACCTGCTTGACTCTTTGAAAAATGGCTGTCTTGGTGTAGAGAATACTAAAAACTAATAGACAATTTATAGCAATATGCTTTAAATTTTTTTTTATATACTTGATCAGTGCAGGTCAGTTATTTGTGGGATAATATAATTTTTTCCTTAAATGTATTTTGGCCTCTCTCAGTTTATGCAATTGAAGTTTTGAGTAGCTGGCTTTATATATTTCTAATTGAAAGAAAGGACAACCCAGTTTACACACTATGTTCCTATACACTCAAGGAAAGAGGCAAGGTCCTTTGAAATACTGAAGCAAGTTATCCAATTAATATATTTCACTGATCCTGGTTTTTGCTATTGACTGACTAGGGAAGGTGGATGTCTCTGGAGGCAGTGCTGGAGTTCCCAATTCCACCAAAATTACAAATCAACATAGCACATATTCGGTACCCTCATACATTTGTTTTGTTTTCTTAGCATCCTAGTGGCAGTTCCAGGATATATTCAGAAATCTCCTTGACACTTAGACAGTCAACAGTTTGACAGCACTTTTATCCCATGTTTTGATGTCAAGTAGGCAAGAGCCAAAAGATACTATGAAGAGCAGAGGGGACTTTTTTCAAAGGCAGGGAAGTTTCCAGATGAGTGGAAGTGTGGTTCTTTTTCCTGAATAACTTACATTTATATACAAATTAAGTATAAAATATGAACACACAAAAAAATTGGAACTCCAGCAATCAAATAATTACTGAGCTTTGGATGCGTCACAGTGTTGAAGAGGTTTAAAGAGATCAATGGAGTGAGCTTGATGTTTTCTCCCAGATGTGACAGAGCACACAAAAGTGCCCATTTAAAAATGTAACAAGCAGGTGAAGGAGGCTGACATCACAGCCTGATCAAATGAGACATTGGTGTTTCAGGACAGAATGAGAGATGATAGACTAAGGGAGGAGAAGCTGATAACATCCTTGGAAGAGAAAAAAAAAAAAAAAAGCGAAAATAAGTACTTTGCCTGAGAGCTAACTGAAAGATGTACTTAAGTGCACCTTTAACTATAAAAACAAATAATCCAGCTGACTTAACTGGAATTACCTTAATTAAGTATATCCATAAATACATTGTTAATTTAGAGCTACAAGGATTAGATACTTGGAATACTCGGGGTTGCTGGAGGGATGATGTGATTAAAAAAAGAACAAAAAACAACTCCCCAAAAAAACCCAAACTAAAACTACCAAAACACAAAAAAAACCAGAAACCAAGAACCTTCCTTTTAAATTTGTTAAGAGTTACATACCGAAGTGTTTATGTTCAGTAATATTTGGAATATATATTTCAAAATTCTGCTACAGAATGTATTCTTTTGCACTTCTAAAAGGCTAGCTGTCCTTCCAGAAGATCTCTGTATGTGATAAACAGGAAACGACTCCTACTGGAAAATGTCAGGCTTTCTAAATCTCTGTGATGCCAGGGAGAAAGAGATACATTTAGCTATGATAGATAGATGTCTGCATTAATAACCAGCATCCTTGCTGAGGAGGCTCCCTTAGGGATGCTATGTCCACATCAATGAAATGCCCTCAGACTGAGATATATTATCTTGACAGCTGTTCTGAAGTGAAACTTGCAAAATCTGAGATGGTGATGCCTGCCAATATATATTAGCAAATAACAGAATGAAAAGATATACAACCACAAAAGCTAAGGCAAAATAACACAGAGATTTGACAGAACCAGTAATGCAAGACAGCTCATTCAGTGTGAAGGCTGAAAGTCTGTCCTGAATTTATTTTGTGATTCATTATTCTAGAGCTTTTGCTGCTTAGGTGGTCAGTGATTCATCTATAGTGACTAGGTAATCTAGCCTATTCCAGAATTGTTTGTGTCTTTCATTGAATGGTTTAATATTATTTTTTCTGGATTGGTATAGGCGGTTTGTGAAACAGTTTTTAATCTCATATACTTTTCAGGGTTTTAAAGACATAGTAAATAGTTAAAAACCTTTTATTGTTTTAAATGTAAGCATCATATCTCTTCTTACACACACATACAAACACGTTATCTGGAAATAATCAACTATTTGTAGACCAAATTAATTTGTAGCTATGACTGATAAAAACACATGTTGTGATTCCTTAGCTCTATTTTATGGTGGACAACATGAGGTTGTCCCAGCCTTGGAAAGGGAGAATGCAGGATATTTTCTGCCTGTATTATGGTACAGAAGAATTCTCAGAACATAATCCATGAGTGACTCAATAGTAATGTACAGTGATTTAATAAATGCCTAGTAGTTCCCACTCTACCAAACTCAGATTTCAACATATTTCCAATATGAAGTGAATGCACAGAGGATGGTAAATTCAGGTGTATCATTATCTACTTTTCTATACATACTCACTTGTGCACTTAGGCCTTTATAATTCTAGAAGACACTACCCAAAGCAGTTTTCAGACATCATAAGTGAGTGTTTACCTTGCATTTTCATATTAAACCCAGTGTTGATGCTTGAAGTGTAATTCTGCATTTGTTATAAACAAAATCTGGAATTGATATCCTACTCTGCAGAGAGGCATTGTACAACTTTGCTCACAGCATGCAAGACATAAAGTTTTTTTGGGGAAAAAAATAGACTTTGGAGAAAGGACCTCACATTTCAAGAGTCCAACACATCTAATGGGTTTCTCCTTGATGTTAAAATAATTTGGAGGGTCCAAAAGCTCTCTCGAGCACCATGAACCAAAACATAAATTTTGTCACAAAGATCATAGAAATGTTTTACTGCTTCAATTTTCTTGTCAAAAATCAGGAAAATATTCCTTAATCATGTTTATTTTGTTTACAGCTAACACTTATCTCTGCTACTTGTGGTTTTATGAATTGTTTAAAAGTGCTCTGATATGTTCCAATTAAACCGTTGGGATAACATATAAAAGTAAAATAAATCAGAATTTTATAAACTATAATTTTACATTGAAAGATTACAATGATTTTTAAAGCTTGTTCATGTACTAGGTCAAACACAATATTCAGCATCTTCACTGAAAACTGGTGGATTTTTAGATCTTATAATGAAATAGGCATTTTGAGAAAATTGATGTGTTCATGGAGCATGTCTGTGACTTTTGACAACTTCTCAGAGTGTTTCCTGTCACATATAGAATTTCTCATGTTATGTCCAGTAGTTTCTCATGACTTATTCAGACAGAAAAACTTCAGAGTAGTCATTGATCTGAACACTGTAAGGGAGCAAAAATGCAGAATTTAAGAGAAAGAAAATATAGTTATCATTTCTGTTCCACATATACTGAAACTCTGATGAATTTTGTTAAGAATAGAGAACTGAAGATAGTATATAAAGAATAAGACAATGCTAGCTAAAATTTTAAGACAATGATCATTTTTATTACTAAAAATGAGTGAGTTCCAGCTCTATAATGAACTAAGTTGCATAAGTAGTATATGAACTGGTCATAACTGACCACTTTTTTTCAACAAAATTCATTTTTTTTGATGGAATAAGTAAACAATTGGGGGCATTAGTCGATTAAAAAAAAAATCTGTATTTCTGCTTAGGTTTGAGTGATTCTATTTCAATTATGTACACAGGACTAATTAGATAAATTGCTAGAACAATAAAATAGTTTGGATTGGAAGGGAACTTCAAATATCATCTAGTTCCAATCTGCCTGTCATGGACAGGGACACCTTCCATTAGAATGAGTTGTTCTGAGCCCCATCCATCCTGGCCTTGAACACATTGTTGAGCAATCAGAACTTCACTGGGCAACCTGTTTCAGTATCTTACCATCTTCACAGCACAGAATTTCTTCTTTATATCAAAACGTTCTATCTTTCAGTTTGAAAGCATTGCTCTTTATTCTGTCACTACAGGTCCTGGAAGAGAGTTTCTTTCTCTCTTTCTTACAAGCTCCTCTATTGGATTTGTGTGGTCAGGTTTTGTTCGCATGGAGGATACAGGGTGGCTTCCATGAGAAGCTGCTAGAAGCTTTCTCTGTGTCCAGCAAAGCCAATGCAGGCTGGCTCCAAGACAAACCCACCACTGGAAAGGGCNCTGGCTCCAAGACAACCCCACCACTGGAAAGGGCAAGCCAATCAGGAGTGATAGTAATGGCTCTGTGATAACATACTGAAGTAGGAGAAATAGTTATCACACAGGTGAAAAAACAGCCAGTGAAGAGTGGAGTGAGAACGTGTGAACAACAATGAAGACACCAAGGACAGTGCAGAAGGAGGGGGAGGAGGTGCTCCAGGCATGGGAGGTGAGGTTCCCCTGCAGCCTGTGGTGAAGACTGTGCTGGAGCAGCTGTGCTGTTGTAGCCCATGTTGGACCACAGGGGT
>VXBA01002139.1:1294000-1326264 GCA_013399895.1 Serilophus lunatus | reverse complement strand
CCTTCAAAAGATGATACATCTTCCTTCTATTTCTGAGTCCTTCAAAACCTCACTGCCCATCCAGGCTGGACATTTGCCTCGTCGACTCTTCTTTTGCACACGGGAACAGACTGTTCCTGTGCCCTCAAGATCTCTGTTTTGAAGCATGCCCATCTTTCCTGAACACCTTTGTTTTCAAGGGCTGTTTCCCAAGGAACTGTCTGGATAAGTCTTCTAAACAGGCCAAAGTCTGCCCTCCGAAAGTCCAATGTAAGGGTCTTATTGTTGATGTTCCTCCTGATTTCACCAATTATCAAGAATTCTATTATTTCATGATCACTGTGCCCCAGGCGGCCTCCAACCTCCACATCACCCACCAGTCCATCTCTATTTGCAAACAAACTTAACAAATGGAGAATAAATCTTGCTTTTGACTTAGATGTCTTACCCAATACAAAAACCTTTTAATTTTTCTAATTATTTATTATTTGGGGGTTTTATGGAGTTCTTTGCTTTTTCAATATACGAAATGCAACAGACAGCATTTTTTTTAAAAAGTGCTAGTTTTTCTACAAATTGGAACATATTATAACAGTCATATTTGTATTTTTAAAGATACACTAGAAGATGCTTATCTCTCTGAAGAGGATGAAGAAGCACTAACTTCTTGCATGAAGCTGACAAAACCTCAGGAAAAGAAGACCTGGAAAGAGAGCACAAGGAGAAAGGAAGAGACTGAGACCAGGGCAGATTTTATTTCTGCATCTCTGGGCCGCTCATACACTTCCAGACTTAATAACTTAGGAACTATTTCATTTCACTCGGAAACTGAATTTCACTTGTGGAGTGACTGGAAGCCATTTCCTGACAACCAGCTCTGTCCTTGTGACTTCTTAATTTCAAAAATAGAAGAATGGGAAAACTGTACTTGCTCTTCTCATCAGTCACATCTTACATATTCCCTAACTGATATGGATCTACAGTACTCCTGGGTAAGTGGAAGTGACTTCTTTTGTGCTGATATGCATAAAAAGTGGAAACTTTTTGCTCTGATTCAGCATTAAAGAGATGCTGTCATCTTTCATGTGGTTACAGAATGCAATAAACCAAATTTAGATTTCAGGTAAATGGATGTGAATGCACTGTTCAGGCTAACACCAGGGGTTCATATAGCCCTAGGTTGTTCATTTTTAACCATGCAGACATCAGCAGCATTAAGATGGAGGGCTTTAGGCCATTCTGTTTCTCATCAGCACACTCACGGTTTTTTTGGTTTTTCATCTGTGCATTAAATACTCATCCTTCCAGGCTTAGAATACTTTCTGGAAGTTTGGGGTAAGTCAGTAAGGGACAATGAAGCAAATGGGCTTGGATCAGCCTCCTAGAGGTCACTGCAATACTACTAAAGAACGCTAGAGTTATTTAGGCAAATGTCAGAGGTCGAAGTTGTATCTGTGCTTCTGCTTCCTTGGATCAGCTCAGCTGGCAGAGCCTATTTTTGCAGTAATACGTGTGGCAGTGAGATTTTCGGGATAGAAACAATGAAAGTCTAATCTTGGTCTGAAATTATCTTTCTGGATAGCTCTCTAGAGAAGGCTTTTGTATTGTAACTTTTTTTAAAGGGCTATTTGAAACTAGACAAACAAAATAAATAAATGCTTTTATTGGTGAGATATACAAAATATAGTCCCTTCAATGAGGCTTTTCTCCCTCTCCTCACTGGGCACAGCAAGTCTTCTGACACTCCATAAAGTGGTAAGCACATGGATGGTGACTGAGTGAAATATATGAGGGAAGCACTAAAGAGTAGTTTCTTTTCCTGTTTATGCCTGTTCCCTTGACAGTGCTCCAGGGACTGTGAAATAAGGCCAGATCCCAAGAAAGTGCATCTAAACCACAAGGAGCAAGATACCTGCTGAAACCTGCCAGCTGAGTGTTCAAAGGGAGACCTGAGCAACCACAACCTTAGATCGGAGAGTCTCTTTCTGAAAACACCATGTTCAGTAGAATGTGCTCATATATCATTAGAAAAATGCATAGATGTGTGGGTCTGTATAGCAATCATATTTCTGAATACACAGAGGGAGTAATCTAGTTTCTTTTCAATGACACACTAACTGACATAACAGGTAGTACCTAAAATACGGGATTTATCTAGCTGCAGATTTGATCCAGGGATTTGATGTAGAAAACAGAATGTCTTAAACTTCCATTGATAGAACTGTAATTAGAAAAGAGAGAAATGCAACTACTCCTAAAAAAAGCAGAGGTGCAGCAATGAAATCCTGGGCAGCCTCAGCACTGCAAACACCCAGGGAGAGTGCCTGCAGACAGATCTCTGGGGCAGAGAGTTGGCAGAAATAGGCTGAGAGCTGTGAACAAAGACTAGGCTCTGTCAGGTGAGTCCTCCTGCCTGCCAGTAAATAGGACGCTATAGAAATGCAATTGTGTCAGGGATGCCGGGCTCCATCGTATGTGTCTGAATCCTAATGAAAGCAGTTTTCAGCATCCCGAGCCAAGGCTGAAATCCTGGGTCAAAGTAGTAATAGATGTGTTGGTCAGATTTATGAGACCGTAAGTGTCAATTCAAGTAATTTTATTTCATTTTGTCACAAACAGGCTGTTAACGTTCTCTGCCCTGGTGAGATTTGTCCTATCCATGTTACTATTAAGTGCGAGCAAGGGGTTTAGTGCTTTTTTTTCTGAATTGTTTATTTTGCCATCTGCCTTCCTGATGGGCTCCCTGACTTTAATATATCTCTGTGAGCTTAGTATGTTTAGATTTAGATTACAGTCAATGGCAAGACATTTCCTTCTTTGCATTTGCATTCAAACAACTGGCTCAATTGAAGATTAAAAAGTCTGGATTTTCAGTTTTGCTGTTTAAGGATCTAAAAGCGGACATGGATGATTTTGCTATGAGAGGATCAGGCACTGGGGATGGTGCAGATGTTCTTTCTGATGTTGATTTACTTACCAGAATAAAACCAATATATTTGATGGTACTCTGTCTGATTCTATGAGTAAGAAGCTATCATTTCATTTTTCTGACTTGGCAATTATGATGTTGTCTTTGCTGCAGCATGTTGTGGAGGAGATAGACTGAGATATAATGCTTGGGTTTTTGTCCTGAATTGAGGCAAACAGGCAAAACTGGTAGATGCAAGAGTGAGATCAAGGACTGCTATTCCCTCAGCAAATTGTGGCTTATCTGGCTTGGGGGACAGACAAATATCTAAGTTGGACACATATTATCCAGACTCATCTCAGCAGAATGCACAAAGCTGATTCAGCCTAGCCTTAATTAAAGCTAGAATTGCAAAGACTAGTGCTCTCCCATAATCGCAAGGAAAAAGACCTGGATCTCTTCTTGCTGTTTCCTTCAATTTCTGCTGTTTTTCCTTCAATTTCTTCCCTTGACTCCTTTCTTCCTCTTCCTTTCTTCCACCTCAATGCTTTACACAGCCTTTCTTACAGCGTTTCATATTGCCGTTTTTTTTCACCTAAACTAACAAAAAGGCTAACAGAGGTCATCCAAGATGATCATCTAGATAAGAACTGTGAGAACAACCTGCAAAAATTACACCTGTTTTTAGCTACAACAGGCTCCAGCTACTCTTCCTTAAGCATAATCACCTGCAGTACCTGGACTGCTTCTGGCACAGGGACACTGCACACAACTCATATCTCACCCACCTCTATGTATTATGAAAATATTGTAGAAGTCTGTATTTCTGATTGTTAATGAAATCCAGAACTGAGTGTACTGTTTTACCATTTTGTAGCCATGATGCCACCATTAGAAACTTAGTGCTAAGTTAACTAAGACCTAGGTCTTTTTTTACATATTTTTTCAATTGTTCAGCTGTTCACAGTATAATTAGTGATGAGTCAAAATTTTGCTGAGGGCAACATAGAGTCTTGCTTTTTTTTTTTTTTTGATGTGTCAAGAGTACCATGTGAAATTATTGTTACTGGTATTCTTCCCAGAGAGGTGTAATTTATAAATAGTTCTTCCTTAGTAAGTTAAAGAATACATTTTAGATAGTAGGAATAGTTCAGGAAAAAACAAAACAAACAAAAAAAGAAACAAAACAAAAAATACATGCTTGGACAAAAAAACTACTATGCTGCATATTTTCTTATTACCATAAAGTACATTGGGAGAGAAATGAGTGATGCAGGCTGATGTTTGTGATGTTACGAATCAGCTGAAAATCAGGCAGAGGATGGAAGAAAAGACTGTCCAGACTCCACTTTAACAACCACTTGACCTTAAAGTGGAAGATTATTGGGTTATAATACTTCTTTTTATTCCTCAAGCTTAATCCATGCAGAAAACAGTTCAGCTGTTGGTCTCAGATGGTTTGTTCTTTTTTCTTTTTTTTTTTAAACATTGTGGTTACTAGAAGCTGTCCTTCTGTTATTTGTATGCTAAAATCCTTACTACCTTAACAAAGTAGTATACTTGGAAGTGCTACATACACATGACTTTTATAAAAGCTATTTCAGCTTTCTGTTGCTTTTTCTCAGTCTGTACAATTGCGTAAGACTTTTGCAAGCTCATCTACGGCAGAGAAAACCCACAGTCAGAGGCTTGTAAAGTACAGGATGTCGATAGGCTTGAATGGACCTGAAAAAGGCATAGAGTGGAGCACATAGTGGGGTAACAACTGATGAGTCCTGTTCACAGAGGAATTCCCAGAGTGTCCTGAACTGCCTGAGACAGAGAAAAAACCCAATGAGTCCCTTTCCCTCAATTCTTTAACACCCCATTTTACTAGCTGACCCAATCCCTCTCTCAATAACTTGCAATATGAAACCTGTGCTTAAAAAATCACAAAGACCTCCTTTACAGGAAAGAGAGAGGAGACAGCATCCTCTGTTGGAAACAAATCAGCAGAGAGTTCCTGGAAGTGGGTTTCTCTTCTTGACACAGCAGCATGGTTAAGTTTTACAGTTTTACAGAAGAAGGATTTAGTCATTGATATCACAAGAATCTGTTGTAACCTGTGTTTGGTATTCAGTGAGAATAAAATACAAAGGTCATTTATCAAGATTAGAGAAGATCTGGGATTTTAGTGAGGAGAAAGAAAAAAATTAAAGGCATGGCAGAGCAAGATATGTTTTCTTTCCCATTTTCAGTTTAAGAGGAGAGCAGAAAGCTTCAAAAGATTATTTCTATCTGATACGAATGTATTACATTATGGTGGAATGAACAGTAAGTTTGGGAAAACTACAAGTGACTTTATGCCAACACCTGTGTTCATTATCTCCATATTCCTTTCAGGAAAACGTCATGGTCTTACCATGGTTAAATTATCGCTGCTGTTATGGCCATGGTTCTTTGCCATTTCAGTGACCTTATGGCTTTTTGCTGTCCTCTTGGTCTGGCTTGCTTTCTTGCCAGAGAAGCCATTTCTCAGCATCTCCTTTCAACCCCTAGTAGAAGTGTCTACTTTGACACTCATTTTTCGTTAAAGAAACACTCTCTTTTTTCAATTCTGATTTTGGACACTTTCTTATCCTAACATTTCCTGACATATTGTACCTAATAGGTTCTGGTTCCCAGATGCCCCATAACGGCTTTACTTCCTTGCTGTGGTTGCTCTTACCCTGCCCTCTGCAGGAGCCTCTGCTGCTCCTGATCATGTTAGTTCTCAAAAACATGTTGTATATTGCCTTGAGCTTTATGCAGCTTATTTGATCTCTGTGATATCAGTGACTGAGCATTGTTCCCTAGGTTAGTGGACAAAGAGTATGGACAGCTAGCTATGAACAAACTGGACACAGTGCTCTTCTCTGGAAAAACATGCTCGGAAGATGTTGTATTTGACAATTTTCACAGCCCACTTCTGAGAAGATTTCTGCTCCACTTCAGCCAGCAGTTTCTCTTGCACACTAGATTATGTGGGTTTTAATGGTCTTTATGACTGCTTAATTTTCTTAAGAAATTTGACTGTTTTCTACGGTTTTTTCTTCAGCAAATGTCTTTCTGTTGAGAGACACCTGAACATGCCTCAGAAGAGCTTTCTCAATTGCATTTTGAATCCTCATTTGGCACAAATATAGCACTAAAAAAGAATGCCTGGAAATCCCCAAATTGGTTTTCTGAGATACCAATTTTCAGCTGCTCCGGTCAGTGTAGCTGCTTCATTGTCAGCAGTAAGTGGTCCTTTTAAAAGCTGTGGTCTTACTTGTTCCTATTTCAGTGACAATGTAGGGAGCCAGACCTTCACCAAGTATAAATCTGTTTCCTGCTGGTGTTATAGAGTCCTGCTCAGCTCTACCCAAGCTGAGGCCCAAAGTCTTTACCCACAGAAGAGATAAAGGGCAGATGAAAGAGTGGCAATAAACAAAGCAGTCAAAACCATGATGACAGGATGATGGTGTTCAGGTGATAAGCTGTCGCTGAGACATGAAAACAGGATTTGTTTTCTAAGATATGAAACTGTCCCCAGCTGCTTCTCTTTCATTTTATCATATCTTCTTTTACAAGGCCCACAATAGGTTTCCCGTTGCTTTTTATAACATTCCAGCTAATTTCACCTGTTAGCCTGCTCTCTGCATCAGTCCAGCAGCTCAGCTCTTCACCCTCTGTACTCAGCACCTCTCTTGAAAGATAAAGAGATAGCTAGAGACGCCCTCATTCTCCTCCGACTGCAGACTTTGAAGATACGTGAACTGATAGACAAAAAGGAATAGGGCTACAGCTAAATTTAGCACGACTAAATTCAAAGGCACTCATTTTTCCCAGTCCAAACCTCGTCCCAAAAACTTGTGAAAACTTGTTTTGTATTTTAAGACTTCTGAGGAGTTAGGGATTGAGATATATTCATGCAAGTCTGTTGTAAAATGCTGATGAAATTTGAATGGCTTTGTTTTTAAAACTGGTGAAATGTCAAGAGCCAGGATGAAATTTCTGGTGTTTACTTTTCCTGGAAATATCAAGAAAAATATGGACTCAGACAAAAAGAGTTAGTGAATGTTAGTGAACTTACGAGCACTCATTTTATTGATGTTTCAGAGTCTGTAGTTTTACTGTCTCCTGTCACAGGGAGTTTTATTTAAGAAAGTATTGCATCATTAAGTTGGTAAATATTATGTGTCTTGTTTCAGTTAAAGACAAAAAGAGAGAAAAAAAATTATCTCTTGAAGTGTAAGGCTTCATCTCTCAAACTTTGTGCTTTTCATTATTTTTCATTAATCTTAGAGGCGTGTATACCTAACTCTATCAAAAAGCTTTCCAAACTTTTTCTGTCCCACATTTTTGGGCTGTACTAAAGTTGGACTGCTAGTACTTGCAGGATGATAATGAAGTGAATTTATTTGCACTAAAAGATACTTTAGAGTAGCACAACATTTTTAATATGCCTACAGATAATCCCAGAAGAACATTGTAATTCACATCAGCAGATTTCATGGGTTTGTTCCTGATATAGGTGCTACGTACTGCAGAGCCATAGCTAGAGGGAGAAATGAGAGATTTTATATTACTGTCATGGATGTAGTATGAAGGGGACTATAACTGTTCAAAGAGTGGGGAAGGTTATGCATTTCATACACTTATTCTTTGTAAATGGCATATAAATTCTTAATAGAAAAAGAGGAATGCTACCTGCTTCATGAAACATGATTAAGAGTTAAAATATAATTAAACTAAGCACAGCTGTTGACAACAAACTATGACGAAAGGATGACTTCCTATTAACATCCTTTAGAATTGCCAAAACGATGCACTTTTGCATACTGATTGTATTGCCTGCCTGCTGCTTTATACACTTATACTGTGATAATATTATCCTTATGTGGACCTGCTGTCAGTCTAGTATTTGATAACAGAAATTTTTCTTATTTTTTATTTAAAAATATATATAAATGTTATTTTTCTTTGCATACACCACACAAGGCAAAAAAAAGTACATGTTCCTCTGCTTGGTCAGTGTTCCTACTGAATGAGTCAGCTAATTCAGGCTGTGTTTTCATGCTGTGTTGTGCTAATGCTTCACTTCCTGATGCTGGCAGGAACATTTTGACCAATGAAGCCATTAGGTGCCTTGGGATATGCTCATCCAAATCTACAACTTCTAAAGTGCAGTTTATCTTCTCACACAAAGTAATGCAGTTTTTCACTTTTGAAACCTAAACTTTTTCCTGATCTTGTGCTTATTGAGTTGGTGATGAGCTTCCAATTTGTAGTCAAAATGTTTAATCTTCACTGTGCCTTGCATTAGCTCAGTGCACATTTTATGTGCGCTCATCTTCATTCAGGAGAACAAGCAAGCTCAGCTTCATATTTCTTCAGAGTCCCTGATGAAATTAAAGTGGTACCCACGTGACTAATTAGGTAAGAATTTTGGCGCTTTGGTAAGGAAGCCCCAACTGAAGATGTCTCAAGGATCCTTACTGACCTTAAGTTACAAGAATACCTGTAAGTGGTGGGTAGCAGCGCATACCACAATGCCTGGTGCTCTTTGTCTTCTTCCCTAATGACTTCTCTTTTGGGGGACATGAACTTCCTGGGAGTGCTGAGCTTAACATAACCTTAGGTTATGTTTACCGTTTTGCTTTGTGAGTGTAAGAGAATAAGCTAGTTATTCTCTTTTTAAAACATACAAAAATGATTTACTAGTTTTCTCTAAAGACTATTTGTGAAATAAGCCTTTAATTAATCAGAAGAAATTGGTTCTGTTTTCATCTCACTTATGTAGGAATGAAGGGAAAGTCACAGGGTGTCAGTGCTCAGCAATGGAGGACTGAGGATTTTCAGTGCCAGAAAGGCACTGAGGTTTCCAGGGCGGTAGCATTATTATAATGAATGCATTTCAAAGTCCTTTAAAAGAAACACTTTTGTTGTGACATACCCTAAAAGTAGGGTATGTCTTGCATAATTTCACACTTGTTTTTAGAAACTGAAAACTTAATGTTAATACGGGGTGCTCATCCAAATTTGAAAAAATATTCGTGGGTGAAATTAAAAGAATAGGGCTTGAAAAATAGGATTGGAAGTGAAACAATGGACACACAGTGGCCACACCTCTAATTCTCCTATTTAAAGACTTTCTAGTATTTAGATTAGAAGACAAAGACCAGGGCTTTTCAGAAAGAACTGGAAAATATTTTGTATCTGAATATTGTCTTTTATTTTGAAAGGAATTAACCTATGGTAACAAAGTTTCTGGACTGATTTTTCATAGACATTTAATTAATTGAAGAAGTTCACCTTCCCTAATACATAAGGAAAGCAAAATTAAAACAGGAAAAAACAAAACAAACAAATTGAAACTCAAGCATAACATAATTCTTTCTGGAAGTGCTTACTCTCCAATCCATCTGAAGAAATCTGGCTAAAAATTTTTTGCAAAAGAACCAAATTAATTAGGTTAAATGACATGAAGCTTCTTTTTCACTTCTACTTACGACTTATGTTTGATAGCATAGCACAAGAAATGATGACAAATTGTGTGGGAAGTGGGAAAATCAAGAGTTCAGATAGTTTAAGATCATGAGACAGAAACTTTAGCAGGTATCTTGAGGGTTTCTGTATTTAGTTCTAGTTTATGTAGGTGTTTTAGTACCTAGATTTCTTCCCTCACATTTATGCTTCCACATAATTCCCCTAAAATTATGGCAGACTAGTATTCAGAGTTTCTAGTCTGAAAGACTTGAAGTCAAACTCCCCAAACTTTCCTTGCATCATCCAACCACATGGTCAAAACTTGAGAATTACATGCAGTCAATGATCAGCTGGAAAACAGATAAATTTTAACACAATTTCTTAGTGTTTTCCTGAACCAGAATGACAAACTAAATCCGCATTCCAGACCTTCATAGCAGCATAACTCCCTTAACTCCATGAATCCAGTGATTAAGGATGGTAGGTAACACTGATTCAATTCCCTGCATTTCTACAGACCTCTTGTGTGATATTAGACAAATCACTTCTCTGCCTTAGGCTTCATTTAAAAAATGGTGATAAAATGTCATTTTACACATCAGCTGATTGTTGCACGAGCGAGAATATGCATACCAGTGTACCAGAAGTGCAGGAGTTCCAACAGTTTCACTGTAGGCTCTGACACCTCCATTTAGATTCGTTCTTTGCACTGAATGAGACAGACATTCAGTAGAGAAAGCGTGGTAAATGTTAAAGCTGCATTATTAAAACTGCTTCATAAAAGTATACACGCAGAGGGGTGAAATTCATGTATCACAGACAGCATAAACTCAGCCTTCCCTTGGCTTTAAAACTTTGTTTTCTTAATCTGATGAGTTTGTGTGTGTGTTTGTATGGTACATATATTTTTTTAGGGTTTTCGATATTATCACTTGGTCTTATAAAGGTGTTTGAACTCAAGGATGTGTCAAAGATTTTTGTGAACTTTCTCCTCCTAAACCAGATGAGCATAATATTAATAGTTCTCGTCACCAGTTTGTACATATATTTAAAAACAAACAAACAAAAAACAAAATCTGAAATATTTGCTGTAAACTAGGAGGCTTATATCTAGCTTTCAGTTCTGTTGTTCCTGGAGAAAGAATCTTCTCTAATTTGGTGTAGTTTTACTACTACTTTTGGTCAGTAGAACTTTTAGCAGATCTTGGAGCTGTGCAGGGAAAAGTTCTGTAGCTTTTTCATCAGCCTCTGCTTACTGTGGCAGCAGCAAGACAAAGGAGAAAGAAAACACACAGATAGAAGTAGAAAGGATCACATAGGTAAGAATAAGTGGTAAAACAAGATTGTCTAGAGAAGGGGTGCAAGATGTGAGTCAAAAACTCATACATTTTGTGGGAAGTGAAAGGAGAAGGAGTTCAATAATAAAATGAAAAAAGGTAAAGATTGGTGAAAAGCATATGGAAGAAAAGCAGGACTTTTATGAAGAGGCAAAACATTAATCTCTCTTTCCACAGAGCAGTTTCAGAGACAGTCTTCCCTTTCCATTCTCTTCCCAAAGATAAGTTACTGACACATAAGTAATTACCTTAAACATACTAAGCACTATGACTGTCTCTTTTAGCCTACAGCCTGAGATAAAGCATGTTATCATAAACCCTTAAAGAAATAAATATATGTGACTGTGCTTCACTTTATCTTATTGGTGGGCTGAGAGAAAGTTCTCACCCTGTTAGTGAGGCTCAGCTGGTCTGGGGCAACTTGGTCAGTTGTGACCATTCAGCCACAGCCTGAAGTGTCCCATGAAATCCTGAGAGAGGCAAGTAGGACACTAACATGACCAGCACAGGGTGCAGTGGTCACCTTGTCAGTGCTCCTCACTGAGGGACTCAGAGCCAAAATCCGGCAGGAAAAGTGCCATCTCTTCTTAATGGAGGAGCTCAGCATGGCTGCAGTTTGCTCACCCTCCATCACCCCTGCCCTGGAGTGATGGATTGAGGTAACCACCTGCACCTGACAGACAGATGCACAGAGTAGGAGCCAGACCTCCCTGCAGAGAGGTTCAGGCCTGGAAGTGAGAGAAAATCAACCACTCAGTACTAGTTTCCAGTATGAGTGATTTGGCAGGTCTGCTGATGAAGCTAGTTTGACTCACATCCTGCTTGCTTTTGGAGGTATTGCCATTAATGTCAGCACCTGAACCAAGTTTAGCAAGAGTAACCCCACAGGTCTGGTACAGAGTGTGAAAAGAAAAGGAGAGAAGATTAAGGTCGAAAATTATCACCTTTTCTTGATGATGAAGACCTTTTGTGTTTCTGCTGGCTATCAATCAGGTATCACATCAGTTAGAGAATTTTAAACCTAATTACGAATAAAGCAGTCTTGTCCCTCTCTGTTACTTCCAAATAATGATTTTCATTCACTTGAAACGATGTTCAAGGAGAGAAAAAAATAACGTTTTCCCTTAGAAGCAGTATGAAATCAAGGCCCTGCAAGTGAGTATGCAGTGTGCCACACTTCATTCCTTTTCACATCAGCATTTGCATAGCAGTCCTAATGCTGTGATGACACAGCAATGTGCCACTGACACCAGTGAGGAAATTCAGCAGAAGATGTTTACTGATAAAAGATGGTTCAAACTATGAACAGTTTTCTGACAGCAGGCTGGCATTAGAGTTAATCAGAATTTACTTCTGTTAATCTTGATTCTAATCAGAGATAGGCTGGCATGTACGTACCTTAAAAAAATCCCCTGCTGCACTGTCAGTGCTCCTGCATTAAGCTGGTCTAAATACTAAATGAAGCATGTCATGTTTTGTGTATAAGATTAAAACAGAGAGCCTAAATTTATTTTCATATTGTTCCCTTCTCAAGAATCTCATATTTCAGCTTTCTGAACTGTTGTACAAGGCAACAATCACTCTATCTGTAAATGCATTTCTAGGAGGCTGAGCTTCAGCTGGATGGCTATAAAACAGCAGTCATAAAACCTGCAAATTTTGTGAAATAAAATGTCCTTGTAGCTGATTAATAATCACAGTGTTCACTCACAGAATCCATTGAGATGTTCTAGGTATGAACAGTCCAATGTAGCCATGATTTTAACATTCACTCTGAAAAATAACTTCATGTTTGCTTGCACATCTCAACTCACAGCAGCATCGTCCTGCCAGTTACTTTCCGTTTTTCATCACAGACTGTAAAGTGTACCCTGCTTACAATAAATTGTACAGGAAAACCACCCATGACGCATGCATTTCTGTAGGAAATTATTACACGGATGCTGGATAAGACTGTGGCTTTGTTTTACAAGACACCAACCTTGCTGACTTGGGAGTTTTCTCAACAAGAATACCTAGAATATGTAGATACAACTTTGGCTCTTACTCTTCAAGGTAATAAGAAAGGGATTTGTTCAATAGGTGAAAGCCAATCTCCTTGAGAATCCTTTTGTCACAGTAGTATAGATTTTTATTAGTGTTAGTGCTAACCTGACACAGTGTAGGTATGACTGATCTGTTCATCTACTGCTAATACAAGAGAATGTGTTGGGATCAAAGCTTGAGATAAGTTCTTGGTACTTCATTTTCCCTTTAGGTCAGGTGGTGTTGGGAACGTGCCAAGGACACAGTCTGAGGGCCTGGCAATGAGATACTTCTTCTTATTCACAGAATAGCTACCGCTTTTTTTGTACCAGACACTGCTTTAAACTCAGTATGAGCTCCTGTAGGGATGCTCCACAGCCTGTCCCTGCCATATTTCTTCATGACTCCATTGACCTCAGAGGCAAAGGATTAGCATAAGAGAAGGAAGAATCATAAAAATATTTTTTCAGGAAGAAAAAGAAGCCCAGTAGTCTAAGAGAGAGGCCAAGTTCACAATTCCTAGAACTTGGCATGATTAGAGTATTCTTAAGTCTCTGCCCCCTGATGGTTGCTTAAACAAGCTTAGAGTCCTGCTTTTTGTGGGCGTCTTATGCCTTTTTACTGGGCATATGTCATTAAAAATCTCACTAACGTAAGTTATTTAGCAAAGGTTAAGATTTTGAAGCAAAATTCAGGTGTTAGTTATTCACTTTGCCAGCTTCTTCAGGTTTTATAATAATTATACTATCTATAGGATAACAGCCTTCTTGATATAGTATCAATACACTGCCAAGTCAAAGGTCTAAGCTTAAAATACTCATTAATTGTGTCTTGTCTCTCCAAGACTGAGTTTCTGTAGTTTCTACATTTTTTTATTTCTGGTGGCAAAAGCATATAGGTGCCTGTTCAATACACAATTATACACCTTGTTGCATGAAGTCCCTAAGCATTTTGGACCAATTTTCAATAAAAAGTTCTAGATGCTCATAGCGATGCTCAAAGATGGGACCTTAAGCATCCAGTTCCATTCCTCAGCATCACAATGGAAAATCTCAGCCTCAGTCTTTGGAGTTAAAATAAAAGTGAGTGTGTTGTTTCAACAGCTAAAAATACAGCCCAGCCTGCAACCTTTGCCTTCTTTCATGGGTTGTTGTCAGGTGAAGGAGGGTTTAATTTCACTTTTTTCACACTTACTCCTTTTAGTTTCCATAGTCTTTGGCATAGTTTATGGAGAGACCTCTTCTGAGAATTAGCAGTGACTGTATCTATGGCTGGCCCTTAGTCATATCATACCAGGAGAGGGAAGTATCTAACTAAATTTTGGCCCATAATTAATACATATGAGGAAATTGTGTTCTGTTCATGAGCATTCCTTGAGGAAATAAAGATTACATTTGTTAAGTAAATTATTCACTGCAAATTATTCACTCAGCTCCACTTGCTATTCTGAGATTTCTGCAAAAAAGATCATTCAGGGAGATGCAGGGCCATAAAAGCAGAGGCTGAAGGCATGATTCCTTTCTTGTACAATATATAAATCTTCTTTTAATTAAAATAAACAGCCTAAGACACTCTGGGATTGCTTAGAATTAGGGAAAGAAATGTACCGCCCCAAGGTATCTTCGAGTCTCCAGCTAAACTTGGACCAGATTTGTCTGACAGAAAATGAAAAATGAGTTGCTAATATGAAGAAAGCCTGATTTCATTTGCTTTTTGACAGGTGGCCAGTATACTACACACCTTTCAATCTACTTCATACCCTGCTTTCTAGTTTTATCAGAATAATCAAGTTTTGAAAGGATAAGTTTATACTTGCTGTTTAGACTGGAAGTTCTCTCTCCTTTCAGGGCAAGGTAACTGGATGGAGCCTCTGAGGGGTTATGGAGCTATTGCAACATTTGATACTGTGTGGGAGGGAGGCACATAAAGCACTTGAATATCCAGGACCATTCTTCATGGTCCATTCATTAAAACTGAGTAATGACAATAATAAGCTGTAAGGCATGTTGCCTTTTAAAAATATAATGACAATGGGAATCATTCTCATGGGGTCATCTTAATTATTTTTAAGTGGATAGCCTTTTTCCCCATAAGACTTTCCAGATGGAAGAGTGACATTGCTTGGTTATTTCAGGATAGAGGAGTCAATCCAAGCCCCATAAAATTCACCTGAAAAATTTCTATTGATTTTACTGGGGCTTGGATCAGATTCAAAGTCCAGCAAGGAAATGGACTAAGTTACCTACATTCATGTCCAACAGAAAACTAAGTTCAAGAATTTTTCTTTTAATTTTACATAGATACCCAGTAGTCCTTGAAAAATTAGTTTCAAATACAGAGGATATAAACACCAAGCTTATTATTATTTTTAATTCAAAAGAGCTGCTTTTGAAATGTATTGGTTAGCTAAATTAAATGAACTTAATGTTATATATGTTTGATTTTCTTCGCTTTGTTACTTTTTAAAACTAGTGTGGGTCATCCTTCCAAGGGCAAGAACATAATCAGGTCAGCTATCAAGCTGCTATAATTTTTCCAATATGTGGATGAGGATAGGAAATAGATATGGGTAGGTACTATATCTCTTGAAATAGCCTCTTTCCTCCTGTTTAACAATAAATATTCTACAGAAAGGAAGCTCGTATATTACTCTTCAGATGAGTTCCCTTTTTATTAATCATGAAGATTTTAACAGTCGCTTGAGACAGGAAATCATAGTCTAATGATCAGCAGAGTCTGATTTAATCCTCGCGTTTGGATCAGATTAAAAGGAAAACCAATATACTGCAATGTAAGTCTAGGTAGATAAATAATCAAGTTTAATTACTGTTAAACATACATAAAGCTTTTATAACAACATATGGCTTTACGGTATTATTAAAGCTGATTAAATATCCACGGTAAAACCTCTTTATGCTTAGAAAATTAAACTGATGTTTCAGGTGGTATTTTCAAACATGGAAGAAAACCATCTCCCTCCAAGTTCAGGATTATTTATTAATTATTATTAATAATTATTATTATGAACTCATATATATCTTTAATGGAAATTCCACATTTAACTCTGTTTTAAATTAGTATAATTCGGATTAAAATGTGAAGTGAAGCATCTTGGTTAATGGGTTGATGTTCAACACATGTAGCCCAGTAGCCTAGAGAGTTTTGTGTTGTGTTTGACAGAATTTCAGTACCTTAGCCCCAGTTCCTCCTCCCCTTCCTACTAACCCCATTCTTAAAAGTCTTGGAAAGGAAAACCTCTTAATACCATTATTGTGTAGTAAATATTCTTTCATCACCCAGTCTCAGTCCATTCAATTGCCCATCCATCAGAATCCAAGAAACCCTCTAAAACCTTTCTTAAACCTTTAAAGAGAAGTCGAAATAGCAAACTGAAATGTGAATTTATTGATGAGCAAGTATTACTCCTCCTTGGAATATTCATATGGTAAAGAGGAAAAAGAGAGCTTTCATTTATGCAAAACTTGCGAGTAAAAGTTGATTAAAATATATATGTTTGGAAAAAAAAAAAAGTTGTCAAAATTTGGAAAAAATAGATCTTTTTACTGAAGTTTTTTTTCTTTACACTTACTCTTGAACATTTTTCTTGCAACTTACTAAGAAATCTATTTCATGAATGGTAATCTTAAATTAAGATTTAATTGAAGCTCTGTGGGTGACCTGAAGGTTTGGGGCTTGAAATTGAGAATTTGCTTCTATCTTTCAGTAAAAATTTGGGAATATTTCATAGTGTCAGGTTCTGTGGTTTACGATTCACAATAAGTAAGTTTTACTTAGCATACTCAAGATTTTTGTTTGTTTCTCTTTGGCAAATAAAATCAAGCAAAGTGAAACACCAATTCAAATATATCTTCATAGCTCCACTTTCCATTAGCACCTGTTTTTCAAGAGGGTGTAACAGACCTCTGCTGTTTTCCCTTGCTTCTTTGTTCTAAGTCTTCTGTTAGACTTGCCTTTTCTCCCTATGACTTTGTCAGCAAATCAAGAATAACAGAGGGCTGAACTTTGTGGTTTCGGGGAGTCTAGATTCTGTGAGGAATGGCAAAAAATTGTTTCACCATGCAAAATTAAATTATGGCCTTTAGATACTTCCCCTCTTTACGAAACAGTGACCTTTAGTCTCTATGCTTTTAGTGCATTACTGTAGAGCTCAGAGAGGAAGGAAGGTGTTAGGGTCCAACTGGACCACACATCCACACTGCAGTGCAGTTCTGCTGGGCAATAATATCCCTTTGGTCCACCTTCTTCGCATTTGAGTCCCAAACACATTGAAATTAACATTCAATTAGTGCCATAAGGCTGAGAGGGACAATTGAGATAGGAAAAGAAGATGATTTTCTTGAGGTTGTCCAAAGTTTTACTGAGGCCTGGTGGTAAGATAGAAGCAGATGAGTTTTAAAGCATTTCTCACTTTGAACCCTGTTCTCATTTTCAACTCGTCTCGGTGCACTTCTCTCTTTCTTGTCCTCATCACTTCCTTCTCGCCTTCCTCACCCCCTCCCCAAATGAGGAGTTCAGTTTACTCCCCCATGCAACAAAGCAGCTGCATGAAGTCACATCCTGATAGAATAAGGAACTGTGTGACCGATGCACACGTCTGTAGTACCCCCTGTTGTACTTAATTTGGTTGCAAGGCAGTGGCAGTTGCACATCCACTGGATAAACAAGCATTAAACATGTTGAAGAGAAAACCATCTAACGCATCTGATAAAGAGAAAAGTCAAAAGCCAAAGGTAAGAATATTTAATTTTTGTTCTCAATGAATAAAACCATGAATTTTTACCAATTATTAAATGGAAGGTTTCCTTTTAAATTCTAGCTTCAGGATTTCGTGATGTGCTAGCAAACGCCTCAGCGCTATAATCTCAGGAATCTATTTATATATACACACTTCATAATAGTAAAAATCCAATCCAAGGAGTCACCATTGCGAAGCTGCTATAGCTGTGCTAAAGAGTCCTAGTACTTGACTTTGTCTATTATTTTATGTTCTTCGCCAGTCTTTTAACATAGCAGCTCATAAAATCTCTTTCCCTTTGATCTATGACAAACAGATGATGTCCCAGAAAAGACTGTGAAAATCAGCGAAGAATTAGAAAAGCTATTAAGTTATTTCCTTATTTTAACAAATTTGCTTTTTCATCACCATAAGCCAAGGAGGAGAGGGTACTTGGCAACTAGTGTTTGTCATCTTCATTCCTCTGGGAAATATTAACATTTCAGCCAGAAAGAAATACTCTAAATAAATTGATAATGTGCTACACGGACACTTTCCACAATCTGGAATTTTAAGAAAGAAAAGAGTTTTTCAAGCGGCATAAGGATGTGTCCTGTGCTAGAAATTTATTTTCATTCCCTGCACTGAGTGCAAAATGACCTCTGTATGTTGTATTGTACAAGTATATTGTAAGTCTGAAGTGAAATGGCTACTACTTGACCCGAGCGCTTCATTATCCATTTTGGCCTTAATTCTTCTGCGCTGAAAATTTTAAAAAGAGATTAGAAAAGCCTTTTAGTACATCTCTGCTCTCGGGAACTTGGCATCTCCTAGTTTACAGACCCGTCCTCTCACTGTTCGGGAATATACCTCCCTTAGTGACTTCTGTGTCCTAAAAGATTGTTGCAGACAATGTTCCAGCAAGAATGTCTTCTGGTTTTACACAGCATTGCCTTTTCCATATTGTGCTTGCAGTTTTAGACTAAGATTCATTAATAATTAAAATTAATGGGGGTTTTTTTCCATGGATTTGAAGCAATTTTGAATCCATTTTCCCATACATTTTAATGGGGTTTTTTTTAAGCATTTCACTGGTTCTTTTTGTATGCGTTTTTTTCTATTCAATCATCATACTGTTTTTTAATGGCAGAGAAGAAGTATAATTAATATCTAATTACACTATAAATTAAACAAGAAATGACCAGGAAAGACTCTGTGGATAGGCTTTGTTTTCCTGTCTGTTAAATATTTTCAAAAGCCAGTTTTTGTCACCATCTTCTTCCAGAGTCAGACACTCCTTAGCAATAGTCTGATTCTCATTTAAAAAAACAAAACCACAAAAATCCTTCACAGTTTGTTATTCATTCATGAATTAATTCCATGCTATTAAAATGCTGGTATTTTGGATTCTTAATTACATACACATATGTATATTATATACATATGTATGTATGTATGTATATAATGTTTGTGGGCTTGATTCACTTTATGTGTAAAGTAGGGACTTAAGGAGTCTAACCACCTGACTGAGTGTCCAACCTGCTGACTTAGCTGTGCCGTTTTTGTCTTATTGTAAGAGTTTACAAAAATGGAAAGGTGAAATGGTTCAGGGTGTCTTTCTGCTTCAGTAATGTCTTTAAAATGCTTCACCTACTATAGGGCCACTTTTGCACAGAACTGTGTAACTTTCCACAAGTAGAATGTTTTTGCTTATTGTGCTATCTACCAACAGGACATTGGAGAAGAAAGCCCCACTTTGCATAGAATAGAAATCTTATTTTGCTGTAGCATGTTTTGAACCTTCTCCCACAGAAGCCACGTAAATACTTCACTTGCTCAATGCTGAGTTGGGTAAGATGGGGCACAGGTCCTTACCTCCCAACAGAAGTTACAGAATTTCACAAGTGATTTCCTCTTGCTCCACACAGGCAACATATGATACCTCCTCATACTCACAGGGCAGGATTCCATTGTTACTGTGGAGGTCTTGAGCTACCTCACCTTGCCTATAGGCAGCTTAGACATCCCAGTGTCTCAAACAAACCCACACGGTGCTAGCACAAGGCATATGGGAGAGCCATAAGGTCTGCAACTTTAAATGAAAAGTCTCAAAGAGGACACCAAAAACATTGTTTTAAGTAACTGGATTTTAACCATGATGACCAGTTGTCTTTATCAGGACTGTATGAACTGCTGTGCACTATTTCAAGTGTTTCACCAAGGTTTTCTTTTTAATCCCTTTGGGTTTATTACTTTCTAATGTGAAGAATGCTGGCATCCAGTTATGCCTTTTGATAAGGATGAAGGAATACCATGCAAGGACGGTGTCAAAGCCCTTCTCAAGGCAATTCACTGTCCCTGTATAAAGCCCCTCATAGTGGTGGTGACTAATGCAGGAGTAATACAGGTTTTCAGAACTGCCAGTTCTCTATGTGCAATGCATTTAGCTTACTTATTATTGTGGTGTGTAAGGTACTTCTAAAGACAAGGTAGCTGCTGCATAGACAAAAGTTCTATCTTACCACTCTCAGCGTACACTATGAAAAGGTTAATCCTATGCCATGAAAGAGTAATTTTGCAGGGTTTTTTGTTATGCAGCAGGATTTTGGTGCTGCTGCAGTCGTGCTAATAGCTTCTCTGAATGTCTGGCAGCTTTTGTGTGTGTATAGATAGGCATACAACTGCTGAATGCATTTTATGTAAACTATATAGACAAACATTCATTTTTTAGGCAAAAAAAAAAAATCTACACCAGGTGTTATCCAAGAGAAAACTGGGAAAGAAATGCTTTCAAAAGAGATACTGGAAAGATTCTGATCCTTTGCAAATGTTTCTCATTACAGCTGCATGTACTAGAGTGGAGCTGTACATTTATAACTTGTATATAGCTGAGAATCCCAGATAACATAATTATAAAGGAAAAGTCCTAAGGGTTAAAAATACTCTACTTAATATTGGAGAAATTCGACAAAGTGAAGGGCTAAGCTCTCTATTTCAAGCTTATCTAATCTAACCTATCTGTCTACCTGGGACCTTAAATGACTTTCTATCACAACAGAGCTTGTGCATCTCCCATCCTTTCCTTTAGGGAGTCCTTACCTGCCCTCCTTTTATTTCTGCCAGAAGAGACACAGCTTGGTTTACATGGTGAAGCTGTTCTGAGCTGTGGAATTATTTGTGGGCAAATGAGGTCAAATAAACCAGGTCTTGCACATAGTCCTGAGGTTCATGGTCATGATGATGGCTGGAGTCAGCTCACTGCAGGGAGAGCTGTGTCTCCTGCATTGCTGGGGTGTTCGTTGCAGAGCAGGAAAGCAGTGGTGGGGAAGGAGGCTTTTACTAAATATGTTCCAGCTATGGGTCTGTGCAGTCTGTCCCACCACCCCATAGAGAGCTGGGATGAAGGAGAGCAGTTGACTTGGAGGATGAAGGAAAGACCCCTGAAATCACCAGGATTTTAGTGTCTTTGACCCTTATGGTGTTACAGATGTCAATGCATCTGGAGAGTGGAATGAAGCAGACTTAGAAGAATGGTAAGAAAAAACACTGTAAGAATTTATACAGGATCTAATCGTCTCTTTTGTAAACCCTTCAGGCAGCACCACACAAATAAAACGCCTCTAAAGCATTTCACAGCTAATCTACATTCAAATTCGCACTGTTTTGCACGTTTGATCAGGCTTGATCAGGTTATTTACCTGTAAAGCATCCCTGTATTGTCTTGCCCACTTCATAGGACATGATATGCTGGGTAGAAACTATTACTTTCTCTCACATTCCTCCGGACACAGCAAACTTGAGAACTGCCTGATGATTCTTGGCTTCACTTCAACAAGAAGCAAAGACAACTTTGTGCCATTTTTTCTGGCTTGACTGAAGAAAGTCTTGTGTCATTATTCTACATGACAGTTGATTTATGTTTATGCTAAAGGTTTGAGACGTTTTGGTTTCCTTACTCTGCTTCCAAATGTGCTCGGTGCTTTAAACTTAGCTTACTTCTGGTGTGTAAGACAATTCAGGGTCAATGCCTCTGCATTTTGTTTTGGCAAAATTATGTCCAGGCTCCTAATTAAATCAATTTTCACTTATTTAGGTGATAGACCATTATTTTTTTTCAGGGTTAAGAGAAAATAGTAGCAAATCTAACGGGATGAAACGTTTCAATATGCAAATTTATTGCATACCACAATTTCATACCAGGAATTATACTTTTTAGAAGCTTTAAATGAAACCTTCATTTAAATGGTTCACAGAACTCAGTGCACATTTTTGTCATAGATTTGACGCCAGAATTTCCCCTTTTTATATGTTCTTCATAGAAGGCCTGATCCTGATTCTGAAAACGCTTAAATTAATAAATTAGCTGTGATCTCATTGATTTCAGTGGGATTATCTGAGTAAAGTTTATCACTCACTTAAGTGTTTGCAGTCTGTAGTGCAAACAGATGCTATAAGCAAGTTTTTGGTGCTGTATTTTTCTCATACAGTGGCTTGTGCCTCTCCAATGGGGAATGCTTATTAAGGAAAACAAAATAGAAAATAGGTACAGCAAACCTAAAGACCAAAAATAATTCAAGACATAATTAGATCTTCTGTAGGACAAGATCTGCAGTGAAGAGATTGCTCAGTGTTAATGAATATTAACTAGGCTTTATCCTTGAGTGGGGAAAGCTGAAGGTTTTAATTTTATTTCAAAGGTAAAGACTGGTAGAGTTATGAAGTTTTATATTCTTTTCTTTCCCCCTGAAATTTTGAGTGCATAATAAATGAACCACTGCTAATGTCACAGATGCTAATTTTCACAAGCAGGACTGAAATGATGTTCGTTTCCATTTGCATTTCATTCTAACAGTGATGAGAGGTGATGAGTTGATGATAAGCTGTTTTCACCGTACTGCCCGCTGTGCAAATTTATGCTTATAGGCAAAGATGACACATAGTTCTGTCATTAAAGGTCTTTACTGCATTGCCTCTTGAAGAAAGACTGTTTGTCAAAACCCATTTGAAGTCTGCAGAAACAGATGACAACATCTGGGATGTATTTTTAAGAGCCTGGTTTATAGTGTAAATACCTGTGGGCCTTTATCAGGGAGGGTTCAGAGAAAGAAAAAATGATCCTTGTAATAACCATGTATGTGCAGACAGGGAAGGAAGGGATTACAGGTGACACTTCAGAAGGTGTTTTCTGTCTCCCTTAGGCTTCATAAAAAAACAAGAATAAGGTTAGAGTTAACCTTGGGTTATTTTCCTTCTGTGAGTGGAAAGCTATACAATCATATTACTGTTCCTCTTACTTCTGATATTTTGTCTTTATTTATATTATCATCTTGCTTCTTGGTCATCAGCCAATCTTTTTAGTTCCAACAGTAGTTTCAGAATGTTGTTTGTGTCTTAACATATATGTTAGCATATCTCTTCTGGTAAGGCCTTAAAATTTGAGGAATTTTGTTTTCTCACCAGAAAGCCGGGGTCTAGAGTCTTTGTGGGAAAACAACAGCTATCTCTCACCTGGTCCTTGGCAGGAGGCTGAATAGGATGACCAAACTCCATATTTTGATGCTCACATCAAGACACAGGATTATTGAGGACTCACATAACTCTTGACTAGCTTTTTTGTCAAAGGAAAAATTATATCTGTGGCCAGTACAGTACTGATATCTATTGTGAGTTCCCTTGATTACAGCTCCTTTTAAGTCTTCTTCAACCTCGCACAACATTCAAGTAATTTCTTGTTTCTTTCATGTCTTGGTTTTCCTTCAGTGGCCAGGCTTAAGTCCTTAAGAGCAGAATACTTTAGAGAGCAAATCTCCTGAAAGAAATATTTACACATTAATATTCATTTTGCTTAGAGTAACAAATACAGATAGGTTCTTCATTTGTTTTCCTAAGCAAGTAAGACCACTTAAAGTATGTCTGAACCACCTTATCCAGACATTTTTAGAAACCAGACTATCAACCACAACATTTATAACTTTATTCTCTGACAAATACATAGCACAACTACCAAGGTGACATGAATCAGCATTAGTTTACTTCTAATTCTTTAATTAATAATATAGAGAAGTTGACTTCAATACTGTCTTTTTTAGAAAACCCAAAATACTCCAAATTGAACTTTGGCCAGGATGTCTTTCATTCCTGGGAGAAAAAAAATCAGTAGATCCTTATGGGCATGACTGGCAGAAGATGTGGCCAACAATTTTCTATAGGTTTCAATACTCTTCTAGTAATCTATGTCATAGCAAAATTCCAGACTGAAGTAGTTTTAAAGCCAATGCTTGGCAGCTTCTATGAGCAATTTGTGAGTGGCTACACACAATTTATCCAGAGGAAACAACCCCTTGATGTGTGGGAAGAAACCCCTAGGAACATCCACTCTCAAGAAAGAAAAAAAAAAAGAAAAAAAATTGAGCCTCTGAAATCACAATAACCCTTGACCTTTATTTTCTGAAAGGCTGCAACAAAGACAGCAGAGTTACTACAGTTGTGAGAAACAGTTTTACTCTCTTACACAAATTATCAGTGTCTGTATTTTTGGTGGACATATTGCTGCTTGACCTACGTTTTTTTCCCAAGTGAAATCTCTTCTGTATACATGCTTGCTCTTACCTTTCTAGCTTTTTTAAAAATCATATTCCACTTACAGTGGAGCAAGAGTATGATCTCACTATTTTTCTTCTTCACAAACTTGGGGCTGAAACTCCAGCCCAGGGAAAAGTTTGGAGACTACTTCAGGGAAGTTGCTTCTTTGACTATACATATTATATACCTTACTGCCACTTTTTTTTGCCGGACACTCTTTGGTTTATTACATGGATACACAGAAAGCTGGATAACAATGTCACCTGTGTACTGTCTTCAAGCTGCTTAATTGCCAGTCATAACATCTTCTGGCATCTCTCTGGCAAGCTGAATGTCAACAGCAAAAGATCTTTTATCTCTAATCATCACCCAGCAGTGAACTTGACAAGTTTTCTCTAGTGAGAAGATCCAGAGATCAGCGTGCTTTTTCCCACCGTTATGTCTTCTGAGTGGAGACATAGTCCCTTTCCTAGCCTTATATGTCTTCATCTCTTTTGTCATCTTCAAAAGAACAACCATGTAACCACACATTCCCGCACCTGATTTCCTTGAGATGTTGAATGGTTACTTAATGGAAGTTGGAAGTTTCTCTACTTGGTCTTACTGACCTCATTTAGAAAGTCTGCTGTTCTTTCAGGTATGTGGAAAGAGAAGTGAGACATTAGGTTACTGGAATACTTGAGTACATGGCTTTAGGTCTTTCTGCAGTATTTCTCATGGTGAAAATGAATGCTAGAGGACTTCTGTTCAACCAGAAAACATGGCAAAGCCATGATGCAGTTTCATGTCTTCCCTTCACCGTTATGTTTGAGACAGAGATGGAGCTTTGTGACTGATGGCTGACAGCAGTGAGATAAAGAAATCAGCTCCACTTGGCAATAGCACAGTCAAAAGCAGATGTGTGAAGGTGAGATGACAAAGTAGCTGAGACAGCTGAATGAGTTCACCCAGCTTGACTCTCTGCTGCCTTCACCTGTGCAAAAGTAGATGCTGGGCTTTAACACTCATGAACTGCTTTCACTCGCCACAACTGTGCTATTTTAATCTTATACTTCTACCTGTCTTCTTTAAGATAAGAAGTTCTGAAACCTCTTCACAGAGCTGGAAAGGGGATATAGTTCATTGATGAATGAGCAGCTCAGAATCTATGTAGAGGGTGCATGAAATGACATGATATGATGGTAGAGCAGGCATTCAGCTCTAGTCATAAGAACATAACAAGGCTCTTCGGAGCCTTTGATGTGTTTCCATTATTTTCTTTCTGTCTCTGTAATGGAGATTATGTTTGCTTTATTAATGTCTCTTGGTAATTGTGATAAAATGTTTGAAAACTTTGTGTTTGGGATTTTAGCCAGTGAAGGAATGGGAAGAGGCAACATCTTCTTACCCATTAATAAAATCTTAAAACCTCATAGCTGCCACAATCCCCTTTGTAGTGATAGGGCTGCTTTCAGTAGGATTTGGAGTATGGCCTTGAATTTGGGGTTCAAAGGAAACCTTGAAGCCCTCACTGCTGTCTCTGCCTCAACAGCAGCATCTCAGTGGTGAGTGTGTCTCAGTTACGTATGGTTTTCATGGAGGTTGCGGGAGCAGGAAAGAGGGGAAAAGCTTAGTCTCAATTTTGTCGTGTGTCAGAATGAAAACACATTTTATGCACCTGGTACATTTGTTTTTCATGAAATGAAGCTGTAGTTTTCCACTGAGATGTGATCACAATAACCCCATGCCACAGAGAGGGGAATTAATGTGTCCATACTGGTACCATTTCTTGTGCCCAGTACCCCAGGGAGATGTTGATTGTATTCATTCCTTTCTGGTGTATGAATGACCTGAACGGAATCAAGATGCCATCTTGTCTTCAGATGACTAGATTTTTTTTCCTAAGGTTGCAGTTATAGAGCTTATGCTATAACAAAACCCCAGAATTTCACACATCATAACTTCTGAACTAATGATTATTCTTATGCAGTCCCAAATCACAAGGAAACCCTGAGCTGGCAACCTTTCAGCTTTCACAGTGGTCCAAAACGAAAAGGTTACTGAACTTATTTTATGATTTCAAATTTCCAAGGAGCATATTTTAGATTTCAAGGCATAAGTTCTGCAAGCATATTCAGTTTCTGATGCCTGAGAAGCTGCAGTGAAGTGCCACATAGGCTCTCTTCAACTGGACAACAAGAATAACTTTGGCCATGGATGACAATAAGCCAGCATTGGAACTCAGCCATCTGACAAGGGATACATGAAAGGGAAAAAAATGGTGGCCCTGGTCTACATTTCAGAGAAGTTCAAAGATAACCTACTGTAATTAATATATTATTTTATTCATTTGATGGTTTGTTTTCTTTTCCAAGATAAAAATAATTCAAATAAATGGATTTATCCAACACTAAAATTCACAGTGACTGATGATAGATACTGCACTGAGTTTTGCTTCTCTTCTGTAGTGCATCTCTATTAAGGCAATTCTAGCTAATCTCACTATGGATTCATTAATCAAGTGCAGTCAGGATGTCTGAAGGGAGATAATGAGGGGGGGAAATGGCCTATTGTTTGGATCTGATTCTTCAGCTAGTTTGTTTATCATATTCCATAATATTTGTACCCCGATAAATAAGTTCCAGTTGCAATTAGTTATAACACACAACTCACACTTCTTTATTTACTCACAAGTTCAAAATTATTCCATAAGCAGATCAATTCAATTTGTGTTCTCTTTACATTGCATGCCTATACAGATTTCTAGCCTGCGGTAGCATTTTAAAATTTCCTCCCTTTAACCAAAGATGCAAGCATCCATGGAAACAAAGTCCCTAATCCCATATCTTTTTCTCTAAGCACTAACATCCTAAATGCATGCTGCTTCATCAGCAGTCCTTAGTGCCTTACAAAATTTCTCCTCTAAAAAGCCTAAGAAAAGATTTGTTCATTTTTTACTTGCTTTTTACTCATTTAGGATTACACACTGTTTATCTGCCCCACATAAAGCTGTCACTATATTACTTTAAAAAAAATAAAATAAAATTGAGGTTCTAGGAGCCCGGTGGGGCTGGAGACTGCTGAAGATGGGAATGTTTATAAGCTCTGTGATATTAACTGCAGTACTCAACCTCAGGTGACATAAAGCATGCAAAAAAGAACTTTCTGTCAGTTTTATTATTTCTAAAAAGGTTCCCCTTGAAAGAGAAGAGTGACCTTGCTCTGCTGAGCTGACATATGCCACTGAATTAATGGCTAAGCTTTGCTGTAGGGAAGCTTGCAGAAACATTACAACTCCAGTGGCTGAGTTTGCTGTGAACATTAATCAGGGGAACCAACATGATGTATCAAACACTCATTTAATCTTAATAAAAACTAACTCTCTTTCTTCCCCCCTCCCCCAAGTTTCTTAGAATTAGCTTATTGTTGGTCATTACCTGTTGTCAAGGGTAAGACTGTAGTAAAGCAGTAAAACTTGTGTAAGGGTTTTCTAAAGTTTGCTTACTGTTCAGAAAAAAACAAACAAGCTTTTGTGATGGTCAGATTTTCCCATGACTTTGAGGTTATTTTTTTCATCTTGTTTCCAAGGTCATTTGAAGGAACACCTTTCACTGAAAACGTGCTTCTCCCTGGCAAGGAATGCAGAAATTGTCTTTCATTCACTGTGACTCCCTGGGAGCAGGACCAGTTCCTCTGTCACGCGTGAGCAAAGCACAGGACAGACAAGGAGGCTCTTGCAGCCACCGCAGCAATCTCTCTAAAGGATCTCCTGTGCTTGTGGCTTGGGTTGCAGAGGCTCCGACCAGACAGCAGTATTTTCTGTCTATCTCCCATCACTCTGCTCCGCTGTGGCTGCTCCTCAGGCTTTCTGAGGGAGACAGGAAAACCCTCGAGCATGCTGTGTCTCCTCGTGCTATTCTAAGTGCTCTGTGTAAAGCACGACAAGGCAGAAGGCTCTTAATTGCCTTTTCTGCTGGGCATTCATGGCAGTCACGTTCCCACCTCCTCTGGTGGAGTATGATGGCTGCCCACTCCGTGTGTGCTGTACAGGCATGGAGATCCCCTGAAAACTGAGCTCTAGAGGGACCTATTTTTCTCAGCTTATCTTTGGGCATATATATTTTCGTCTTCATTTAAAGCGTGCAAACACACTTGTGAGTCATTTCTCTTGCACCGGAAATCCAGCCAAACCCTGCAAGGTCAGGACCTAGATAACACAAAGCATTGATAAAATCATGCTATATAAGTAAGCAGGACTTTAACTGAAGGTAGGAGATTCAGTTTTAAAATATAAGAATTTGTCGTTGAATTCATCTGGTCTGAAGAGCGGAAAGCTTCAGGAAAGGAAAGATGTTGGCATTCAAGGGATTAAAGATCAAAGCCTGCAATGCTTATGTAGTGTTTTACTAGTCTTTACTAGGCAGTGCTCCCCTTTACTGAAGTGATGGTTTTGTGAAGGGTGGATTTCAGCCCTGAACGTTTCTGCCTGTGTATAAATGAAGGGTAAAAAAAGTATATCAGGGAGGTAGAAGTGCACATCATGCCAAATCTTTAACTGTCATTTTCATAGCTCCTGTGAGTTTGTCACACATCCTTAACCTTCTTTTAAAGTAATTTTCTTTTCATGGTTTTGTGTGCCACTGAAAGTCACTTTTAATTAAATGTCATATAAATAATAAAGTCTTAATTACATAATTACTGAAAATACCTGTGTGCACACTCCCAGATATGGACAGACTGCCAGTAAAGCACTTGGAGTGACTTTTCTCACCAAGAACTGAGTCTGCAGCACCTGGGCAGGAACAATGGTGCTAAAAAATTCAGGGTCACTGTGCATTTAAAGAAAGAGGAGTCAGATCCCTTCTTCCTCCTTTCACATTTTGCAACATTCGCTTACACAAAACTGTCCTACTGTTAAGATTGTTCTTTCTTAAATTGCTTCCTTATTTAGTTCCTCACAAACATTTTTTGCCAGATAAAACTGCCTTTTTTTCTCAGACATCCTACATGGCTTGCCTCTTCCTGAGGAAGACTTAGAGACCTTGCAAACCATCTCACACTTACTGAATTTCAGGAATGCTCTCAGCTGCCCCAGTGCCTAACCTGCATGAGGGGCCCCTTGGGAGCACTCAAGACCAGATTTTTAGTGGAAACTGTGACGTGTGGGTTGGGTCATCTGGAACTACGTGCTTCATGTCAGCAGTGCTTCAGGCTGGAGAGACTGAGGTTGGTACCAGATTAGAGGTACTGATAAAACAGCTGCTCAGTGTTTACTTTGGAGAGTGCAGTTTGTTCACCTGAAGGAGTGTTAGTCATGATTAACTCATTATTTAGGTCAGCTTTTCTCTTCCAGTCCTTTTCCATCATTAAAATTAGGGTGTTTGCACTGAGGCTCATGGTGGCAGTTTTGCTGAACATTCACTTTGCTCCCCTCTCTTCCAGCCTCCATGCAGTTACTGAAGACCAGACCACGATAACTTTTATAGAGTCATTTTTAAGCCAGTTAAAAATGCCATTTCAGTAGATTGCTCTATTTGAGTTAGCGAGAACAAGCTGTATCTTTTTTATTGCTTTTGACTGGTGAAGTGCAAGGTTTAGGCCATGTTTTGTGTGGACTATAAAGTTATATTAATAGATTGGTTAGTGGTCAGAAGTTCTGTGTGTGTAACTTATGTGCAAATAGGAAAAAATCCCTGAGGTAGAGAGGTCAGGATGTCTTCTCTTTTGTTGCTTCTCTTACTCTTCAGAGAGTTGCTTAAATCTTTATGCAAATCCTCATTCTTTATACAGAAGTAAGGGGATTTTTGGTGGTGGTTTGGTTAAGTTTGGCTTTTGTTTTGTTTTGTTTTGTTTTCCACAGAACATTCCAAAAGCTAAAAATTGCTGTCTTTCTATCTCGGAGAGCAGCAGACAATTTATTTGATTATCTATGCAAGAAGATAAGCTAACAGAGTATAAATAGTCATCCCTACTTGGTAACTCTTAGTAACTTAGAGTTACTTAGTAACTCTTAATTTCATTTTCAGAATAGTCTTCTCCTTCTGAAGGGATTAAGACAATCAGAGAATTAAAGAAATTAATCAAATCCTTGTCCCCACTTATCTCCATCATTCAGAGCAGCAAGAACAGGCTGTTCTCTTGAGGGTTGCTGTGGCGTCTTCCAAGAGAGATGGAAAAAGACAAGTGTCTGTAGCAGGCAAGGAAATTGAGCAACATGCTGAGTTCCCTTTTTGTTACTTCCAGCGACCACATTTTCTCCTATACATCTTACATGGTTTGGGTAGTCTAAGGATGAATGGAAGCTAAAAATGAGAATGCATGGGGGAATTTGTAGAGATCTACTTATGTGAGAAGGTCTGTACGAAGCCATTGCATGATACTGGACTTAAAAGGTATTTTGAATAGGATTTGAAGCGAAATATAATAAGCTAGAATTTCTCACAGCAGGGTACCTGATCTTTGAGCAGTATGAATTGTCAAAAGAAAAATATGAGATGAATACCACCCATAATGATTATTTAGCAGGATAACTGATGTCAGTTTTGGCTCAAAGGTTGTCTTTAGGCACAGGGAAGTTCTAACTAGTTTTTCATAAGATCTAACTTCTTCTCCGATATGTTCTACAAGGGAAAGATGTTTCACAACAGAAAGACATGGACTGTAGAACCTGTTGTTGTTCTATTGCTATTTGCATACCATAGTATACTATTTTCAGGGGAAAATGACAGCTTGTTTACAGACACATCAACTGCAATCTGTCTAAATTAAAATAAACAACATAACACTTATCCCTTTAAAAGCATTATTTAAAGTTCCTGGATTTCAGGGATTAAATTATATAGGAGAGGACAGAAGGATTTAAAATACTGAAAAGTATCTTTGATATTTTCAGTGGTGTTAATTTGGTATACCAAAGGGGAATGGATGAAAATTACTGCATTGATTTATAGAAATTATTTGATCAATCCTTGTATGGAAAAATACAGCTGTTTCTTCCCTGCACATGTCTCCATTAGATTTTACTGAGCAAATTCATATTTGCTTAACATATCCATTGGTAGATCTTGCATGAATCAAGCCAGAAAAACCACTTAACTTTATAGGATGCTGAATCCTGGTATCAAAAGTCAATAGTGTATTTTCTCCTAGTAGCTTTACATTTACTTTAAAAGCTTCCCTTCACCTGGAAATAAGGCCTGTCTGTATCTTCACAAAGTAGGTGTTCCCTGACACTAATGCAGTGAGTGACACTACTGAAAGTAATAGTCCCATTCCCTTTGCAGCCAGGAGCTCCTAAATCTGCTTTTCGTTATCAGTATAATGGGGTTGGATACATTTTTAAAAGGTGGTGCCTATTGATTACTTAATGGAAAAAGTTAGTATAGAGAATTGCTGAAGCAGCCCTATTTAGTGCTCTCCAGTGCAGTAAGACCATTATCTAGAACACTGGAAATCATCCTGTAACCCTTATTAATATTTAATAAGGATGAAGCAATATTGAAGTACACTGCAAAATAGCCCAAGGCTTCTGCACATATAGGATATAAGGTTGTTTTGAGGGTTGAAAAAAAACAAAACTGATTTCCCTGTGCTCTAGCTGTTTATGGGTAACGCCAACAATAAACAATGTTTTCCCTCTTGTTCCTTTTAAAGTATTTGCAGCACATCTGCACTTTAATACAGTTATTCCTACTAGACATATTGAAGTGATTGAATGCAACCAAAAGGTCAGTGTATGTTCTAGAGATCGTCATGTGAGACTATTTTATACTTTCCCAACATTGCTGTGAATCCCAGCTTCCCTTTCAGTCCCTCCCACTCCATGCTGCAGGGCACATTTGGCTGGGTTGACAAGATAGTGAAAGGTGTTAATCCTGTCTAATAGAACCATAATCCTTGGGGCTGTGTTTTTGTATCATACTATGGAACTAACCCCTTGTCACAGGATTTTGTTCATCTACTTAATAGCAAAGTTCTTCATGGGAATTTTAGATAAAATTAAAGAGTGCAATCCAAATTGTCCCTTTCAATTTCACAAGGTAAAAACAAACAAACCCACAATGTTTAGCCAACAGAGATTTTCAGAGAGATTAAAATCAATTGAGAGGAGAGTTGTGTGGTTCTTTTTCTCTTTTTCTTTTCTTTTCTTTTCTTTTCTTTTCTTTTCTTTTCTTTTCTTTTCTTTTCTTTTCTTTTCTTTTCTTTTCTTTTCTTTTCTTTTCTTTTCTTT